>OX579638.1:30963846-31284307 GCA_951230915.1 Antitrichia curtipendula | reverse complement strand
GGTTTGATGACCACCATGGGTATAGTTTTTGATGGTTGTGGGATAGTCTATAGACTGTTTTGAGCCATCTGGCCAATTCACTTCAAAAATCTGTAACAAATTCATACTTTGTCAAAAAAATAAAATTTCAATTGTTCTACCAATTTTTCATGTTTTGCCTTTATATGAAAAAATAAAAATAAAAAATTTCAAATATGTCAACAAGGCAAACCAGGCAATCTGCATGTCATAGGCTGGTTTACCTTAGTATCTGCTTGTCTCAATATTTTTAGCTTTGGGTATGGACCACAAGTCCACAACTGCTGGTGAATGGTATCTGACAAAAATCAAAGGAAAAGGGAATAGCGTAAGCTGAAGGCTAAAGGAGATGACCCATTTCCAACCAGCATGGAGATGACTCATTTCCGATCAGCATCCCATTCTCACAGCTTAGACTACTCAATTTCCAATCAGCTCTCGTGTAGGTGACAGCTCACATACAACATGACTAGCAAGAGCAGTAGAAATGTCCAGGATGTGTACATTGAAAGCCTACAATGATAACAACATGTACATTGAAAGTCACAATGATCACTTACATCGGTTTCATAACCATCCTATGGTTGAAAATGGGTTTGCCTATATATCGAGAATGGGACAAACAGAATCTTCATGAAAAAAATTCATAATAATTTTGTTTTTGAGGATGAAAGTCTGGAAAAATATGGAATCCCCTTCATTTGTATTTCTGTAGATGGGAAAAAAAATTCCCCAACCTTCTCCATGCTGCACATGGGCCAAACTACTTAAGTGGTTGAAAATGGGTCATCTACTTTAACACATTTGAGCCCAGTCCCAATCATTTTCCTTTGCAATACAATCATGGGAGTGATTGGGTGGGGTATTTGTATGTGCTCTAATGCTCACCCAACAAGACCAAATAAAATAAAAAACTCTCTCAAGATTCTTTAATCCTAGAAGGAAGTTGACCCCAATCATGACCAAGTTAGTCACCACAATATTTTGATTATTGAACCAATAGGTGCAATCTTGAGGTTCTTACATGGTGACTATACAGAAAAAACTTGTGTTGTGTCCCTTAGTGACACTTACTTCTTCAAGCTTGCCAAAGTTCCTTAGTGGCACTTCACTTCTAATGATACCAAGGATCACAATCTTCTAACATTACATATGCTAAGCACCCATGGCAATAGGTTCAACACTAGTCACGGATTTTTCATTTTCCCACGACTCCCATTACTTGACTTCCACAAGACACCGGGCATGTCATTTGATGACATGGGATAGAACTTCCATTGAAGTCCAAGTGCTTGGTAGTGGTACTATCCCAAAATGCTAATTGCCCTTGAATGGTACCCAATTCTCCACTAGGCCTAAACAATCTCACTTTGGGACTTATTTCATGACTTACCTCGGAACTCAACCACCCCTCCTCATAGTACTCTCTACAGGATTGGACAAATCCACCCTCCATGAATCAATGAATCTCTAATAGAAAGTACGCTTCTTCTTAGGAAGTACTTGATCCCCATGTCTTAGTCTCAAAACCAAGCTCTAAGGGCATTCCAATATTTCCAATGGAATAAATTTTAGCTCCAAATTCCAATTTCGAGCCATGGGCCTATTTTTATGATCTACCTTTTTCTAGATTATTGTGAATTTATTTTCTTTTTTAAATGCAACAAGTATCAAACAAATTATGTCCCTCCAAAGGTCTATGTCCCCTTAGAGGCATAATTCTATAATAGGATTATACCATTATTATCAATTGTTCATAACTTCTATCTTCTAGCTAAGGTCTTTGTCTTATCAACCTTAACATTATGGAATCCATTTTTTTGTAGATTTTCAATGATATGTGACATGCCCTATTTAGATAAGGGATTCCTCTTATAAACCTTTTTTTCACATCCCATACCTTGAATTTGCAGCTATGATTCTTCCAATTGAAGCCATAATTTTTGACTTTACACTACAAGAAAACGGGTATTTTATGACTGCAAAAATATGACTGAGGATGACTGACGACTAGTTGCAGTCATATTCTTGAAGGTCAACACATTGAGGAAAAATATGATTGCAAAATATGACTGTCAGTCATTTTTGGGCCTTCTACTTCATAAGTATACACTATACGACCATTAGGAACACCAAAGTAATTCATAGGGAACGTAGGGAACATGTTTGGGGAACGTTGAGTCATATTGTCAGTCATATTTCCATAGTAGTGGCATTTTTTTGTTTTGGGCAACCCAAGAAAAATACGGGCAATTCAAAAAAAAATTAAAAAAACCATTGTTTAAGATTTTGAAATCCTACTCACCTAATTTTTAGGATTTTGAAACCTAGTCACCACTTTTTTAGGGTTTTGAGATCCTAGCCGCCACTATTTTTAGGATTTTGAAACCCTAGCCGTCACTTTTTAGGGTTTTGAAACCCTAGCTGCCATTTTTTTAGGGTTTTGAAACCCTAGCCGCCACTTTTTAGGATCTTGAAACCCTAGCCGCCACTTCTTTTGGCCCTTCTTCCTTGCCTTTTATTGTCTCTTAGCTCATACTTGTCATTGTTTCTTACTTGTTGTCTTTTGTTGCATCTTATCTCTTCTTTCTTGTTGCTTCTTAGTTCTAATTATGCTTCTTGTTTCTTGTTATTGCATCTAAACTCATTCTTTCTCTACCATTTTAACTCTTATCTTCTTTTTAGTTCTTTTTTTTGTTTCTTCTTGTTGTTTTTTAATTCCTACTTGTTGTTTTTTAATTCCTACTTCTTGTTTCTTTTTGTTGGATCTTAACTCTTGTTTCTTGTTGTGTCTTAGTTGTTGCTTCTTGTTTCTTGTTGTATCTTAGTTGTTGTTTCTTGTTTCTTGTTGTGTCTTAGTTGTTGCTTCTTATTTCTTGTTGTATCTTAGTTGTTGTTTCTTGTTTCCTATTGTGTCTTAGTTGTTGCTTCTTGTTTCTTGTTGCATCTTAACTCTTGCTTCTTGTTATCTCTTAGTACTTGTCTATTTTTTCTTCTTGTTTTCTCCATCATCATTCTTATTTTTCCTACCCTAAACTTAAGCTACATATTTTGTCTTGTTGTAAGCCTTTGAAGATTGAGCTTTGTTTTTCATTCACTAAAAATTAACCTCCCATTTCTTTAATTGTTTATGCAGGCACCAAAAGTTGAAACAAAGTCATTGGAGGCTACTTGCAACCCAATAGAGCCATCTTCACATTATTGTAAGGAATATAGGCCTTTTTGAATTTTGTGAATGATTCATTGTAGTATATATGTTTTGTATTGGTGATTAATAAATGTTAATGATGAGAGTTGCTTTCCTTCTTATATTCTTTCTTTCCAATATGATTATCTCTTGTATATCTTTAAAATCATACGTATTCATTTTTAACTACATGAAATCTTTTCCAATATATGACTTTGTATTTTCCAAAATATGACTGCAATTAGTCATAAACTATCAATGACATCCACATGAAGTACCACATCAACCAAAATATGACTCATAAGAGTCATATTTCACATCATTCAAAATATGACTAACAAGAGTCATATTCCACATCTACAAAAAATATGATTGTACAAAGTCATATGCCACATTAGCCAAAATATGACTGACCGCAGTCATATGCCACATTAGCCAAAATATGACTGACCGCAGTCATATGCCACATTAGCCAAAATATGACTGACCGCAGTCATATGCCACGTGAGCCAAAATATGACTGACCGCAGTCATATTCCACGTCAGCCAAAGTATGACTGACCGCAGTCATATTCCACATCATCCAAAAAAATTGACTATGTGGGGAGTCAGATGCCACGTAGGATTTATTTTTGTTTGCCCGGACAACTCAATAAAAAGTCAAGCCCTCAAAGATAGTCAAAATATACGCTTTGTTGGCAAAATACGGCTAATTATGGATAATTATACCCCCAAAAAATATGACTACCAATATGACTGATGTCCGAAGCGACTCGTCGGTAATGACTCATGTCAATCATATTGCAGTCATCTACAGTAATTTCTGCGGCCAGTCATATTTTTTGATTTTATGACTCATTGCAGTCATATTTTGCAGTCATAAAACACTGGTTTTGTTGTAGTGTCACAACTCAAATTCTCGTGTTCTTTAAAACCATGGACACGTGCTCTCACCAACTTTCCAAGAATATGCAAAACACCATCTACTTCATCTCAAACAGAATGTTACGGTGCCCTATTTATTTAGGAGTTCTCATTTCTTTCACCTAATCTCTTTGTAGGGCTTGGGAAGTCACCTCCAAGGTCCCCCTTGTTTACCAAGATGGCACAAGCACGCCTTGAAGTGAGGATCATGATAGCTTGGATAGTTGTGTATAAAGTCAATGTTGGGTGAATGTTTACAAAAAATTGATACAAGGTGTAAGCATTATCCCCTTAATGGAAATATAATTTTTACCCTATCAAATGCCTAAATCAAAAGTTATGCTACCATAAACATTTTGGGCACCTTTGGAGAGCATATACAAAACTCCTCCTCTAAATCTGAATTTTAATTGGTATATAACTATCATGATAGAAGATGCAATTTGAAACAAATAACCATATGTAGTGCAAAAATCTCATTTTAGGAGGAATTAAAGTTTGCTGACTCTATTAGACAAGGTCCAAAAAAAATCTTCTAATTTCAAACGTTGTAATCTTTTGATCTATGTGGTCAAAGTTTTTGAAATATTTTCCACCCATTCCTATACTAGTCTAGTACAAACTTTTACAATTAATTTTTTTTAAATCATCTCTTCTCATTACCTTAAATAATGGCAAGTTTTGATAGTTTTTGCTAGAAATGTGCCTCAACCCTTTAGGGGCTAACCTTGCAAGGACATCGGCCTAAAACCAAGGTAGTCATTAAAAAATGATTTGATTTCTGGACCAATATGTGTGTTTTTCAATTTTGGTCTCCGTATTTTTACATTAAAGTCATCCATCAGCTACTTTTTGACCTTTAGTAATTAATGCCCTTGTAGAGTTAATCCCTAAAGTCCCAAGGCCATTTTTTCCATAAAAAACAATCCCAAACTGTCATTTCAATAGCAAAGAGCAAAAAAAGGTTTTAAATATTTTTTTGCATATTCAATCATTGGATCTTGTACTAGACTAATTTAAAAATGTGTAGAAGAAATTTTAAAAAATTTGACCATATAAATTGCAAGTTATTTGCATTTGAAGTGAAAGAAACCAGATTTTTTACACCTTACTCAACTACATTTTTTGGCTTTGCACCTTCATAAATTAAAAAATTTTGCTTTGCTGATTTTGAGTTTCTAATTTTATATGATGAAGAATTGAATTGAGAGTCTAGAAAAACATTCAAAAAAAGAACACTTAGTTTTCATTTACCAAGAAATTATTAAGTAGAAGTAGGTTTAAGATTGAAAAGAAAACCAAAGCATATAAAGCTCTAAGATGGAATTGAAACATACTAATTTCAATGGTGAGATTGTTCTAGCAAGAGATCTTAACCCTAGACCGCCCAAGAGGACAAAAAGTGTCCTCACATAGTTTTAAGTTAAATTCAAAGTACTGTAACTTTTGCATCCGATGTCCAAATTCAATAAAACTTGTTGGGAAAGTTTTGCCTTTTCTTCTAGTTTGTGTAGGAAATTTTTCAGATCAATCCAAGAGGTAATGATTTTCTGGAAGCCAATCAAAGTTCACAGGCTCAATTTGATTCACCGAAGTGCACTGCATGGCTGCAACTTCGGGGTCTTATATCTCCTCATCCAATGTTCGATTTCAATAAAATTTGTTGGATTGTGTTTCCCTTTAATTATAGTTATTGTGGTGAAATTTTCATGTCAATCCAAGTTGTTTTGAATGTCTGGGAGCAATTCAAAATTCAAAATCCCGCCATTTATGGACTATAGTGAACTTTGGCGGCTTGTATCTTCTTCATAAAATGTCCATTTTCAATAATTGTTTTTGTAAAAGTTGCACATACTAGTCTAGTTTGTGTGGCTAAATTTTCATATCAATTCAAGAATTTATGAATGACTGAGAAGCATTTTAGTAGAAGGAGGTTCAGCCCTAGATGTGTTTTTTGCAACTTTTCTTGCCTATTTTTGACATTTGCAAGCTATTTTGCAAACACATTGAGTCAATTGAATGATTTTTTTTCCACCAATGTGTTTGTATCCTAGTTTTGAATCACTTTGTAGTTTAAATTTTTTTCATTTGATTAGGTTTAGAAATCAAATTTGGCCTCTAAATGTGTTTTTAGGAAAATTTCAGCATTCTTTTTCAACACTAAATCATTATAATCTTGCAATCTACACGGTCAAATTACTTCAAATTTGATCCATGTCATCTACAACATGTGTACTACATGATTGTACGGTTAAGATCTTTATTACTTAGTCACATTTGGATTTATAGCACTTCAAAAGCTAAGATGTTTTTTACCCAAAACGGCCATGGGTGGTCTAGGGTTAACCTTGTGAAACTTTATTTTGGAAAAATTGTGAAAACTGAATTCATAAATGAATGCTATAAGTTACTTTTTCAAGATGATGCTTTTATTGCCCCCAAAACAAGATTGCCCATAACTTTCACATAACCAATCCAAATGGAATAAATGAAAGCTTCCTGTACACATAAAAATACAATCTATATGATGTAAATATATGTTTTTGAAATTTTGATGTTTTTTTCTACCCATCAAACTAAGAAAGTACTGTTTGTGCCATAACTTTTGCTCCTAGGCACCGATTGAGGTAAAAATTATATTTTTGGAAAGCTATTGTGTTTTTCTATCTTCACAAAAAACATTAAGAAAAATCACAACAAATATTGAGACTATAGAAACCTGCCTGAAATCTATTTTGTTCTTTGAGGGGACAATTGGACATTAGGGGTTAAGAAAGAAACTAAAAAGGAGAGAGACAATAATTGTTGACCTTTTACTTTGGTTTTGAAAAAAATAAAATAAAATCCTTGATGTTGGAAGACCTTACTATACATCCTAAATGAAAGTCTCGACATTATAGATTCATTTAGAAAAAAAATAAAACAACTAGAGAAGTCATAAGAATTTTTTTTCCCTATCAAATAACCTACCTCCATGTAACCATGGTGTAGATTTTCCTTCTAGAATGTACTTTCGTGATACATTATGGTGGAATTGAGATGAGAGTGGTAATAGGTTGGTTTATCTTTAATGCTTGATTCTTTTTTGAATTTTTGCACAATTTGCTTATATCCTTGTACAAATGTATTTTGTATGTCAATTCCATTAATTTGACATAAATAAATTTCCTACATTAAAGATTAAAAAATTACTTTGGGTGAATGAGAAGATATTTGAACAAAATATTAACTTTAAGTACTCTTTTCATCTTCTAAAATATAGATATCAAAGTTAACCCTTTATGGATGTAGAGGATGATAAGTCATCAATGGATTACAAAGAATCCATCCATTTAAAACATAAATACGTGTGTTCATCTTGAATTTTTGTGCAAAAAAGAAAAATCTTGCACATTAGTTTAACCTCCAATGAGTACTTTTGTTTCTTTTAAGTAGATGATTCGCGTTGTAACAAAAAGGATGATTTTTATGGTGGCCCGTGATCAATCCATTGGTTCATGATTAATCCATAAACAACACTAAGAAAGTGTTTTGGCCGATGAATGACAATGAATCTCTCCATGCAAGATAGAAATACAACTATTTATCTTCCAAATTTGTATGAAAAGGGAAGGTCTTCTACAGTAGTTTGACTTCCAATGATGCTTTTGCATTTTTTTAAGTTGACCGTTCACCCGGTTCCAGAATAGATGATTTCCACAATGACTAGCTTGTTGTTTAACCCTAGAATGCTGCCAACGCCATTCTATGGCACCTGGATGACAATCCAATGAGCTATAAAGATATTGGAAGCATTTTTTCATCCCCGTTTTTCTTCTTGACTTTTCATGTTGGGTTACGAAGAATATCCCAATCAGTTTTTACTCTTGTCAATGTTAATCTTCACATAAATGGGAAGTTAGTAAGAAAAACGGATCACAAAATATGCTATTTTAGTATATTTGGGGAAGTTGTTGCTCCTTGCTCTAAATCTAAAATTTCTTCAAAAAAATGATATTTTTTGAGTTTGAGCCCAACTAACAAAACAAAGGTCATCTACTATAGTTTCTACTCCAATTTAAATTTTGAAAAAATTCCTAATATTGAATGTTTTATTGCAATTTGAACTTTGGATGTATTTTCAATGTTTATTGAATTCTAATTAGAGAATGACACGGTAATTGAGTTTACACCATGGTGTTTGTCATTGTAATATACACACATGGTTAAAAATATCAGATTTTTTGAAATAATTTTCTATTTGATTTGATTTTTTCTTAAACTTTTTCTTCAAAAATTCTCAAAAAAATCAATTTTCCACGAGTAAATCTAATTTTTTTTGTGATTGTGAAGTAAAGAAGACACATAAAAATAAAAATAAAATTTTTCGTGCATATCTAGTTGCAAAATGGCAGAAAGACTTGAAATCAGTGGTCATGGGTCCGTCATTCAGGGGTTAAGGGTGAACGTCGTCCTGCGCTTCTACAGCATGCTGCTACCAGGCATAACATTCAAGAGCTGTGAGAGCAGCTGCCTTCCCTCTGACGGAATGATGTGGAATATTCCACACCCAACATTAGCTAATAAGGCACGCGTCAATAATGTCAGACTTCTGCTCAGTGCCAAGGTCATGACTGCACAATCGGGTTACTAGGGTGGTAGGAGGTAGAACAAAATACACAAACAAATAATTGTAAAGATAGATGGTCTGCCATAGCCCAAAGAATTCACTAAGTATTATACCAATGGAATCTATCCATTTGCCATCTTTGAATTATTTTAATTTTTTATTGAAAAGAGAATCTCTTTATGTACACTTGGGGGTGGTAGGAGATAGAACAACCCATGTGGGATATGTAATTTAGAGTTTGTAATTTCTCAACCGCTCATAGTTAAGTCTAAAGTAGGAATTGTGTTAAAATTATAATTTCAGACCTCATTTAGGCATAGTGGAATACCTTTTTTCAAAAACATTTGAACTAAAATAAGTTGGGTAATCAAGCTAAGTTTCATCTCCAAAAATCCGTTTTAGATTTAGATCTTCAACTCAAAAGTTATGGACAAATTTCAGAGAGGATGTATGAAAATGTCAAAAAAACACACTTTCAAACCCCTCTATGAAATTTGTCTATAATTTTTGAGTGGAAGATTAAAATCTCAAACGGATTTTTGGAGATGAAATTTAACTTGATTCTCCAACTTATTTTAGTTCAAAATATTTTGAAAAAAGTTATTTTACTATGCCTAATGAGGTCTGAAATTATAATTTTAACACAATTCCTACTTTAGACTTAACTATGAGTGGTTGAGAAATTACAAACTCTAAATTACATATCCCACATGGGTTGTTCTATCTCCTACCACCCCCAAGTGTACATAAAGAGATTCTCTTTTCAACAAAAAATTAAAATAATTTAAAGATGGCAAATGGATAGATTTCATTGGTATAATACTCAATGAATTCTTTGGGTTTTGGCAGACCATCTATCTTTACAATTATTTGTTTGTGTATTTTGTCATAGAATTAGCCAAAAAAATAGATCGCACCATAAATGTACTGCCATTGTCTCGGTCCTGAAGCTTACATTAATAATATGTGGATGCATTTCGTGGATGAAGACTTCAGAGAGGCAAAGGCAGCCTCTCTGAAGGCTCTTGAATGTTATGGGTGTGATAAACCCTTGACCCACTTTTTTGCCTTTCAAATCAAAACTTTTTGAAGAGCGACTTGCACATCTTGAATTTTTAATTTTTTTTTGTGAGGGGTGGGTGCATCAGAAACTTCAGAATATGTGAGTTGGAGAATGTTTGGGAAACACGCAACTGCACCGACTCTCTACTGTACTGTACAAATCTGGAGGTACCGGGGTACTGTGCAGTACTGTATAGCTCCCCCATGTGTTCCCATCTTCCACTTCACTCATCGCAAGAAGTCCCACAACCCACAAGCATTCCTTTCCATGGACACTTCGTAAACTGGCTCTCGCATCTTCAGTTTCTCAGCTTGATGGTACGTTTCTGGAAATCTTTTGCAATCTTTTGCAATCTCTTACAATCTCTTACAATCTTTGACTGCACGCTCGTTGTCTGTGTATCCCCAATTCGGAAGGGAGCTTCGACGGAGACTGTTGCAGGACTTTTGTTGGAAATGCATTGCGTCTCTTTCAGTTTTGAATCGCTTCATGGATCTGGAAAACTGGGGTTTTAACAACCGGTTGATTTGAGTGTTCGAGGGGAATTTGCATCGTTTGAAGGTCTACCTGTTTGAGGATCGAATTGAGAGTTGTGCTACAATTTAGTTGATGAGCTTGTCTCGGTTTCTTTCGATTTATGAGTGTTGACGTGAGTTAGGGTTTACTGAGGTTGTCCATGAGGTTGTCCATCGCGATGCTCAAGTTTTGAACGTGGAGTTGTTCAAGATTCTGTGGTTGGGGTGAGTGCATTGTCGAGGTTCATACTTTCGGACATCTAATCAAAGGTTACCAGAAGAGGGCACCGAGCCCTGGTTGGAGAATTTGAGTTCGGAGGAGAGTGAAGACCACGGTAGCTGTCTGTATGATTTTCGGTGAATTTGGTCAAGGATGTCGTGTTTCTTCTGCTCCTTTTTCTTGGTTTGCAAGGGTTCGTTAACCCTTGCAAACGCCAAATCTTTTCGTACTGGTCTCTTGTATAAATTGCATTCTAACGCTCTTAGGGTGCACACCTCATCATGGGCGGTGTCTAGAACCAGAGATTCCCCCAACCCCTTTTTCTGTCATGGTCAAGGTGAATGGTTACCCGAGGGATCACTCTTGTCCTTTAAGGGTTAACACACCCTAAGTAGGCAACCGAGGGCTTGGTTGATCCTCTGTTTATGAAATTCATCTAACGTGAATCGTGGGCTTGTTTGGAATGAAGCAGGTTTGAAAGAATCATTTTGAAGGACAGTGTCTATCATTGTGAAGAATCGTTGAGAAGACTGTTTCTAGTGGAGTGGGTAATGGCTGCCACAGTTGTGGAAGGAATCTGCTGGTCCCATGACAGGGTGCAGTCCGTGTCCGAACAAGGGCTTCTGGAAATACCCGCCTCGTACATTCGACCTGCCGAGGAACGCCCTAACATCCGCATTTCGCCTTCCCTGAAGAAGATTCCGGTCATTGATTTGGCAGAAGGGGGCCCAGATATCAGTGTCCAAGTGGGACAAGCCTGCCGCGATTGGGGCTTTTTTCAGGTCAGCTTTTGAAGTTTTAACCTTAAACTTTTGTCTCTTTTGTGTGTATGTTGTTCGTTTGGCTTATTTGATATTAAGTATTGATTAGGAAGAGGTTCCCTAAATATGATACTAAAGCTTGATTAGCTTTTGGGTGGAACTTTTAGTTGTGGACTGTTGGAAGTCCTAAAAATCTTCATCCCTTCTGATTGTTTCCTTGCATAGAAGCATGCTAGGTTTTGTAGGGATGATCATTCCACATTGTGGTTGAGATTGTGTTAATTTCAAAGTAGAGCAAGGAGTCATTTGTGACCATGATGGTGCAACAGGTTGTGAATCATGGAGTACCTTTGGGGCTTCTGGAGCGGATACGCCAGATCGGTGCGCATTTCTACGCATTGCCGCTGGAGGAGAAGCTTGTCTATGCCTGCAAGGATGTCGGGACAGCTCCCGAAGGCTATGGCAGCCGCATGCTTGTGAAGGATGAGCAAGTGTTGGATTGGAGAGATTACATCGACCACCATTCATTGCCCCTTTCTCGCCGCAACATCAATCGTTGGCCTGCCGATCCACCTCACTATCGGTACGTTTGTTGACCCTTTGGGGATGCTGGTTTTAATTTTGCCTCTCTAAATTATGGGGTAGGATGATGCTTGATTTCATGTAAGTCTGTGAATGGTTCTAGGTCAGCTGCCTATCCTGCAGGATGAGATCCTTTTAGACGAGTAGTTGATGCACGGTGTGATTGAGACTATCCTTAGGGATGCAAGGTGGTCAGCGTTGCCACGTTTGCTTCAGAATGCCTTAACCAGCTTTTGTCTCGCTGTTGTGGTGCAATCTCATTTGTCACAGACACAATGCTTGTATTTCATAGTTTCCTGCCTTCCCGAAGTCGTCCAGTCTTCTTGATTCATAAGACCACCTTCCCAAGTCATTAGTAGCCTGTGTATGGATACAAATCCTCATATCCACCTGCGTACTTGCATGAATAGTTGTGCGTTATGCATTCAATTTTGTCATACTCATTTATATGAAGAGAACTATTCATGCACTTTGTTGCATCCACCGTGTCGCTTCTCCTGTTGTCGTAATCATCTGCCTCTCACTTGACTGCTATATTTGGTTATTATCTTGGCGCTCCCACAGCTGGTTATGTCCGGTAACCGGTGTGAGTATGGAGGTTTTAAAGATTAGTGAAACCGGCTTGGCTGTTCCCCCAAACCTCTCTGCTTATGCTGGTTACAAGAAACTACATGCGGAAGAGAAATGCCCATTGGAAGTCATTTTCTCTTCTTTTTTTTATTGCAAGGTTGGGGTCTACTTGATTCCTTCGTTAAAAATATGGCGATGTTTTGATTTTGCCAGACGCACTATAGAGGAGTTCAGTGATGAAACGTGCAAGCTGGCGCAGCGACTACTGGGGTTCATCTCGGAGAGTCTTGGATTACCAGCACAGTCTCTGGAAGAGGCAGTTGGAGAGCCTGCCCAGAACATTGTCATCAACTATTACCCTCCCTGCCCACAACCAGATCTCACGCTTGGTCTCCAGGTACTTATGTCTTGAATGTGTTTTACAGAGTAGAGTTTTGCAGGCCTTGATTCCTTCTTCTCTAGTGCTTGTTGTGTCTACTCCAAGGAGAGAGACTAAAAAATGGATTCGACATCTTGAACGATTTGGTGACCATATTCCAAAGAATGAATATCTTATGTCTCGTAGAGTTGTGACATGACTGGAGGAATAGTTGCATTTTAAGATAGTTGAATAGGACTTTTGAATTTTTCAAGCAGCAAGGATCATATTGAAGACCGCACTAAGGATTATATTGAAAAAGACATGAAAATTGTTAGGTTCTTTTTTCAGTTTGAGTCACTTGTGAGTAGCTGCTTGTTTTTGCTTTCCTCCTCTGGCTAGATACTGATTGATGCTGTGTGTTGTTGCTGTGTGGGCAGTCACATTCAGACATGGGAGCCATCACATTGCTCCTCCAGGATGATGTTGCGGGATTGCAGGTCAGAAAGAATCGTGAGTGGTTCACTGTACAGCCGATGCCTGAGGCATTTGTCGTGAATCTGGGTGACATGTGCCAGGTAATCTTTTCTGCCCCAGTTCTATTCTTTTAATCATATTTTATTTTCTATGGGGTTTCTGGGTAGAATATTCTTTCAGACAATTGATGAGCTTAGAGCCATTTTTGATTGCACATGTTTGAGATATGAAGAAATCCTATACCTTGCTTTGTTCAATTGAAACTTAAATCTACGCCAATGAACAAGAATGAATATGAAGAGGTGACGCTTATATGGCTCCTATCTATGTGGCATGCTAAATACCTTCGTTATAGCAAGGTTTCAAGCTACCTTTTTGAGGTGCCCCTAGTTACACATGATGTTGGTTTAAATTTTAAGCTTGTTGCAATCTAAACTGGTTTGTAGTCAGACCAGTGAATGAAGCTAATAGTAATTTTATTGGCTTCGCAGATATTGACCAATGACAAATACAAGAGCGTTGAGCACCGTGTGGTGGTTAATGGAAAGAGATCCCGGTACTCGGTGGCCGCTTTCTACGATCCTGCCAAGACCAGGCTCATCAGCCCAGTCCAGGCGCTGATAGACAAAGACCGTCCTGCACAATTCCCGGGCATTTTGTACGGAGAACATGTCAAAACGTGGTACTCCAAGGGTCCCGATGGCAAGAAGAACATCGACTCCCTTGTCATCGAATGATGCAGGCTCTGACTGCAGTGAATCCTCACCAATTGGAGCCTCAGTACGAGAGACATCTGCATCGATTAATGTTTGCGACTAGAGAAGGAAACGTTTGTTGTTAGCCCTTCCTTCTGTATATGTTGTAATTTGTAACTTACACATAATGTTTGAATACTTGTTGAAAGTTCACCTTCTGTCCTGATTGGTTACGGGATTTTCGAACGCACCTGAGTCGTATTAGAGGCATGGTTTAACCCTGAAACGCCTGAGGGACTGGAACGACAGAGCAGGCCCTGAAGATGCATGGGAGGAGGCAGGAATAATTTAATGCAGAAAGAAGGAATTGGGAGATCAATTAAGATGATTCCTCCAGAAAACCAAAGTCCCGGGCAGTTTGATTTGTGAGTGATTCCGAATCGAGTAAGAGTGAACACGGAATTTGATGATGCAACTGTGTCTACATTCATAATCTGTCTTTCTAATACAAGCAAGAAATTTACAGAAGGCGCTTTATATTGCAATAAAAGATCCTTGTAATCATCACCAGTCCACTGATGACTTGGCAGGTTGCCCGTTTTGTTAAATTTAAAATAAAAAATTCATTAGCTTTCAGTACATTTCAAGGCAGTCTCTGCCCACACACGGCATTGCAAATGCCAAAATTTCATAGCAGTTGGACCGGGAGCTCTAAACCGCTGAAGCAATTGAGTTCCGTAGTTTCCGTTTCTACTTTTCTACAAATTTCTACATGGCCTATCTCATCGACGTGGGCAGTTCATCAACACCATCGGCACATCACCTTTCGTTGAAAATTTATTCGGATGAAAACCAGCCTCCCTTCATTGAGTTTTTGTCATTCAAACTGAGTCATCTGGCAGCCCGTTTTGGTTGTTCTAGGGCTAATCTCTATCCTCTTCCTGAGGTTGACAATGGACTTAAGGTAGAACAGCCACGACCACCCAGATTTGCAATCTGGTATGTTGTGCTTGTTGCCTCTATTTTTTTCAGAGAAAGAATTAGCTGAATTGACTGAAATACAAGTGGAATCATATTAATCTGATAAGAACTTGAATTGCTGTGAATTTTCAAATCAAAAATATAAAACAATTAGCAAGTGAGGGTGATGACCATCTTAAAAACATTGAAAAGGTTCAAAATCAGTGACCTACCACCTTAATCCCATTAGATGAGTGTTATAAAAGCACAAGTTCAACATTGGCTAAAAGCACCTCTTTTATTGGCTGAAATTACAACTTATTTTGACAAGTATTTTATTCACAATTGACTCACCTAAACCAACATTTATTGAACCACATCTTAATCAATCTTAAAATATCCATAAATAGATGCGAGCTTGATGTCATTCTCAAACAATAGCACCTAATTGCTTGTCTAAAGTACATGACTTACAAACTTTGTGGAAATGGGTGGGAGACTTGCGCAATTGGGAGAGTCTAATAGATGGTAGAATTGGGTGACTAATGGCATTGGGCTAATTGACTCTACTTTGAAACTAATTCAATCATAAGGGTGGTTGCATGAAAGACTGTTTGTTTTTAATAGTGTTTTATCAAAAACTAGATTTTAAATGTTGGGTACCATGTGCTGTGTAGCTGAACATTCTCAGTCGTTGATTGAAAAAATCAATGACTAAAATTACTATTGCAAGTTCTATGAACTATTTGCAAGTACTAAAACAACTCTCTTTGAAAAGAAGACAATTTATCACATAAAATAGATACACTGAGACATGTATTAATAATAAATAGATAATCATGAACAAAAAAAAATTGGCAATTTGTAAGGACTTGAGAGGGTGATTAGATTTCACTAAAAGAATGAAGTCAAAACCATCTTCAATGTTCATAAGTGCACACACCATGGAGCCATCTTTGCATGAACGTGGAGGTCTATAGGACATATAATAATGTATATTTAGATGCCCTTTGGTAGGCACATATCCACCTACTGTGGAAATAAACCATCAAAAATTCCAGCTTTAAATCATAAATTTTGGATATTATCCATTCCTAATACTAAAAAAATCCTAAACCTCTAAATGTGACAAATCAACAAAATTCAATTTTAAATGAAAATTGATCATTTAAATTTTTGAAAAATAAAAGATATGATTACAATTAAGTTAGCCATCTCCAATAAAAATTTCAAGTTTATAAGGTTCATGTTTCAAAATTTATAGTAGATCACAACTCCGTCACTCTAAAATTGATGCAAAATAGTATTGGTCTTTCTTGCAATCATCTGCAAAGACCTATCATTTTTGATTCATGCTCAATTGTAGAGCATCAAATTTACATAAGCTCCCTCAATTTGATGAGTAAGGAATTTTGCTGTAATATCTTTGTGAGCAAGTCTTTACACCACGTAAGACCCTTGTATAGAGGTCTTATCCCACGTATTTAATTTTGATACCTTGCATAGAGGATATTGTTTAATTAATGTTTTGTTTAGGGATAAATCTATCATGGTAGTCACTAATTGCTCAAGGACTTAAGGTAGCTACACCTATTGTGACCCTTTTTTGAACCCAATCTCTACAAATTATTGCCTAAGTTGTACTCTTTACTATTTATGAGAGTTTAGAGGCAATTTTAAAAACACCTACTATCAATACTTTGAGAATTTATAGTTTATTCTTCCAATGTCCAATGCATGTAGAAGAAGAGAATCTAAAATATTTTTTTCACTTCCAACAAGATCCAATAAAAATTAGGCAATTTAATAATAGGAACAATGTTCAATTGCTTAATTGAACAAATTTTTGTGTAATTATTTTAGTTTGATAATGACACATTAAATATAAATAGTATTATCTAAACTAGTTAATTGTGATATTAGAAAATTAGAAAATCAGCAGTCCATAACCGTAGGTTCAAAGTTCAAATAGCAATATAATATTGAATTTTAAGAATTTTTTAAAATTTCAAATTAGAATAAAAAATAGGTTTGGTAAGCTCCTTCAGTCTAGTTCAAATTAAAAAAACAAAAACTTTTATGGCTACAATTCAAATAAAGAGAATGTTCGAGCAAAACTTCCCTAGACGATGATTTATGGATTTACCATTTTCTTGTTTACAAAAACCAAAAAATATCTTGAGGGAAAATTCAACACCATTTATTGTGAATGAGTTTAAGCAATTCCTTACCAAAAAATTGGATGAAAGAAAACAATTTTTTTTCATCTGGAGGCCTCTTTCAAATCATCCAAAGTTGGTACAAATTATCCTCTCAAGCATTTTATGATTATGAGCAAAGGAGGAAGAAAAGAACTTAAAAGAAAAACATATATAATGAAGCTAGTTGTAGATGTGAACACACTTAATTACAAAGGTTAGTGGATAACTAAATTTCTTAATCCTCAAGACTTTAGTCATGAACTAACTTGGGAGGCAACTCATAGAACATGAAAACTTCCTCAATAAAAGAACTTTTACTTCAGCTATAGCATTGGAAACTTTGAACAGTCTAGGCAAAGCAAAATTGGGATTGTTTAGCCTCCATTTGAGAGGTGCTATTATGTGAGCACAGGAGTGTGAGCTCATGAGCCTAGAATACTACACACCTATGCTATAGGTGTATATACTATAGAAACCATCTATGATTATAGGATATATATGTTACAAATATGCATATTACAGGTGTTTATAATACATACACCTTCTATAGTGTGTGGTATCTATATTGTAGGCTCAATGCTCAAAAGCTTGCATTATTGGACTCACATACTAGCACCGTTGGACCCCATTTTAGCCCCCTTTAGCACTAGGTGAAAAAAAGGAGGGAGCCAAAATCTTTAGTCTCATTTTTGTGCCACTAGCCGAGGCTAAATTTCTTTTTAGCTGGGGCTAAGAATCAAAGTAGTCGGGGGAAAATCACATTTTTGTCAGAGCGGTGTGAGTATTTTTGACAATTTGGATGAATTTTGTTGAATAATTGGACAAAGCTCATTATTAAAATGGGATGAATACTTTTACAGAATTTGATGAAATCAACTATAATGGATGAATTTTTGAATAGTGATGCAATGAATGAAAACTTCTAGATTGCATCAAATTGCGGATGACAAAATCACAAAAATGGTTGAAAATGGGCAACTGGATGGATAAAAACAGTAGCTGAATATTGCAAAATTTATTATAATGAATACAGTAGTACACTTCAAATTAGGTCTGCCTACAACACCACCAGGAGCAGCGACGTCATGAAACCTATCAGCACCAGCTCCTCTTTCTTTCAGCTTCTCCAAAAGCTTCGAACAGCGGGTACTTAGCTTCTGCTTCTTCTCTTTCAGTTTCTGTCAAGTGTCAACCACATAATGGATCAGAGGGAATCCAGGTAAATATCCAGCTCAATCTCACGTACTGGAACCTAATCACGTGCACAATGTGGAGCTAGCTTGCTGTCATGTTCGTAACATTGACATTCTGGTTAAGGGTTATCAGCAAAGAACTGGAGTGGTTTGAAACCGCACGTACTCAGCTGAAACCTCGTAGATCTGCCCCTGTGTTGTACTTAATAAGAGCTTTGAGGCTCCAGCTAGTTGGGGAACTACGTACATACAAAGACTTCTGGACACTCGTGATTGGTGATTTTCAGCACTTGGAAGTATTGCATCATGGCACAACTGAAATTCATTGATCGAGAGAATGTCAGGTTGAGTCTCACATGGTCGATCTAGTGGATGAGGCGCTCTGCAATGACGTGCTGCAAGCTGAACAGGGATTTCTCTTAAAATATCACCTGAAAGCATGTATGTCCTGCAGTCCTGTACCTGCCTACCTGGAGTTGCGGTTGACATGGGGACACTGGCAGTGCTGTCCTTCGCACATTTTACAGTCTTCTTGGTACACTGCCACGTCGACAGTGCAACTGCAACTTCCAGGGTAGGAAGTGCTTGAGTTTGAAAGGCTAAGTTAGACTTCGCTGAAGCACGCTCTGAAGTCCTCGTGGAAGGCTTTGAACCTACCATCTTGAGAGCCGCGACGATGCAGGCTGCACGAGACTCTGTCAATAAAAACCACAAAAGGCATCAGTGGTCGGTTACATAAAACGAATCAATTTTGATTCATTTAGTTGGTCCCAACCGTCAGTATATGTTGTCCTTCTCTGAGATGCTACAAAAACAAGGTAATTAATTGATCAATGACACATAGTCCCTCTGGAAATCAGTGAGTTGAAATATGGTTTCCTGAGACCGGGGTTCGAAATCACTTACTGCACTTCTGTTTGGTCTTCACTTGCTGACCTAACGCTCCTCAAATGATGAACGTCCAGTATTTCGCAGCCATCTCGTAGTTTCTTCGACGGTTTACCTCCTTCAGAACGGCCCTGCTCGCATTCAGGAAAAGCAGGCAGTGAGTGAGTCACACATGGTAGACTCAAGTAAGATGTCTATACACCAGTTCACTAAAGTACGTGATGAATGCAAACAGAATTGGCTGTTCTTTTTTTATGCACATAAACATGCATGCACATCATCAAAATTCCAAGAAAGCAACGGAATACAATATGTAGACAGGCCTCCAAAGCTCCCAGTGCTACCGAACATAGTCGGTGACTGCCACTACGGACCGGTCATTCGTGAAAGGGAGAGTGACTTATTTGTTTGTGAGACTAGAATCCTTATGTATTAACACTTAAGTCGCTCCATCTCTTTGAGTTACAGAGAACTCGCAATACAGGGCCGGGGGAGATCGGTTGAGATCAATGTAAGCTTGCTGACGACTGCAGTACTTCAATTCAGGCAATTTCAGCTACACCCGGGCATACATCAATTTTCATTCAAGGATGTAAATCAAATCATTTTTGGCATCAATTGCTCAATGCATGCATGGCACAGTTATATTTTCGAAGATTGAAAAGGGCGAGGTACAGCCGTACAGGGACAAAATCATTTCGTCACAGTGCGATCTAAAAAGCGATATTCACTACAACCCAATCTTTTTTAAAACAAATATATGCATGCTAACCACAGACTTTCGTTACAAGATGAACCGAACTTTTCAAACCACTCGATCTTCATGACATCTTTTAATCAACGCATGATTTAGTTCCGAGTTTCTAGCTGCAAACCCGGATCCTCTTAAGTCCTACTCACTGTACTGTACAAAAAAATGCCTGAAAATCAAAAACCTTCGAGAATCAACAGACGAACGACGATGCAATTATAGAGTCTAAATGTTTGGGTCTCAATGCTTCACACGTACCTCCGGTACTGCAATGGTGTCCTGTCCATTTCCTTCGCTGCAAGCGTTGGCTCTTGGCTCAGAGTGAAAATTTCAACACTAAGAAACGATAGAGAATATGTTAGGAAATCCAGTAGACAACCAGCTGGAGTGCTTCAGGCGACGTCCAGCGAAACTCAGCCATCCCAAGACGTGCTGCGACGACTGAATAAACCTATCCTGCTCACGCACAAGTACTCAGCTCTTCACGTGTGATCGACCAGATCGACACTATCACAACTTTCCATGGAAGAGGACCCTGCACTTGCACTACACATGTAGGGAACGAAGTCAGAGCATGCATGCATTCCAAGGACACTGTGCCTAATATCCCGTTCCTCAGAGTATGTACTTCCTTCCTTCCCTGCCGATCGCTACAAACGGCCAACTTCCATATTCTTTACGTGACTTAACCTGCAGGAAGAGACGGTCATGCAAGAAGATTCAAGAGATGATTCTCCATCTCTTGCGCCTACTTGCATAACCGTTCCCCCTTGCTGACAATCGCGTAAGGCATTACGTACTGCACTACAAAATTACAAATAAAAGAATTCAAGTAACCGCCCCAAACCTGGATCATAGGCTCACACACCAAAAACTTCCACTGGACAGAGATGATTGAACTCTGACGATGTGATCTCCTGCACTCATCTGCTGATATTGCACACCTTGCTGCATCAGTTGAACCAATCCCAGTTATCAGCTTGGCTTCGTCTCCGCACCGTTCGTTATATTTTCGCTGAAGAGGACAATACGACAGCCAGTACGTCATGTGTAGCGAGCTCTCAAGGCAACACAACCAAAGACGTTCCAGAGACGATGAACGCTCTCTCTCGCATTCAGAATCACGGCAAGGACAGAAATAGCTCTGCTCGGTTGCGTGACATACATGTCTCACAGGCAATTCAGCTGACTGAGAATTACGGCACAATCAAAGGGACAGTCAATCAATCGAAGCCCCCGATCGAAGCAATCCAAGAAGAGAATGCAGACTGACCTCCAAATCGTACTGCATCCAAAAGAAAATCGATCCAAATTCCAAAGAGAAAATCAAGGGGAAACGAATCGTCCATTCAAGAATCTTCCGAAGTTCAAATTGCTATAATATATAAGCTATTTCACTGGAACGTCTCAGGTTGTATCGAAAGAGTGACTTATATGTTTGTGACCCTAGCATCCTTATGAATCAACACTTAAATCGCAAGATCTATTTGCGTTGCAGAGAACTCAAAATAGAGGGGGAGTCTCGGTTGATATCAGTGTAAGCTTGTTGAGTACAGTGATTCAGGCAAATTCACGTACACTCGGGGGCACACTAATGCTCATTCGAGGATGTAAACCACTTTATTTTTGGCAATAGTTTCACAGTGCACTGAGAGCAAAGGCGTCGCTTGTCCCGAGCGATAAGTGTGGAGAATGTTGAATTATGTGACCAAGCTCACCAGCTTTGGCGCATGCTCATGATCAGTTCTTGTAGTGCCAACACTACCTACTTTCGACCTTTTCATAATTTGAGGTGATAAGTGACGAAATGCTTGTAGCGATGACCCACTTCTAATTTAAAAGATTGTAAAGGGATGAAACCATTTGATCACAGTGAGGATATGATATTCATTAATTACAGTCCACTTTTTTTTTCCACGTAAAAGCATGCTATTCACCAGGGCTATCTACCGACTTTCATTACAAGACGAACAGAACTTTTCAAACCATTTGATCTTCGTAATATTTTTGAACAACGCATAATTAGATCTGAATTATCAAGTAGAAATTTCCCACCTGACCCCTTCAAGTGCCACTTACTGTAATGGAAAGGGATCAGGTGGATCAGTTCCAAGTTTTTCCAAGTGCTACTTGCTGTTCGCACAAGGCCCTCTTCGGTATTACCAAGTACCAACTGCCTGAAAATCAAAAACCTTCGAGGATCAACTGACGAATGACGACAACGCAATTATAGAGCTTTGGTGGGTCTCAATGCTTCACACGTACCTCCAATATTGCAATGGTGAGATGGACAGTCCTGTCCATTTCCTTCGCTGCAAGTGTTGGCTCTTGGCTCAGGGTTTCTTAGAGCGAAAAATTAAACACTAAAAAACGATGGAGAATATGTTAGGAAATCCAGTAGACAATCAACTGGAGTGCTCAGGCGACATCCTGCGAAACTCAGCCATCCCAAGACGTGCTGCGACGACTGAATAAACCTATCCTGCCCACGCACAAGTACTCAGCTCTTCACATGTGACCAGATCTGATACTATCACAACTGTTCCATGTAAGAGAAGACCCTGCACTTGCACTGCACATGTAGGGAACGAAGTCAGAGCATGCATGCATTCCAAGGACACTGTGCCTAATATCCCGTTCCTCAGAGTATGTACTTCCTTCCTTCCCTGTCGATCGCTACAAACGGCCGGGCCAACTTCCATATTTGAATTCTTTACGTGACTTAACCTGCAGGAAGAGACGGTCATGCAAGAAGATTCAAGAGATGATTCTCCATCTCTTGCACCTACTTGCATAACCGTTCCTCCTTGCTGACAATCGCGTAAGGCATTACCGCTCTACAAAATTACAAATAACAGAATCCAAGCAACTGTCCCAAACCTGGACCATATGCTAATCACACCAAAAACTTCCACTTGACAGAAATGATTGAACTCTGACGACTCATCTGTTGCCAATCCCAGTGATAAGCTTGGCTTCTTCTCCACACCGTTCATTATATTTTCGCTGAAGAGGAAAATACGACAGCCAGTACGTCATGTATCGCGAGCTCTCAACAAGGCAACACAACCAAAGACGTTCCAGGGACAATGAATGCTCTCTCTCTCGCATTCAGAATCACGGCAAGGACAGAGATAGCTCTGTTCGGTTGCGTGACATCATGCGATTCAATTGGCTTAATCGAAGGGACAATCAATCCAACAATCGAAACCCCGATCGAAGCAATTTATTCAAGAAGAGCAGAGTGACCTCGAACACGAACTGCACCTAAACACAATCAATCCAAAGAGAAAGGGAAAAGAATCGTCCAAGCTGCGACAAAAGCCACCAGTAATTAATGAAGCCGGAGCGATTGTGGAAAGAAACGCTTGACAGAGACGAAGGCAAGCGAAACTTGATAGCGAACAATTAAGTCGGCGCGCGCAGAACTGAAAGGAAGCCGGCCAGGGACGAGCTGGAATTGCAAGAGTCCATAAAAGACTGATGTGAAGAGAATCTGCCCCTTCCCGGACGAAGTTATACATTGCGTTCGTTGCCCTTTCAAAGGCAGACTCCGCAATCCCGACCAGGTGCATGCATGTTCGCTTTTGGTTCCCACTCGCGTGTTCCAATCTGGTTCCCTTCGACTGAACTGTAGGCCCGAGGGACGGATCCTCGTGTTCATTTTACTATGAAATTAGTAAACCCTCCAATTTTCAAAGAATTGGACCGTACGAATTTTTAAGATATTTGCAATCAAAGTTTGTTTTTTGAAAAAAAACATTTTTTCCTTGGATAGAAAGACTTCAAGAAGGCATATCACCAACTTTTTACGAATGTTAAATTTGCCTTCTTCGATCCAATGTAATAATGAACAATGAACGGTTGAGATTATGCATGCCAGTTTTCAAAAGCTTTTAACCAATGGAAGAGTAAACAAGAATTCCACATGATGAAGTTTGTCAACTATTTGCTTCAACCAATCAACATACAACCCATAGAATATTTTTTCTTTGCTAGACATCTAATTGGCTAAGTCTCTCTCCCAAGATAATCTACAGTGAACATTCATTGAAGTATTCAAGTTTAAAAATCCACCCAACATGGAATTTTTGTGCAAATCAAGAGTTTTTTTCCACTTTGAAATTTGGATACACAACTTGATGAATTTCATTAAAAATAAATATGAAATTTCAATAAAAATAAAATTGGAGATCTAGATTTTTGCTGAAGTTGGACAACAATCATAAAATGGTTGATAGGTATTTTAGGGGTTAACCTTGATAGGTTGAAATGCCTAAAAAGACAAAATACTTAAACCTCAAGAATGGAAAAAGAATGCAAAAATTTGAAATAGAATTTTTAGAATTTTTTGTCTTATAGACTATACTTACATTTTCTATTCATTCTATTTGTATTTTTTATGTGCAAGTTATGAAGAGCCTTATTTTGGAGGCAATCAAATCATTTTCATGAAAATATTATGTATAGGATTTGTTTTTTATCTCTATTTTCACAATTTTACAAAATAAAAATGCCTATAGAATGTAGATTATTTAATACATCAACCTGACTTTTTACTTAGTTTTTAACATATCAATCCTAATGGTGATAGTGCAAAAAATCAAAATTAAGAGGATTCAAAGTTGAAAACCTAATAAAACAAGATGCAAAAAATATTTTCTTTTCACTTCAAACTTTAGTATATTTCAATCTACATGGTCAAAATATCTAAGTTTTTTCATACATACAAGTCTAATACAAGATTTATATAGTTGAATATGCAAAAAATGATAATTTTATTTTCCATCATGACCCTTTGCACTAAAAATGGTAGTTTTGAAATATTTTTTGATAAAATATAGTCATAAAACTATAAAGATTAAATCTAATTTTAGCATATATTTAGTCATATTGAGAACTTAAAAATGCCCATAAGCATTAGAGAAAATTTGGTCTGTATAGAGGGCCATTTGACTTTTGGCCATTGTACAAATCCAAGGGGAAAAAAAAGGTTTTGTTATTGTTTTTTTTGAATTTTTTTTTGAATTTTTTTAGTCCATAGTCCTACATGGCACACTACATGATTAAATGGGTCAAAAATAAATAAATTATTGTTTATTAATTTTAATTAATTTTTTCTGTAATTGCACATTTTTATGTAGTCAACTGGCCCTATGCAAGGTCCAAATTTCTTCTAATACATTATTGGCACACTGACATGTGCATAACTGAGATTATAAACTCTATTTTTATTATTGAAATAAGAAAAAAGGCACTAATCGTAATGCCACTTCCACAAAAATCATGACATTAAACAAAGATGAGTAAGCAACATAAGAAAGTAGGAATGTTGGAACAACACAAACAAGTACAAGAAAATATCATAGATGGCAACAAAAGGGGCTAATCCTAAAAAGACATAGTCCCTATGACTAAGGTAGTTACCAAAATGCTCCTATTACTAAACCATTATTTAGGTGCATTCTTTGTTTTTATAGTTTGTAGTGAATAATGAAATCATCCATCAAACACTTGTGGTCTTTAGCATCCTTCAATGATTAAAAAACACATTAAAGAGGAGATTGTGTACAAACATGTGCTTAGTTAATAAGCGTCCATGAGGACTTGGACATGATGGAGATATGAGTCCAAAGTTATTAGTAATATTTAAACCATGCCATAAATGGTTCCATTACCATAAATGGTTTCAATATACCTGCTCTTATCATTTATGCCCTAAAATGACAAGAACAAGTACATTAAAATTGTTTATAGTAGCAATATAGTTCATAACAACTATTCCTATTTTAGCTTGAATGATTTTGTCCAAAATCAATGACAGGGCCTCCATATTACCATGATCATGTGTAAGTATATTAGAATGCTTATCAATGGTATGGAGTATAAATTCCGATATATTGGAATTATGTGTTATAAATCAATATAAACAAATATGGAGTAAATGTAATATGAATATCATTATGTGTTGCAAAATCAAGCTCATGGCTTTAGAGGTTCGACTTACTTCATTAAAAAATGTATTTTTCCTATTATTCACTAATGTAACTAGCATGCTTATGTAGAAATAGGAAGAAATGTAACACTTGTAAAATAGTGAAGATTTTATGTCTAGATTCTTTGTTGGTCATAATTTATTATGTCTAAAAAGCTCCAAATCTACAAGGTTCTCCATTCTTGAGACTCTTAGGAATTAAGAGTTATAAATGTTGTGACCTTGGCAACTAATATAGTCTTCCTCTTTATCACTAAGGTTCTTATATTAGTGGGTGTTAAAGTTGAAATTTGAAGCATGTGATTAAACTTAGAATATGTTAATACAAGCAAAAAACTCAGAAATAAACTTTGATATCCCTTTATCGCTTGAAAAAACTTAGGAGGAAACAAGGTAGTTGCAAGGAGGAATCAACAAAAAGAGATTTTCAAATTTTTGAAGATTTTTAAAATTTATCTATTTTGCCTATATTTTGAGAAAATCAAATAATTTTATTGTTCATGGTAACATGGTTTGTAGGCCTTGCCATTTACCAAAGCATGCAAAATTTTTAAACATGCAAATGCAAATTATGGACTAATTACGGACCAATTATATCAGTTATAACCTTTGAACATCAACTATTTTTTTTAATTAGAATACGAATTATGGACTAAAACATAGAAAAAACATATTATTACATTGATAATTCAATAATTTGCATCTTTCATTTAGATATCATTTTGTCATCAAAACCTTATTATACTTACAAACACAAGTAGAATATTTCACCATTTACTAGCTTTAATTTTGAGACATATAGGAAGTGTAATAATTATCCAAACTGGAAGTATTATTTGTCATTCAATTCAATTTTTTATGAATACATTTTTTTTTCATCTATATATGAAATATACCTCAATTTGTACACCTTCTATGCCAAATAGAGAAAACACCTTCTTCTTTGCATACAAAATGTTCATAATTAGACTTCACAACCTTTAAGAGAAAATTTATAAATGTTGTGATCTATGCAACTAACATGGCCTTTCACATAAGATAGCTATATCCATTTTCAAATACCTATCCAATGGCATGCCTTAAAATATCTTTAAAATAAATAGATACTCAATTCAAGATGTGTATGAAATGCAAATCAAAACTAGGGTATGATTCTTAGAAATCTATTACTTAACCCCTAAAGGATCATCATGTTTACAAGTCCAAACTGCTTGAAAATACTTGTTCCCAAAGCAAGGTTAAAATCTTCATCAATATTTACTTTTGAACAAAAACAACCAAAGGATCTTTTGGTTAACTTGTTCAATTACATTGTTCCAAAATTTTAGAGTGAATACTCCCACCAATTGCAAGTTTAATGTGCCTAAACTTCAAAATGTAGGCTTTTTTAGTTATTCCAAAAGGTGAAATTTGATCTTTCAACATTTTAAGGAAACAACATATATGTCCTACAACTTGTGCATTTTAGTCAATAAGTTTGGAAATGGATTGAAAATATATAGTAAAAAATTTATCCCCCCCAAATTTTATATTCATTTTCAAAAAAATTGTAAAATAGAAGGTATTAATGAATGAAAGATATAACTATTATGCTAATTTCTTTTGGATTAAATTTAGAATTGTTAATCCCAATGGTAAGAATGATCTAGTGAACAATTAGCATCCTTTATTTTGATTTTTATTTAAAAATTGTCAAAATTGAGAGAAAAAAACAACTTCATATGTTTATCTACCTCCATTGCACACAAAATAAAACTCTTCATAACTTTTACCTCATTATTTGAAATTTAATGATTCAATTTTTTTGAGTAGGTAGTAATCTATAAAGTTCCCAAAAAATAATTAATATTTTTTTTAAATATATTTTTTGCTACTGGATTTGACATTGAAATAAAAACAAAAAACTTATAGCTTTTGCAATATTTATTGGAATGACATGAAACAATGCTTCACACATAGATTATGATGAGAAGCATCCATCCTAAAAAAATAAATTCATGCACTTATTCCAAATTATGAAATCAATAAAGTCTGCCCAAGATCTCAAAAAGCCCAAAGTGGTCTCCTTGGTTCTTTAGGGGTTAAGTTAGACTTTGAAAATCATGGTAATCTCATATGATATCCAAAAAGTCAATATCCAATAAAGTGTTTTAGAATCTTTTCTAAATTGCCAATAAGATTGAAAAGCATCTATGACAATTCAATTAATTGGAAATAAAAGTGTGAAGTTATATACCCATCAACCTTTTTTGTATAGAATTGAAAGCATCTTGAAACTCAGCCAAGATAATTTCTACTCTAGGAAATTTGAAAATTCTTTTCTAATTCCAACACAACATAGAAGTTTGTTCTCTACTTAGTCTTCACATAGAGTACTCTCCCTACTACATTCAAACCTCTTTAATTTGATCATCTCTATCCATAACATTATTTACCAATGAGGCATGGGTTCCATTTTTACATTCTTGAAAAGGAAACTGCTATAATGAACAAAATCGTCTTCTATAACTCTTCCACCAACCCCAATTCTTGAATTAATTGATAAGTCCCTCCAATAGATATAAAAGCATAATACCTTTCCAAAATGAAAAAGAATAGAAGACCATTGCCTAGCTATACAATGACATTCTTGAATAAAGTAGTTTGCTCTAAAAGCGTCCGTGCTCTAATAGCAATCATGATCTCAGTACATTTTATTGTCTTCAATATACCAGTAATGTACATTTCAAGAAGTGGTCACTTTTAATCACCACTATATTTCAACTTCAAAAATTTGTAACTAATTCCACAAAGGTCCAAAAAATATGAAACAATTTGAGTTAGATGCCAATCCCATCTTCCTTCCGATGAAAATTTACTAAAAGATATTTTAAGAAGCTTAGCTTCCCCCAAAAGGCAATCAACTCTTAAATGGTTACTTTAAAAGCAGACTGCCTTATCTTACACCCTAGCCACACTCTCATTGCTTGCAGCACACTTGTCTCACATTCAAACTACTTAACCTGTACTAACTTAGTTTTGGGTCCGCTTTCAAGGGGTGCACAACAACACTTTCCCCGCTCCTCCAGCCCCAGCATCCGCTTTCCGAAACGCCTCCTCAATATCTTCCATCGCCACCTTCTCCCCGCCCACTTCCGGCAACACCTTCGTCGTCACAAGCTTCCCAACCTCCTCCGCGAACACGTTGCGCTTGGCCTCCCAGGTGCGCAGCAACCCCCACCCGGTGAGCTTGACGCCGCGGAAGAGGTCCGGCAACGATGCCGACGCGTCGAACGTCCTGCTCATCGACCCGAACAGGATCACGGTGCCGTCGTCGCGCACGCTCGCGCACACGGGCTTCGTCGCAGCTCCGCCCACGCAGTCCAGACCTGCGTACGCGCCGAGGTTGTTTGTGATCGACTTCACGCGGGTGACAATGTCCTCGTCGATGGTGCAAATCACCTCGTCCGCGCCCAAAGCCTTCAGCTCGGAGACCTGCAAGGAGAAGGCAGGATGTCGCTGTTAGGGGACAGTACCGACACATTGCAAGAAAGTCGTGGGCAAAATGCAATGAGGGATCCAGGTTGCATTGTACTAAGGGATGTCAGGAAATTCTCAAAATTCAAAAGAGTCTCAAAAATTCAGAGTCCCAACATTCAAAAGAGTCCGGACATCCAGCTTCCTCTACAGTTGTTGCCAAACAAAAAGATATTGTGCGAATTTTGCGGAATTGGTAGAATTCTTGAAGGGTTTAGGTTGAAACTCCATGAAGAGAGGGAATGTTGACCTGTTCCTTTCGTCGGACCACGTTGATGGTTTTGATTCCGAAGTAGTGCTTCGCGAGAGTGATCACGTAGCGTCCCAGGACCGATGCGGCGGCCGTTTGGAGGAGATACTCGCCTTTGGGGATTTGCAGATCCTCCACGAGCCCGAAGGCTGTCCAGGGGTTGATGACGAACTGCGCGGCAGTTTCATCGGAGACGGAGTCCGGACGGGCCACAAGTAATCTTCGGCGACGGTGATGTACTCCTGCCAGGATCCGCTGCCCTGCTCGCCGTGGTGGAGCAGGAATGGCACTACGCGTTGGCCCAGTTTGAGCTTTGTCACGTCTTTGCCCACCTGCGTTCATGCTTGGATTCAGTGAATTGGTCGCATTCTCGGGTAACAGAGGACTACCTAGAAAACCAAAGAATGCACCAGAAAACGCATTTGACTCAACCTGCCAATATTTTCTTACCAGGAATGCATACTAGGTCAGATGAATCGAGGTATGAAATCATGCAATTAATCGACTCAAAGCAGCAACTGAAGCCTTAGCTAGTTCAGTTACATCAACGACTTGACTCCCCAGCAAAGACTCAATCCAAGGTTCACATGAGGCCTTACCGAGTGCACAATGCCGAATCCTTCATATCCCGGAATAATGGGCTTCCCGAGTTGCTGATACACAATGGGCGCAAAAATGGGGTCCATGATATTCAGAGGCCGCAAGGTGATGTGCACCACCACCTGTCCAGGTTGGGGTTCCGGCACTGGTACACCCGTGACCAGCTCATATTTCTTCGTGTCACCCTTGTACACAACTGCTTTCGCCATTGCTGTTCCCTCACCTGCCAACTCTTAGAATAGCTCTCAATCAACACAATCTAATTACAGAATTGTACAGAATTGAGTCGTTGCAGTGAGGAGCTTCGAGTACAGAACTGAGCAAAGTACCTGTTTTCAATACGTACACTAGCTAGCTAGCACGAAATAATGCTTGCAACAGACTTCAGTCTGCACATCTATTTATTGGCAAGCGATGAGCTCCAGGCTCAGTCCGAAGAAACTTTGTATTCGAAATGAGAAGGTGACGTCGAAATTCTCAAGTGATGGGACTGTCCACGGTATTCCTATCCATGACGTCGGCCCTCCATTGATTTCAAAGGACTGCCACCTGTATCAAATTCTCTGCCAAGGAGAAGAGTCACCACTGAGTTGCTTCTGCTGGTTAAATTACATGGTCCAGCCTCGGTTTGCTTGCGGACTACGGTGCGAGCATCCCAATGTGCCAATTTGGAAGAGGGGCTGCAGTTTCCGTGGTCAAATTTGTTCACTGATGGACAAGCGTTTGCATTGAACAAAAGCTACTTTGAGGAAGCTTGCGTTACTGCTACCTTACTCAAAACCTTGTGCTTGAAAAATGCTATGCATAACATTGTGTAACCAAGCAATGCGGTCCTCTCTGTGCTTGGAGTTTATTATGCCTTAGTACTTACTAGATGCTTGGGAGAGTTTTTCAGTTACTCCAAGGATTGGGGTCAAGGATGCAAAAGGGACTCCTACCTCATTGGTAAACAATGTTATGTGGCTAGCAAAGTGTGAGGAGAAAAAATAAAATTGTTTCTTACATCTACACCAATGAAAGTGTACTCAATTTTATGAAGAAAGTGAATTATCCTTTTGTGAAGAATCTCTTATCAACTCATGGTACATATAAATGTTTTTAAATTGGAGCAAAGTCTTAGAATTGTCATCTGAAAAGGTGAGATTTTGCCAGTATTCTTATTTATTTGCATGATTGTGGTGTGAGCCATTATCTTGCAGAAATAGGATTATGCTCAAAGCTGTATTCAAGCAAAGTATTTAGACTTTGTCATTTGAAAATTAACTATTGCTCGACTCTTTATTCCAACAAGATTATAGAATGATTTGCCATTTGGAAGAACTGTTTTTGGCTCAAATTCATTTTTGACCCAAGACATTTTACTTACCTTATCCTAAACCAAACTTGTTTTTAAAATTTTCAATTACGTTGAGATCGAAACATGTCATCTCACACAAAAAAAACCCTCTTAAATTTGCTTTAGTAGGTATTAGATTTTTCATTTCCATTAAAATATATACACCTATTTTTTGTTTTTTTAATTTTTTATGTTTAAAATTGTTTTATTTGTTCACATCTTTACTTGTACATGAATAAAGAATATTTAATTAGTTTCTTTCCCCCAAAATACCTTGCCTTCATCTTTACTGCAACAGGGTGTCAAACCAATTCTCCAAAAATAAAACTATGCTCCTCACTCAAGCAAGCTACAAGAACTATGTTCCAAAAAGTAAATTTCTGGGTGAAACCATAGGGGCGTGGCCAAATTTGCTACTCCCCTCTCCATCAAATTTCTTTCCATTGAATCTTCTTCTATATTCTTCTGGACTGGATTCACATTGCAAACATAACCCCTAACACCACGTGCAAACATACCTTGTAGCTCCGAGCAATAAGGAGCAAGGTTATGCATTCTTTGCAAAAAGCTGGGATAGTTCAGACTATTGGGACAATTGACAATTTTGGTGTAGTGGTTCTAAAGAATCATAGGTGCAGAGACACTTCTTGGAGGGCCTGCAACTTCAACTTGAAGGGCCCTGCACAATCAGAATAGGTCAGGTCCTCCAAGTTATATCTTATTAGCCCTTAAGCGCTTTGACATCCATATTTTGGATGATGAACAGAGGGCTTGCAAGCACTATTTTGTCCAACCAACTTCTCATGCATCCAATGTAATATTTGAATGTTGAAAAGACAACCTTCCTTAACGATCAATTTCATGAAATTGTGGTAAATGATATTTCTATACAAAGATATAAGCAAAAATGTGCCAAAATTAGAAAAAGTATTGAGGCATTTCAAGGTTAACCAGTGCAGATGTCCTGTGTCCTTTTGACGAATGAAAATGGATGTAGAAGGCGGAGAGTGATTTCAAGCTTTCATCCCTTTTGAAGTGTACAGTATTACAGACAGGGTGTGAAAGAAATGCAGAGACCTGCCGTGGAGGGGATAAATTAGCAACAATTGACTGAATATGCCCAATTAAACGGCTTCCACACTAGCTACTGGAGGCAATCACTCCTGGATTTAGGAGTCTGGAAACTTTGTAGAATTAGAGTTAATCGTGAAGTGTACAATGAGGGACCAAGAGCTCGAGTTTGAGAAAAACATAAGAAGAAATTCCTTGAAGCACCTAATTGGGTTCTAATGGTGTTTGGTATTGTCTTTCTTTTATACTATTCTTAGTTAAGCCTTCCTCTGACATCCCTGGAACAAACTGGGGTTCACTTTACAATTATCTCTATTACTTTAAAATTGTTTTTTTTATTTTTTATGAACATTGAAATGAAAGGGTAGTAGTAGGCACATACACGATCATGAGACACAACTGGGTGGCTGAGTGCAGGTGGTACCTATTTTAAGAATACTGGAACGCCACCACATAATATCAATGCAATGCCAATTTTTGACAAACAATAACTACATTCGGGAAGAGTATTTCACAAAACCATTTGAAGGATACACAATTACAACCAGGATACCACAAGCACCATAAGAACTTCACAAGTTGCTGAGTGAACAAAGATGCTACAAAATAGGAGCCCTGACTAAACAAAGATGCTACAAAATAGAAACACAAGACTCTCAAATTAACCTTGAAACACCATGCTGGTCACTGTGGAAATCATCCTTTTGGGTACTACATCAATTGTTTGTTTAGAAAAATCCAAAGCACTCAATCGAGGTCAAACTACTATGCAAGACCTCCCCTTTTCACACAAACTTCCAAGGACAAACATCAACACTTCTATCTTACATAGAAAAATTCTGTCATCCACCACACTTTTAGGTTGCCGCATTGTTCCAAGGATAAGAATCAAGTAATCATTATTAACACATTTACTATACAAGCCAATATAGACAACTCGTTTCAGTCTCCCACTGAAGCTACTTCCTGGTGTTCGATACGCGATGCAAGCTTATTACAACATTCATTAGCAGCCAGTGCTAATAAGGTTTCTGATGTACTCAAACGTCCTATTTGAGTTGTGGGTGACATCAAGTGGACACAGAGCCAGTCCAGGAAGAGAGAGGTGGAGATTTAGCGTACTGCCAGGTACTACTCATTCTAGCAGCAGCGTATCTAGTACCCGCAACATCCGATGCAGGAACTGCTTCTTCGAGAGCTTTTATTTCCTCTTCCGTGAGCTTCACACCCAGTGCGCCAATGTTCGAATCCAGGTTCGCCACCTTCGTGGTGCCTGGAATGGGCACAGTGCTCGGAGCACCCTTCTGGATCACCCAGGCCAACGCCAGCTGACTAGTGGTGCACTTCTTCTCTTCCGCAATCTTGGCAACGCGTTGCAACAACAGCTTGTTCTTGTCCAGATTCTCACCTTGGAGAAATGGGACACTCTGCAAGAATCCTCCAATGGATCAGCACAAGTGCTGCACACAAATTAGGCGGAGGAATAAAACAAATGTCATCATAAATTCACTACGGTAATCGTATCACACCTAAACGAGCACTGAAGCGCATTTCATAGTACCAGAATGGACACTAATATATTATTGTTAGCAAATGAAGAGGATTCTGAAGCACCAGAGAACACACGATTTGGATTATACATGCAAAACAAGAGAGGGAAATGATGGGATTACCAATCGGAAGTCACCCTCACTGAGGTCCTCCACCTTTAAGCCAGCAAAGAAGCCACGACCCAGGGGACTGTAAGGCACGAGCCCAATACCTAACTCCCTGCACAACACAATAGCTACCAAAGTAGTAAACACACGTTTCCAAAATTCTGGTCCACTCTGCTGAATAAGGGACAAATACTGACTCTCAACCCTCTCGGATTGCACCTTCACAGGATATCCTATTGTTGTGGACACATCTGATTTCAACAACTTCCACAGCTCAAGCTGTGAATACATGTGGCAGGAGACTCTTGTTGCACTACCGAATACAAGAGAGAGGGTTGCGTGCAAATTGCAACAAATGGTCTCTGGAATCAAAGAGTACCTTGCAACGGACACAATTTCGCTCTCCACATCGCGTACCCACAGAGACCACTCGATCTGGAGCGCAGTGATAGGGTGCACCGCATGAGCACGTCGAACCTCAGAGGCACTGGCTTCCGAAAGACCGAGGTACTTCACTTTCCCTTCTTCAACCAACTTCTTCATCTCCCCAACCTACTGACACAACAACAAGATTTGAGCACTCGTGTACTTTAAGTGACCACTTCAAGTCCTCCGATAAGGTAATGAACCCTTTTCCACGGAAGAACTTTTGTCATTAGGCATGCATTCGATTCCATTATTGAAAAGTGTGAAATTCTAGGTAGGAAAACACTCAAAGCCACGGAAATGAGTTCCCTAACGTAGTGAAACCACTATTCAGATAGCTCAGTGGATTAAGCAATGACCAACTATCAACAGAAGAACACTCAAGCTCTTCAAACTTCATTTGATTACGTATCTGGGGTCCAACTTTCTCTCACTGCCATAGTTCAAACGTGGGGCAACAGCGCTACACACAATGATAGTGTGACAGGCAGGTGTGCAGGACATTCTGAAAGCATAATTTAGAGGTCATAATAAGGAAGTTGGAACGAAATCCGACTTCAAAGCAAGTGATTCAGATTCACCGAGTCCTGCAGTGAAGGAAAACATGACCCTCACCGTCACTTCGATCGGAACCTTCTGATCCACACGATGCTGGTAGTACAGATCAATGTAATCAACGCCCAAGCGCTTCAGGCTTCCCTCACAAGCCGCACGCACATGCTCTGGATCCCCACGGATTCCCGGGACGCCACTTGCGTCCATGTGGAATGCAAATTTCGTTGCAATCTGCACCTTGTCACGAATGCCCTTGATCGCCTGCTTACCAAGGGCCACCGAAAGCTCCGAATTACGTCAAGCCAAAACAGAGAGCACACAGCACGAGCCCCACCAAATACTCACCAAATGGAAACATTGAAATCAGAATCAGAATCAAAATTAGAAACAAGAGATAAACGTGAATGCAAGAGAGTCAAGAAAGTGGCCTACTGGATGCAGTGACCTAAAGAAGCAAGTTGCCATAGCCAGGGTCAGCAAGCACAAGGTGATTCGCGATTGATTAGTATCCAGACCTTGCCGAGCAGCACTTCGTTCGTGTGAGGACCATACGCGTCCGCCGTGTCGAGAAAGGTGACGCCCGAATCCACGGCGTGGTGGACGAGCTTCACCATCTCGTCTTCGTCCTTGGCAGGGCCGTAGAAGGCCGACATGCCCATGCAGCCCAGTCCGAGAGCGGAAACCTCCAGACCCTGAGATCCCAGCTTCACGAGCGGCACGGTAGGAAGAGACGACGCCATCGCTAGCTCGATCAGTAGCCAAATTCCCCCAGCAGATCAAACTTCGCCAAACTTTGATAGATAGGATGGAGCTTGCAAAAACTGGCAAGCCAACAAACGCAGCGAGCTTTGAAGTATGTGCCATTCGTGCACACTTGCAGGCCCTTTCAGGAGGACAATCTCTAATGTCACATCCTATGTTCCTGTCAATCATTTTCATAGCCTGGAGTGTTCCACTGTTGGGTGGAGCCAAGGGTATCCCGAATGTAGACCGCTTCAAGATTTAATGATAAGATGTTTTTCAATATTTTGAGATAACTCAAATCTGGGAAGGGTCTAAATTTGAGGTACCTTTGATCTATACCAGCACAACACTTGAAAGAACTTAAGGTATCTACACCTACTAGTGATTTGTTTGCAAAATCATCCCATCTAGGTTTGTGCATAAAGTGTAAGTACTTTGAACACGAGAACCTTGATTTTTGGATACACCTATTTTTAACACTTTGAACATTCATTTGTTGTTCAAAATATGCATGTACAAAGGATCTGAAATTCCATTTTGCCTCCCAACAAGATACACAGGTAATATAGATAATTTATTAATAGGAACCAAGATTCACTAATGCGTATTTAATTGGTTGAAGGTATAGTTACCTATTTTAATCCAAAATATACTTTGAATTTTTATTACCAAGGTGTGTTTACACTCATTCAAATAATATTTTGATTTGGTTATTTTTGAAAGGAACATGAAAATTGAATTTACTCTTAGTTGGTACTTTGTACATATGCCGTGAAATCAGAATGCTCAAAAGTGCCCTAAAAACTCTGATTTATTTTCTACAAGTACATATCATCATGATATTGATATGTAATTTTTTCAAATCATTTTGAGGTGTGGAAAAAAAAATATGAGGATGTGAAGTGATGGCCTAGAGGAACGCTTCTCCATTCTCAAAAAAATTCACTTGAACTTGCGCATTAAATAATTTCTTGATCATATTGCATTGATAGATTTAGAAAAAAAAATCATCTATGGTCTCTTTGTCATTCATTAACTATTAGTGAGGTTTACATTGCAAATTTTCTACATATGTGGTGGCCTTATTGTCCTTTTGAGGGTTAAAACAATACCAAGTGGACACAAAATTTATAATGCAACTGTTCTATATGCAAACACTATTATGTCATCTATAAGATAAAAAAGTAAAATGATTTGTCCATTTGTGCATGTGACACTAATGTATCCACATCAAACTGTTTTGAATTAGTACAGGTTGAAATATTACTATATTTTTGTCCCAATTTTTTCAAAAATGAATTTTTGTAGTGACACTAATTTTGTAGATGATAGTAATCTTCCTAACTATTAGTGCACGTACAAATATCAACATAGTGAGAGTTAGTTTATGTGCAATCACAATTCTCTCATGCACCAAGAACCATTTAGTGCCAAGGCGGTGACATTAAAGAAGGATGCTAGTGGAGATCCTATTGGATTTCTACGTTGGTACTAATAGCAGCTTGAGATAAATTGGAATGTAAATAAGATAAGGAGCGAATACCGACAACAAAAACTTGACAACATGACCATTAGCTAATAATGTTCTTTTGTATTCTTGTAGTCTTTCAAATTTAGCAAGCGTTGGATTGTAGTCAATTCTCTAAAGATGCTAATTTTTGAACCCTAAACCCAATTGAACTAGGAATTGTGTCATTGAAGAAGAATCCCCTTTGCATTCTTAACTTAACAATATAAATCTTAAAAAGTCATAATCCTGGTTGCATTCACTGCAATTGTGCCACAACATTGCTTCAATTTTCTAGTTTATTTGACTTAAAAGCACTCAAGGTCATATTTGTTATATTGAGACTTTTTTCAGATTTTGAGACAGAATGCTAGTTATTGAAAAATTCATTTAAAAAATTAATAATTGAAATAAAAAATAAATATTGCTAAAATAGTGATTCTATAATGAAATTCTAAAAGTTGTTGTTGTTATCTATTTATAAAAAAATACTAGTAAAGAGGTGAAGCGATTTATCTTCGAGTTGAGAATAAAAATGAGACTGCAAAAAATCTCAATATAATGAATATGACCATACTCATATCACCCTTCACTTCTCTCCACCTACGTTAACACTCAAACGCTCATAGCTATGAAAATGTTTAAGAAGAACAAAGGATGTCACATTAAAGAGCATGTGAGTGTACACAAACTCCTCACACTTGTCCCAATTAACAGCTTGATGTATTTGTTGTCTTGATGCTTTTGTATACTTGTTGCTTCAATTCAATTTTTGAAAGCTCCCTTCTAGGCTTATAAAACTCCTTTCTATCTATCAAACTTTGACAAAGTTTCATCTGCCGGTGCAATTTGGCTAAAGATTGAGCTAGTAGTGACATTGTCTCTTCTTGTTGTGCGGCACGTGAATTTGGGATCTTAGGGTATGGAGGTTTCCACTCTTGGATTGGGTTGCATGGGCATGTTGGCCTTCTATAGCCCTGCCAAAGATGAAGACGAGATGGTGAAGCTTGTTCACCATGTCGTGGATTTGGGCATCACCTTTCTTGATAAAGCGGACGCCTATGGTTCTTACATGAACAAAGTGCTACTTACCAAGGTCTGGATATTAATCAATTGCAAATCACCTTGTACTTATGCTCACCTTGGCTATGGAAACTTGCTTCTTTAGGTCATTGCATTCATTTTCCATTTTTTTGACTCTTTTGCATTCATGTTCTCTCTTGTTTCTAATTTAGATTTTGATTTGCTTTTGATGTTTCTATTTGGTGAGTATTTGGTGGGGGTTAGTTGCAAGAAACACTTCACGGTTCTTGGTCAAAAACGCGTTTTCAAGGCATAGGACTAGCAGTACTATCGGTACTACAAGTACTGCGCCAATGCGCTCAACGACAATCTCCACCGTTATCGGGTAGAGAGGAGCGTGCTTAGGGAACACACAAGCTGTTTGGCTGCAAGTTGGTGAGTGTAAATGGAGGATATCAAAACTTGAATCTTCACTTGGTCTTCAAAACCTTCAAACTCAAATCTTCACCCGATCTCCAACCATCCTATCATGTGGTGGCTCTATAGGACCAAAGGTAAAGGTGTGTGATAAGAAACAAAGCCTAGGACGGGTAAAATGAGACAACCAAACCACAAGTTGGCCGTCCGAGAGATTGATTTCTAAATTTCAAACTCACGATGACTAAGAAACGCCTTTCACCAGTGGGAACAATATAAAAGATTAACCATGTGGGTGATCAATCCCACTTTGTCGTCCACAAAGATAAAATGGGGCTATTATTGGATAACCACATAGTCCGCAACAATGTTTACAGTGCAAAAAAAAATGAGAACAATAAGCCTCCAAAACCGGCTAGGAATAACAAACCACAAGCCACAACACACAAATCTTCAATCTTCTTGTCTTAAAGTCTTGATTTCTTCAAAACTCTTCAAACCTCCTCTAACTCCAATTCCTTCTTCTTAACTAAATTTTGGTCTGATGCCACGGCTACTCTATAAACTCAAATGAAATGTGTTATAGATTTTTGAAAAGCTTACACAAATCTCTCCTTCTATCCTAAAAATCAACTCAAACTAACACTCTGTCCATATTTTATGACCGTTCGAAGTTTCAATCTCAAGGATTGAAGGCAGCAAACCCTCCTTCATTTTCACACTCATAAATCACTCATAAATGCTTCAAATACAATAAATGATAGCTTTATAAAAATCTAACAAAAGTCTCCACATCCTTTCCGAATTTCAACTTAAACTAACACTTTGTACATTTGTTATGGTCACTCGAAGTCTCTGTCCCTTCAATTGGGAGGCAACAGACCTTTTTCCACTCAAACTAGCACAAATCTCAACTCACAACTTCAATTCAAGCAAGAGAGGAGTATTCTGAAAGACAACAACATAATTTCAAAATCCACCAATTTTCATTCCAAAATTCGTAAAACTCCACACACAATAGTCTTCCAAACATTCGGGTCTTGTCAACTACAACGAGAGAGAAGTTGAATAGTATCCACCTTTTTCTCTTTCTTATCAACAACTTTCTACCTTAAAAGCAAGTGACAATCAGCCCTTAACCCTAGACCGCCCAAGAGGACAAAAAGTGTCCTCACATAGTTTTAAGTTAAATTCAAAGTACTGTAACTTTTGCATCCGATGTCCAAATTCAATAAAACTTGTTGGGAAAGTTTTGCCTTTTCTTCTAGTTTGTGTAGGAAATTTTTCAGATCAATCCAAGAGGTAATGATTTTCTGGAAGCCAATCAAAGTTCACAGGCTCAATTTGATTCACCGAAGTGCACTGCATGGCTGCAACTTCGGGGTCTTGTATCTCCTCATCCAATGTTCGATTTGTTGGATTGTGTTTCCCTTTAATTATAGTTATTGTGGTGAAATTTTCATGTCAATCCAAGTTGTTTTGAATGTCTGGGAGCAATTCAAAATTCAAAATCCCGCCATTTATGGACTATAGTGAACTTTGGCGGCTTGTATCTTCTTCATAAAATGTCCATTTTCAATAATTGTTTTTGTAAAAGTTGCACATACTAGTCTAGTTTGTGTGGCTAAATTTTCATATCAATTCAAGAATTTATGAATGACTGAGAAGCATTTTAGTAGAAGGAGGTTCAGCCCTAGATGTGTTTTTTGCAACTTTTCTTGCCTATTTTTGACATTTGCAAGCTATTTTGCAAACACATTGAGTCAATTGAATGATTTTTTTTCCACCAATGTGTTTGTATCCTAGTTTTGAATCACTTTGTAGTTTAAATTTTTTTCATTTGATTAGGTTTAGAAATCAAATTTGGCCTCTAAATGTGTTTTTAGGAAAATTTCAGCATTCTTTTTCAACACTAAATCATTATAATCTTGCAATCTACACGGTCAAATTACTTCAAATTTGATCCATGTCATCTACAACATGTGTACTACATGATTGTACGGTTAAGATCTTTATTACTTAGTCACATTTGGATTTATAGCACTTCAAAAGCTAAGATGTTTTTTACCCAAAACGGCCATGGGTGGTCTAGGTTAACTTGCTCCTAAGGTTAATTTTTAACTATTGACCTTCCTATTTGGCCTCACAATTATATTTTTATCTTTACTTAGAAGAAAAATCACTTCAAAGTTCACCTAGAAGGCAAACATTTCCATCCTTTCCTTCTACAACTATAACCATACAAAATTATTTCTATAAAATACTCCAAACATGGATATAAACACTAACATCAAACTAATGTATATTAGAGGTAAAAAACTAGAATTTCAAGACAAACTTCACTCTATCTTTAAGATTTGAGAATGCGCTTGATAGTCGTAGCGACATATTCTGCACGATTCGCCTTCGTTAAGGGATTGACTAGCCCTTCTAACCATTGTTGGTGGCCACAATTCCCCTTGATTGGCCTAACCATACAATAATATTGATTGACATTTGGACCCTCAAAACACCCTTCAAATGTCACTTCACGGCTACCGGGTTCAACACATCCAACTTGTAACAAGATTACCAACACACGAGCATCCTGATGAAAGTTTCCGTACCATCGTTGCTCAATATGAGGCTATTTTGACGGTCGAGAAGGCCCAACTTCATCTCATGGATGTACAAATGGTGATGGCAATTTTTGTGGTAGAAGCGGCTCATCCGACAGTTGCGACAATGAAAGTTCAAATTCAACCTCCGATTGAGGCTCTTCATCTTGAGACTCAGAAAAAACCCTCCAGTTCAACATTCTAAATCTAAAGTAGAAAACAAAACCACTATTGGATTTCAATGAAGCTCTAAGGCAAAATCGTCCTCTTATATAGATGTCATACACCTTTCGGAACGACGTCACCTTGAAGCTACTCCATAAAATATATTATAATATATTTTTACACTATGCACAAATTTACAACAGGACACCATCGATTCTGAATTTCATTCGGGTTGCAATTTTGACAAGTGGCGGGTACAATAGTAAGCACATTAGAGCGGGGTGACGTATGAGGTTACGGAGCTTTTACGAGTACTTAGTAGTGTTGTAGACTATTGTGGGGTACTACCAAAAGCACTGTTGACCGAAATGCCAGAAAATAGTAGAAAAAGTGTCTATGTCCTTTTTCATTTTTAAAAAATGGGAAAAAAATTCCAAAAATCCCCCCCCCCAAAAGCCATTTTTATTGACAACAAAAGCCTCTCATTGCTCCAAAAATTTCCTTAGGAATTTTTTTTCCCTCTCTAAAACTTCTACACAAAGGATGGTGACATTGAGCCCTTGTGAGCAACTCTAGTGTTCTTTTTTACAAAATCTCCTCATTAATCCTTGTAAGGACCCCTAAACCTCCCTCATGTCCAATTTGTAGCTTCCAATTTGCATTTTTGGGTCGAAAATAGGACTAAAACCCCCCAAATTGTCTAAGGTAGACACCCAATTGGGGGCAACTTAAAAATAGTAAATTAATTTTTTAAAAATCACAAAAATTACAAAATGTTTGAAACTTTTGTAACTACCTTCATTCCAAATTTTACGCCAATCAGACAAATTATGCAAAAGTTATGAGCCAAAAAATACCTGTCCAAGGACAAGGGGACAAAGAATAGGACAAGTGTTTCTTGCAACTATCCTGGGGCTTGTGTTTATCTTGTTTCAACTCCATCATCAATTATCACCCTGAAAAACAATAAGGATTGTCAGATGCCTTATCTAGAAGATCATATCTAGTACCAAAAGAAGGAGAAGCAATATATGAACAACAACAAATGACTTTACTTCAACTTGATCAATATCAATTTTCTGCAATGACTATGGCAATGCTTGGTGACTCATCATTTCTTAAACAAGTTCGGATAACATCAACTCTAAACCCTCTAGTTCTTGACATCAAGTATCATTCACATGATGACCGCGACAAATTCACGTTTTTGGATGACCTATTGTATTTTGAAGAATTCTTATACATTCTAGAAGGTTCTTTATGCCCTCGAGTTCTTCAAAATCATCATGATTTTCTAGCTGCTAAACATTTTGGATTCAATAAGACTTTAAATTCATATCTTAAGATTTTTGGTGGCCTTAAAATATAGAAGGTTGTGAAAAATTTTGTGCTCTCTTGTGACACTTGTTCAAGATCCAAAAATCCACGACATCGACCATATGGACTTTTACAACCATTACCTACTCTTCATTGATCCTAGTCTTTGATTTCTATGGATTTCATTACTGACTTAGTACCACCATCAAGTTCTTTTGATACTATATATGTTATTGTGGACTAACTAACAAAGGTGACACATGCTATTACTTGCAATAAGACAATCTCTGAAGAAGGTACAATACAAATTTTCTTAGACAATATTTATGAATATCATGGATTGCCAAAAGATATCATTTTGGATCAAAAATTGCAATATGATTTCAAATTTTGGCAATCCTTCTTTAAGATCTTGAAGGTGGATATCAAACTATCTTCTACTTTTCATCCTCAAAATAATGGTCAAATCGAGCATGTTAATCGAGTATTGGAACAATATTTACATTGCACCATCAATTATCAACAAGACAATTGGACCTTGTATTTAACATTGGCTGAGTTTGAATATAACAACAATGTTTATGCCTCAACTCGACAAATGCCATTTTTTTTGCTAATTATAGATATCATCTAAAGTTTGATGTACTAAATATTCCTAAACCAGACAATATGGTAGTAAAAGACTTGGCAACATAGTTATTAAAGCTCCAAAAAATCATGAAACTTTAGTTAGAAGATACTTAAAATTGTTATAAGGCTTATGCATATATATTTTAAAAAAATCACCTTCATTTCAAATTGGCGAGAAAGTTTGACTCCTTTGACGCAACATTAAGACTACCCGACCCTTGGGTGTGCAATTCCCATATTATATGGCCCTCATTATAATCATTTATAATGCATTTTAGTCCAATCTCAAAGATCATAATTTGTTTTAATGTAGAAAACTCTTGTAGCTCTTTTAACAAGGAATCCAAAAATGTAAATATATATTTTAAATGAGTATTTTTGAGGACAATAATACCATTAAAAATCTATTTATATGAATTTTTTTAATACATGTATCATAAACTAAGCTATCCAACTTTGGGGGCTTTCTAGTAAAAATTTAAGATTTTTTAATTATAAATAATACATTGAAAATGAATTTTAATTTTAATTGGAGGAAACTTTTTGTATGGAATTTTTTATTAATGCATTGGTTTTTCAATTCTTCATATATATTGCAAGGTTTTTTTTTCTAATTCGTATGCAATCCAACATTTTTTTAATTTTTTTTTTTTAATTTGATCTTCATTCAGCTTTTTGGTCTTTTTAATTTGATATAATTTTTATAAAAGTTGTCCTCTAAGCTATTTTAATGCCGATGACCTCTACATATAATACAAGAGTTGCATAACTGTGACCCGACTATGTAATAAATTAGATTATTGTTGATTATGACCTTTCTCCATTCAACGGCAAGTCAATTCAATTACTTATAAGCTGGAACTTTCAACATCTATGAAAGAACATCCAATCTTTCACGTTTTTCTTTTTGAACTATATAAAGAGTCAAATATATCAAACATAATACAACCACCACCGCCTTCTGTTGAAATCAACAATTATGAAGAATATGAGATGAAAAAAGTATTACATTCACAATGCAGACGAGGCACATTGAAATATTTTATACATTGATGTGGATACAATACCAATGAACGCACTTGGGAACCCACGACAAATGTGATCAATGCATGTAGATAAACTTAGATCCAATTCAGTAAAAATTAAGCTAATACTATAGTTTGTTCCAAATGAGGCAATTTAAATAGGAATGCTCGTAAGAATTATCAAAGAATCACCTATTAAGAAATAAACACTAAGAAGGAAATATACTTCCAACTAACATCAAATTAAATTCTCACAGTTACAATCTAATTACTAAATTCATTCCACTTCACTCTTAAAGGCTACAAGGGTTAAGATAAATTGGCAAACACTACACACTTTTTACCATATCCAATAAGGGTCTTTAATCTTCTATATTGTTTGGATTAAGGATCTTTAATCTTCTATCTTTCTTTCAAATCAAAACTTCTTAAGTACAGCCCACAAGTCTCTTCAACTTTTGATTAGAATTGCATCACTCAAACTTGGATTTTTATCTTTTTACAGGGACACAATAAGACAACATTCACTAACTCCCACAAAATCTTGTCTTACCAACTTGGAAGTCTTGCCTTTTGTCTCATAGCTTGGTTTCAAGCAACTTTGGTAGTTACAAAACTTTCAAATTATCTAGCTTGGAACTTCTTCTTTTACATTGATCATCACTCATTGTTTTAACATATTTTATACTTCACTCAATCTAACTATGACTTCCCATGCATATTGAGAATATATTCTAATTGGCAAACACTACACACTTTTTACCATATCCAATTAGGAATAAATCAAACGGCAACATACAAACATTAAATCTCTTAGTTAACTTGTAATTATAATGACTCCCGGAGTAGCTAATTACACTCTAACTTGGCTTGAATTTAAAATATCCATTATCATATCAATCAACCCGACTTATAAAAACAAATACAAACAAAAGCTTTCAATTAGGATTATGCCATGACCTTCACACAAATACACCAAATAGGACTAAAAATAATTCTTTGTTACCACTCAGAATCTTGAACTAAAACCGTGTATATAGTATGAATACCACAACAGGAACCATACATTTTTCAAAATATTCACACTGACATAACGTAAATCACACATCATGCAACTTCTCCGATGAGGAACATATCTTCAGACACAACCAAGCACAACCATTTCAATTAGACATCTCCATGTCACGTCTACATAAATTAACTTGACCTACAATTTAATTCTGACTTAGAACATTTATCAATTAAATACATCCAACAGAATCACTACAGACGCAATAATACCACTTCCAACTTGCTTATGCAAACTTACAACTCACAATGTTTAATTATCACAAAGTCCAATTACTTGAACATCCCAAATAGCTCACATCACCACACACACTGAACATCCATTTGGCAAATAATCTTTCTTATATTATGCTAAATGTTGATAGATCACCGTTTACAACTTTTTATATTTCCTTAACTTTTAGCTAAACATTTTTTAATATCACTCTTATCCAGTTACAACAATTTCCGCATTATCCCAACTTGGATCACATCTTCATCATCTCACATATTCTCCCAATTAGGTACAAAACATTCTCCTTCCCCTCACTACCGCTCGTATAGATCAAGCTTCTCTACTAAATCATAGTCACATTCATAGTCACAACTTCATCACCTCACAAAATCCACACCTCCAATTAGCATTCTCATTCACCACTTAAATACACAAATCTCGTCCACATGCACTCTTAAATCTTCCTACTTAGACACACATACACAACAAAAACAAAAATTATACAACACTTCTGGCTGGGACACAATTAGCACTTCATTAGATGGTACCAAAAAATGAAAGAAAAATGGGACCTAATAGAAAACAAAATAGGTGGTTACCACTTGGTAGAAGACGACCTAACCACCTACCATAACGTTCATGAGTTGTGAGAGCAGCTGCCTTGCCTCTGACGGAATGATGTGGTATATTCCACATCCACATTAGCTAATAAGCCACGCGTCGGAATATGTCAGTGTGTAAGGAGCTGAGTTAGTGGATGAAGACTTCAAAGAGGCAAAGGCAACCTCTCTGAAGGCTCTTGAATGTTATGACAAATAGCCAAATTGGAACCTCAAATTCAATTGCCGTAACTACTAACTACACAGTCACCATTTCTCGTTGCTCAAGCTTAACAAACTGCCAAATAGGACTAGAAATTCCATCCATACACTGCTTTCACACTTGACAATCACTAAGCAGATTCCGACTTAGCAACTTCATTCCAACTTCTCAAAACTGTCACTTCACCTTATTAGGCTTTGCCTCAAAAGAATCTAAAACAACACCTCTCAAAATAACCAAACTGGGACAAACACTAAATAACAACCTATCAAAAGTGTCACAATTACACTCAAATACACAACAAAATTTCAAAAATTGACTCCAAATTGACTATCTACAATGCACCTTAGAAAGTATAAATTTTTTATCAACTTTATCTTGATAATCCAAAACCTAATTCTAAGATTCTTTTTGGAACTCATTGCTAAAGACGGAGGTGCTGTCTAGGACATATAGAAAAAGGAAGCTTCTTGAAGAATTTCCTAGATTAAAAATAGAGTTTCTTGTAGCAAAAACACAACTTCTTAAATAATAGTATATAAGGGTGTCAAGACTAAAGAGATCCTTGTCTTGACAACACATCTCTTGAAATCCAGTTTCTTGTTTATATATTCTTGTTTCTTGCTTTTCATATGTTTTTTGCTCTTGTTGTTGTTTATGGTGTCTGTAACACACAAAATTCAAAACTAGTAGTTACTAAGACTAAGAAGTAATAGTATGTCATAAGTTAAACAATAAGCATGATTATGTCTTTAGAGACAAATTATGTATTGAGTCATGGAATGCTCAATGTATTGATGTGTTATATTTAAAAATCTCAATGGAATTTTTATAAAAGCACACAACTCAATATACAAGCGTTTTTTTCAAAAGTAGGGCAATAAAAAATGAAGGGATCAATTCCTTGTTTGTTTGTTCCAAGTAAATTTAAGAGGACAAAGGCCTTACCTACATCCATACACCAAAATGAACAATTAGTATGAGTTAGTGTGCATGCAAGGTGTTTTAAGCATGATGTTATTTGTTATCGTTTCACCTAAAATGACGTAAACAAACAAATAAAAAAGCACAACTTAATACAACCCATACTATAAACCAAATATGTTAAAATTTGTCTAAAGAACGTAATTGTTTGGTGTAGATTGAGTAGATGCCATAGTGCAAGCCCTCAAGTTAACACTTGGAACTATGGGATTATTTTTTGCGGTTTTTTGTTAGTTTTTAATGTAATTTTATGCACAAAGGCATAAAATAAGTAGTTGAGGGAGATTCAATAGAGGTCCTTACCAAATCAATGAGGTTTCTTCCTATAAATGTGGAATGCATAAAATTCTATGTTTCCTATTTCTAGGTTCTAATTAAGAGTTTGAGAGGTTAGTTTAGTATTTCTGAGAGAAGTGAGGATGTGAGAGTTAGCCAATTCTAGAGTCTTGTCCATGTAAAACTAATCCTAAAGAGTACATAATTATGACAATCTAGCTAAGTGTCAAAGTCTATTTTTAGATTTAGAAGAATCTAGATCCAATTCATAGAGAATTTGGATTAGTGAGTGTTAGTCTTACATGTTACTTTTGATATCAAACCAAAATGCAAAGTAGATGGAAGGAGAGGTGATTGGAGCATGCAAAGAGGTGCTTTTAGAATAAAAGCATGCCAGGAGGTCAACAAAAGAGCCGGTCATCTAAGATTCCTCCCGCTACTAGAATAATTTTTTTTTTAGGCGGAAATTATGAGTTATTAATTTTAGCCTCCTTATGAATGGTGCAAGTAAGAGTGGAACTTGGACTTGGACTTTGGAAACTTCCTAGGGGTTAACCAAAAAAATTTAGATTTTTTCGAAATTCCACAATGACTCCATGGGAAGTCAACTACTTATAAACATATTTGTAGATTTCTAGAAATTACATATATTGCAGTAAAATCCTACTAAAAATTAGGGTAGAATTTTGTGTGCTAATAATGTGCCCTATCAAGTTTGAAGACATTCTGACATTCGCAACTTGGTGGCAAGTTGACTGATGTACCATGAGCATACGGTGTCCAATTGGAGTGAATAAAGGGTCTTTCCTTACTATTGCGAACCTTCATGACAACCCAAGCTAGAGAATTTTTTTGAAAGTGCAAATTCCAAAAGTTTTGACTTTTCTTTGGTATTACCGTAACTATTGGATGAATACAAGTTTTGTATATGGCTTGTTATTTCTTTTTGGATTGAATGAAGTTGTAGGTCTTTTTTGTGAGAGTATAGGATGACATGGCATTTTATCATTGGACTTTGTAAGGATGAGTTATGAGTGGATGAAATTTAGATTTTCAAACTTCATCTATCAATTGCCACCATTCAAAGAATCAGATGATGAAGTATTAGACATTTTTGGAAAGGGTTAGGAAGGATTTAGGAGGTGGTGCATTTACCTTAGCTAAAAATAGAAATTTACTAGGATTTTTAACCAAGGGTCTACATTTAGACTTTTGCACAAAGAAGGGCAATTATTTTTTGATTGATTGATGATGTAGGTCTTCTTTGTGGGATTCCAAAATGACGTGCCACTCTTGGATCCGACGCCGTATGCAAGAATTATGAGTGGATGAAGTTTGATTTATTCAAATTTCATCCATCAATTGCCACCATTCAAAAAATCAGTGATACAATGACCTTGTGTCCCCTCGGTTCCGACCCTATGTCCCTCTAGTCACATTCTTGGTACCATTAGAAAATCCTTGGTGAGGACAAATGCAAGGGCTTTGTTTTGTGACTTGTTTAGTGACGTTCAAAATCATGGCAAAAAAGATGTTGAATTTCAAAGTTTTTAAAATTAAAAAACTAGTAAATTACTTTTACTTTTTGGAGGGGCTGTGGCAGTGGTACACTAGCACTGATGAATATTGCAAATTGCAGGACAATGAGCTCATGACCTCACAACTGCATTGAATTACTATATGTAGAATGGCACCAAGGAACCAAACTCTCAATTGCTTCATTCCTATCGCAGCTCAAAATCATTTGAATGGCTACATCCACTTCTATTGGAGCGAATTGAAAAAAAAAATCAGAATCACTACATCTACTTAAAAATCCTGGTACCAAGCTCACAAGGTATAGAAAGCTAAAACCTTGCAATCAACAACCAAGCCAACTAAATTTCAGAATGTTCACAACTGATCTAACGCTCCATGGACGATATTCTCTACTTTGTGCATGAGAGAAAGAAAGTTGAAAAGCGTGAAACCTAGAGTTAGGCTCCCACCCTTGAGCCTTGAGAAGTCCAAAATGTCATTTATTAATGGGGAAAGAAGACTATTGCTCTTGGCTATGGTCTCAACCATAAAGTGTTGATCTTCAGTCAAGTCTATTTGCAACAAGATTGAAGCGAGGGCTAATGACGGCGTACATAGAAGTGGGCATATCATGGTTCATCATTGCTAGAAAATCGTTGCGTTTAGAGTCTACAACAACCTGAGTGAAATTCTACCAAAAAAATTTCCAACCTAGAACTATTTATGACTCGACCTTTCAATTCTTGAATACTGTGATAGTTACTCCCTCCGTCCCAAAATGATCTTCCAATTTGCCCTTGTTTCTTGTCCCAAAATGATTTTCCTCCTCTGACATGGAGTAAGAGCCCACGAAATGATTTCCCCTATAATGAACAATTAAGTGAGAATTGCGACATTAGAGCAAAATTCGAGTCTCTACATGCCTAGTACTTTTGCCTTGGAAATGAATTGTTTGATATTTGAAAAAGCATGAATTCCAAATATATAGTCATTTTCAGAAGTTGCCATCAATTCTGTGGTCCAATGGGAACAAGGTGGCAAAGGCCGAGTTGGCAACGGGGAGGCAGAGTTTGGTCTAGGTGGCAACAGCCGTGCGTACGTTAGGTGTACGAACAGGTCCCTGTTGGTACCTCCATTGCTAACAACAATGAACGTTTGGAACTGAATATTGTATGTTGGCAACTACTTTTATTGCACCCTCCAAGTACCAAATGACTTTCGATGTAAGTGTAAACAGGGTTTTAGGAGTTGGGATTAGAATCCACTTCCTAAAATTATGGTACCCCCACTGTACACAACGGTTGACGAGCGTGGGGGAATGTGACAGGATTCACAGCAGGTCAACGTGGAGATGCTTTCCAACGCACATTATACAGTGCGTCGGAATTGCTTCCCGCCAAATGAGTTGGCCTCATTGACGTTGCCAACATGCTCATTGACATTCTTCAACTGGTTTTGCTGTGGTTGAAGCACATGATTTGAGAGAGTTTGGGAAGATGGCACTTCAAGACATTACCAACGTTGGAAAGGGTAGTTCGTATACAACAGCTGTAATATTGGATAGTAAATTCGCCCCTGTTTTGAGGAAAGGTGTTTGAATTGATCACCAAGCGTCAAAAACAGAGTTTCCAGCGTTGAGAGATTCTGGAGCCACCAACATTGATTTATAGTTGGATGGCAATTTGTACCCAACAGATCCTGTCACGGGGAAGCCACCACCGTTTCAAACAGTCAAGAGTTACTTGGAATTTGTGTGTCACGATGAATCTGGACTCCTAGGATATTCTAGACACCTTGTTAGCACCTGTGACTCAGTGAAGGGCTTGGAACAGCAAATAGAGGAGACACAAGCTGATGCTCTTCAGAAAACAATGGGCTTGCAGAATTCCATCGCGTTGCTAAAGCAGGAACTGGACGTTGCCAACAACATTTGGGCTCAACGTTCAAAGGAATTTCTTGTAGGAAGTAGAGAAGAGATTGTGACTTTGAAAAGCGGTTTAGGGTTCTTGAGGTCTCGATGTGTAGCAGTCGAAGAAGAGTTGCAGAGGAATGAGGACGATTACAACAGCAACCTTCTCATGGAGAATGAACAGGGACGACAAGGTGCGCATCAGGAGTTGATGCGATTGGAGCAGGAACTCATGGAAGCAAGAAAGTCCATAGTGAAGTTCCAAAGGAAAATGGAAAGAATGGTCAGTACTCCAATAGGGCCACAACTAAGAGCATCGAAGGGTCTCGCTGAATTAGCAGAGACTGGTGGTGCTGCGAGGGCTTGTATAGCCAAAATTCGAAGTTTGTTGCAGCCACAGATAGTTCAATCTATACACACTAGAAACAGGACATCTACCAAAAGGAAATGTCTGTGTGGCGACAAGGATACCCAAGATGGGACCGGGCAAGCGATTGGGCGATTAATTTCAAAAGGAGAAACACTGGCGCTGGTATCAAGTTTGCAAAATAGTGATGCTGCAACCACCATGATGAACTACTATCTCAATAAAATTGGGACGGAGTTGGGAACAGAAGCAATACTAACAGCGTGTGATATGACTAGAGTGTCACAGAAAGGATATGGTGAGATCTACATGACGATCAAAGGGCGAGTGCAACTCTTTGACAAGCGCTTGAAGCCAACATTCCTACCAAACCCGCACAAGGTACTAAGTTATTGTCCCCATTCCATGAATTTTGTCTATGCCTTGTTGGAAACGAGTTGCTTCAGTTCAAAGTATAGCGTATTAGAGGGTTGTTGCATTAGTCTAGTCGATCTAAACACGATGCTACACAATTGTAGCTTGTTGGACACAAGCGCTGTTGTTTAGGGTGCATACATCATGTAGTCACAGAATGTGGTTCTAGGGTTTAGGGTTCTGTGCATCATGCATAACTTCAATAAGGAAAATCTGAACACGACATATAAGTCAAAGGATTTAGGGTTACATGGTGTTCTGACAACATGGATTTTGTTGAGCATGTCAGTTTGTTGCAAACAGAACTCAGTTCGAAGTTGAAGGATCTTGTGGGTGACTATTACCATATTGATAGTACGTTGGAGTTGGTGGTGCAAGCTTCAGTCACCAATGGAAAAGTAAGAAAGAAGAAATTAGACATATCAAGAGTTACCCTGACAACAAAGAATTCATTGTTTGTTGACATCGAAGTGGTGCAGAGGACTATGGTGAAGCTATACCAATTCACCACTGAAGGTGTATTCTTTTTTTCAAAACATTCATGCTCAAACGGTACTTGTACATTATGTTCTTTTGTTGACTTCTGTACATCAAGCGGTTTAGGGTGCTCAGATGTTGGAAACTGAACCTGCATGTGCAGAAATTAGAAACAAGCCTTTGCTTTTTGTATTGAAGATGGACGAAGCAGAGATTGTGCATGGGAGGAAATTTGAAAGGGTGAGTTTGATACTCATGAATCGTGCGTTAGACACAAGCATACAGAAAACCGATGATAGATATTTTTCAGTCCAATCTGAAACTGAAATTTGGCCTATTGCATGCTTTGAGGTTGCCAAGGAGTCCTATGAAGTTCTCCATTGGGTGTTCCAACAAACTCAGTTCTCTACACTCATCAAAGCATAGGATGAAGGTCAACTATTAACAGTTGAGGGTGTTGGAAACTTCAAAGTAGAGTGGCATTTGTCAGCAGACATGAAGACAATAAAATGTTTGTACGGGCTGAAACATGGAGCCAATGCAACACACGCATGCATTTACTGTAACCAATAGCGGACAAAACCAGTGCTGGGAACAACGGCATCTGCTACTACAAAGGCTAGAAGAAGAAAACATACATGGCATGGAGGTTTATTTGCTGCTAATGTCCTCTGTAAACCACTGGCCATTGACAGAGAATCACGGTAGAAGCCTATTCTATCCATTCCACTTGAGAGGGTACATATTTGTACCTTGCATGCATTAACAAGAATGATTGAGAAAATTCTTCACCTCCATTTCATGTTCATTTGGAACATGAAGAATGAAGAGCGTCAACAGCAAACCATATAAAATATGGAGAAGACTTTGTCAGCAGCCGTCCTTCACGGTGGCAACGTGCACATCATGAAGGCTCCAACACTCAGTGGCGCTTCCAACAGTGTCCCCATCAAACCCTCCCTCAGAGTGTGACTGCAGCTAGGATGTTCCAACCATCGACTTGGTTAGGATAGGATCGAGTATGGAAGGATGTCTTGCGCTCAGAAAATAACACTCTTGATCAAAGGAGGCAATATCTAGACAGGGTAGAAATGTGGAAGGCGTTGGAAACAATGTTCCTGTATTTGCTTGGCCTTTTTTTGGACCAAGAGCAAAGGGAGACTTTCAAAGGTAAAATTGAGAGATGGAGGAGCCTTTACATGAAATGCTTCGGGGAAGACCACGTGACTCATTATAGTAAGTCGCGTTTGTTGCCAACATCTGCAGTTTGCTCCTGGAATGCTTTTGGTCATGTGGAAAGTTCATTTGGCGGAATCGGGGTTTTGGGGTGGGATGGTATGTAAACTCGATACATTTCATGGCATCCACTACAAGAAAACGAAGGGTTCTGCGACTGCACTGTGCAACTCATTTTGTAGTTGCATACGTTGTTTGCAACTAGGTGATAATCTGGAGCCGCAGTTGCAGTGGACAAGTTGCATGAGTTGCAGTGTAGTCGTAATTTTTTCATGTCATCGGATCCCAGTATTCAAAAAACTTCATCGACGAATTGTTCTGACGTGGAGTTTACTGCTACGTAAGGTTAAGTCCTACATTTGATACTTTAGGCACTTGTAGTCGACTTCTTTGCAACTAACATACACTTGCATATGACTTATCATATGCAACTTGTTCACAACTTCTTTGCAACTTGATTGTGTTGATGTATGACTTCTTTGCCACTACTATGCAACTACATTTGGATTTGCGACTAGTTTCTGATGTGTCAAGCTACTCATCAACTGTGCGATTTTTATGCGACAAGTTTCCAACTCATGTGCTACTCCTTTGCTACTTCTAAGCAACTTCTGTATAACTCCTATGCAACTGATAGTCAACTCACATACAATTAATTTGCAACTCAAAACCAACTCACATACAACTCATTTGGAACTCAAAGCCAACTCATATACAACTAGTTTGAAACTCAATGCTAACTTCCGTGCAACTCATTTGCTAAAAAAACCTTGCCTCGGGCAACTCGTTTGCAACACATTGCCAACTTATATGCTACCAATTTCCAACTCAGAGCCAACTCAAATGCAACTAGTCTTCAAACCAAAGCCAACTTACATGAAACTAGTTTGCAACTCAAAGCCAACATAGATGCAACTAGTTTGCCACTTTAAGCCAACTCATCTGGAAATAGTTTGCAACTCTAAACCAATTCACATACAACTAGTTTGCAACTCAAAGCCAACTCAAAAGCAACTCTTTTGCAAAAGAAGGCCTACTCATAGGCAACTAGTTCGCAACTCAGAGCCAACTCAAGAGCAACTACGTTGCAACTCGAAGCCAACTCCCATACAATTAGTTTACAATTGAGAATTGACTCACATACATCTAATTTGCAACTCAAAGCCAACTCAAGGTTAACTGACATACAACTAGTTTGCAACTGAAGACTGACTCACATACAACTAGTTTGCAACTGAAGACTGACTCACATATAACTAGTTTGCAACTGAAGACTGACTCACATACAACTAGTTTGCAACTAAAATTTGACTCAGGTACAACTAGTTTGCAACTAAGAACTAACTCACATACTACAAGTTTGCACTGCATTCCAAAAACCCTTGCTGCTAAAGGAATTCCTCACATATTCAAACTCAAGATCCATAATATCTCTAAGCTTTTTCAAAGTTTGTGGCCTGTGTTTATCCTAGTGAATAACACTCATATCAAGTATCAAAGGGGCAAAGGCCCTCATAGTTCGGTCCCAAGTAGTCTTCCCAGAAGAAGAGGCATCAATTTGACCATTTGACTTCACATGTAATTCATTTGATCTTTTGCCATTATTGCTTCTTTCTTCTACTTTCTTCTCTAACTCTCTGTACCTCTTGCGCCTAGTAGAATGTCCACCACTCTCTGACTGACACACCACTTCTTGTGATTGTACATGCCCTTGCCACAAAGCTAAAATAGGGGGAACATGAAATTCAACCATTGCCCATTGTGGAGGTTCGGTAGGTGGTGGTGGTATGGACTGTGGTGGTACCCATTGCCACTGCCACTATCCAGCTGGGCTTTGGTGCATTGATTGTCTTGCAAATCCACTTTGATGAGAAGGCGAGGATCTCTTTCTGCTACCAGAGGCTTCTCTATATACGCGACTATCATCTTCTTCAAATTGATTGTCTTCATTCCCTGAAAGAATACAACAACATTAGTAGTCTTAAAAATAATGTACAAAAGAGAAAATTCTTATCACTGAACCTTTGTTTTCTTTAAAAGAAGTTCATTTCCATAAAAAAAATTCAACTCATCTTCTTTAATGCTGTGAGAGTCCTCTGAAGCCAACATGTCATCTTCAGCACTTACATCTTCACTGTTAGCTTTTAGATCTTCACTGCTAACTCTGGCACTCTTCTATGTGGACAATGCTGGAGCTCGAGTATGCTGTTCTTGCACACTTTTGCGCTTTGCAATTGAAGCTCCCCTGCAAATCAACCAACATTATAGCTTTAAAGGAAAAGGATATAAAAACAATCATCTATTTTTGGAGCCACATAATACATGAAGATTTTTGACATTACTTCGGATACTCTGCTATGTTGTGTCTATTTTGCAACTACATGGCAAGTAGCAACTGCATGCCAACTAGCTTGCAACTACATGGCAACTAATTGGCAACTAGCGTGCAACTACATAGCAACTAGTTTGCAACTTCAATTACTCCTATAATGCTACAGCAACTTCTTACAAAAACTACTGAAATACTAGGAAACAAAAATATTGTGACCACCTAATCTTAAACATCATTGGAAGACTAAAGACAATCTCCTAATTTTAGAGAGGCCCTTACAGTTCCTTTGATGTTGCTTTTATAGGTTGTACTTGTACTGCTCGCTCCACCACTCTAGCATCTCGACGCAATTCCCTCTCCATTTTCTCATAGTCAATAGAATCCGTGCCAAGCGATTCTCATTCACCTACCTAAGAAGTCAAGATAATGGTTCAATGAACAATTACTACTTCATGCAACTCTTCAAGAACTTTTTCTATCGCCAGCACAAAAGAATGCATAAAGAAAACTATTGTTCTATGTTGTTTGCAAATTGGCTTGAATAGTTCAAAATCTTACAAACTCTACAAACTTGAAAACCATTATCATTAATTGTAAATGGCATAGCCAATTCCACACAAAACATTAGTTCCATGAGTTCTTGCTTAAGACTACACCTATCACCAAAATACTTCACCAAAAATGATTTAATTTCTAAATCAATAGATGCATTCGTCATTTCTACACTACTCTTAGAAGTCATTCATCAGCCACTTTAGGGTTTAGGCGTCCTTGCAGAGTTAGTTTATTCCTTGATAAACAGTTTCATGTAATAACCCGAAACCCTAACAAACATAAAGGCACAAAGGCTTACAAATGCGTACCATTCTGATGACCCTGAAAACATTTCCATTTGAAGCCTAAAGAAGCCAAAAAGTCTCGCAGAGAAACACCTCCACCGCAAGCTTCTGCTGCCTGTGAACTCCGCTCCGCTCGCAGAACCCTCCTCTCGCACAGAACCCTCTATTCCACTCGCAGAATCTTTCGCTCTGCTTGTAAAACACTCCGCTCCACTCACAGAACCCTCTACTTGCAGAACCCTAGCAGGATGGATGGATGAGACAACGACGCTAGAATGCGAGCGGTGAGCGGTGAGCGATGAGCAGTGAGCAGTGAGCAATGAGCAGTGAGGTCAAAATTGACCTAAAATTGTATAATTTTGGAGAAGATTTAAATTTTTATTTATTTTTTAATAAATTTATTTTTTAATTTTATGGAAAAAGTAATTTTTGTAACCCATTACTGTGGCTTAGAAATATTTTTAATTGATTTTTCAAGCGGTAATGGGCGATAAAATTCCCTCACATGAAAGGGAATGTTGAATTTTGAGAACGGATCTTTTCCAATTTCAGAATGGAATTGACTACTTCATACCGCTGATTGGATGAATATTTTTGGATTGAATTTTTGGGTGGATGTACAGACTTTTTAGATGTATGATGTTTTGGGTATGGAGAAAGAATTTCATCCATTGTTGCAAAAACAACTCAATGAACTACATGAACTTCAGTGGGTACAAAAAGTGAGCCTTGGGTGAAAATAACCCATTAGATATTACACTGAAAAATATATCTTTTCTTACATAAGATGGATCAGTGAACTACAAGATTTAAAAGAATGGATAAAACATTCCTCTTTATCAAAGAGCGGTTTAGGCCCATTATATGGGGGAATATATATACTTTTTTTGTATTTTTTTCTTTCCCACAAATGGGAAAAATAGGATTCTATGTCCAAAGATACATTATTTATGCCCTAATAAAATTTTACCAAAAAAAGAACAAAAACACTTAACTTCACAAATTCATTGTGAAGGCCAAAAGGCCTCCTCGGTGCCGAGGAGGCCTTTTGGCCCTCCAAATTCCTGAGAGATTTTAGACATAAACAATAAAAAGTGGCAATAACTTGCCAGGACTATTTTGACCAAGAAAAAACTAACTTAGAGATTACTATGGCGGAGTAGGGTTTGTACTTCATCAAAGCTAAGACTTGGTGCATGTATGTACTTGTCGTCCTCAGAGTTTGCCTTGCACAAGAATCGGTAGACATAATACAAGTGTTTGCAGTTCACCCACGCTTTTCGTTTGCCCAATGCTCCACTGCTCATTGTAACAAAATCTTCGCACGTGCAAGACGGAAAGTCACATAAAGCAACAATATATGTCTTCAGTTTGGAATAGATACCTGAATCCATGGTAATGATTCTTCCATAACCGGGATATGGAATTGGCGTCACATTCTTCACAGTAGCCTTGACATTTCGGGCTGTTTCCCACTTGTTGCGATGATCTACAGTAGGGGCGCCTTCAGAGCGCTTGATGGTCCTGCCATATCGCTTGGTAGGATGTGAAGCACCATCTGACGGCCTGGGATTCACAATGTCAGCAATAGCTGATGTGGATGAGTTATGGAAGAGGCGCCGGGGAGACATGTCGAAGTCCTTCGTTTGAAGTTGGAAGCCTCCCTCTTCCAGAACGAGGATCTCACCCTTTGTCAAATGGGTGCCACAAGCAACAGGCCAAATCGTTGGAAGAACGGGCCAGTCATACACCCACCTGAGTTTGGATCCGTGAACACATCGCAAGATATCATCGGGGCAAAACCAGAAGTCAAAAATGACGATTGCCCTACTTCCATACTCGGTCATGCGACCGTTATAAGTTGGAGCAGGGGTACCATTCTTCTTATCCTTGCAGACAAGTGCACCACATTTTTTCTTCTGCTCCACTTGAACGCTGTGACATTTCTTCCCCACCTTCTTGCAACGTGCAATGTGCCATTGCAATGGATTGCACTCTGTCTCAAGAATAGAAGTAGCATGGGGAAGATAGGATGGTATAGATTCAGTGGGAGTGGCGATGACGTTCGAAGTCCCAGCGTCAGTTTGGGCTCGCGTTGAACGGGTTTGAACACGGGGGTGGGAGAAATTAACTTTGTCATAGCGGTGGGAGTCCTCTTCTGATCCGGGTGGCAAATCTAACTTTCTTTTGCTTGATCCAAAGACCTCTTCCCCTTCCAAGTGCGGAACCCTAGTGGTGAATCTATTTGCCCTAGGAAGCATGCTAATTGCGGCAGCAATCTTTATTGGGTCGTTCGACCTTCTGGCAGCCCGAAGACGAAGCTCATCGAGGTGGGGCCCAGTGCCAGATGCGTGACCTTGAAGGAACGCCCAATAATTGGTGGATTGCATCATGGCACGCATCATGTCGTCCGTCGTAGCTACATAGAGGCAAGTCCCCCGGTTGCTCGACATTTGCAACCACTTGTTGTGCACTGTCTCCGCGAGATTGCAGGATGGCATTTCCGCCAATTGCTCATTGTCCAACTTCTGTATTACACGGCACACATTCAAGACTTTAGTACAGTAGTGCTTGAAATGAAAGAAGATGATTCGCTTAGAGTTAGGTTTAACAAGTACAGCTACAACGGGGGAACCGGAGTTAGAAATTAGGGTTAAAGGGTTTAGGGTTATACCATGTCCATGAAGCCTCCCCACTAGCGATACCGGAAGTGCCAGAAACCCAACCAGTCGTCCAATTCACGCACTGCATCTTCAAAGGTCGCACGCGATGAGAGCCCCCAACCTTTGATGCCAAGGTAAAGTTCTTCCGCTTCTTCAAATGTCTTGGCGTCTTTGTATTGTCGACAAAGGCGGACATGTTGTTCTCGAAACTCCGGTTTGATGAGTTTATTAGTGTGTCTGTTCAGGGATGTCACCCAGTGAAGTAGACAAGATCTTTCTCTGTCCACCATCTTCACGGTTGGGTCGCCATTCCCGTAGATGATACGGACAGCGTTCCAATTTGCTTGGGCGCTGTCCGCCATGAAGCCTTTGAAGTTAGGGTTCGAGATTCCGTGGCGTTCCATCAACTTGTTCAACGACAGCCACATCAACTTCTGGGATTCGACATCCTCGCTCTGCATGTCACAGACGGCGATGCTCATCACACGGCAGTACTCAACGTCATAGACGTGGGCGGCCATTGTAGTCCAGCCCCTTATTCGTTTGACATGGTCGAACATGATCCAAGAGTTCTGGAGGTCTCCACCAGGTTGCATACGTTTTACGAGGTCGACACCGCTGCTCGGGCCTTCTTCCGACATTTTGAACAGGTACACCTTTTCTTGACCTTGCCCTGGAAAGACACTGTCTTGGATATATGCGTAGGGACTCTTCAATTTCAGTTTGATGATATTGTCAAGTGGTCCCCCATTAGTAGTCGGTCGGAAAGAAGAGATAGCATTTCTGATGTTTGGAGAACTAAGTATCCGAAACTTCTCCATAACCCTGACCAGGGAATCTCCACGAAGCGGTTCGGGCGTGCCTTCTCGGTCAAGTGCAAAGATCTCATTTGACAAGAACTCCTTACTAGCAGCTAGAGCAATGGCGGAGTTCTTCGCAATAGGGGTTTTGGAGACTTCGTTACTTACAAGCTCAATGACTTTCTCAACGGATTCGCGACAAGTGCCCTTAGCAATAGGATGTTGGTGAGTACCAATATGGATGCAAGCCCTACCAATACCAGTTTTGTTGACAACGTAATACATTTTCGACGGACAAGATTCAAGGCAAGATGGAGGAGACGTACAGATCCGGCAAACAAGGGTCGAGTTCAGCGGAGGGATATCTCTAAGAGGAAAGGTGTGCGGCGAAAGGCCCTCCCATTCTGTTTCGTTATGTGAGTCGTTGCGTCGTAACCTCGGGCAAGCGGTGTTATTACACTGTAGGTGACCAACACAGCTAGAAGATCGAAACTTGAGACCAAAATCATTCACAATGTTAGTGGTGTAAGTTTTGGTCCATGCATGTCCATCGAACCGTTTATCCATGCCATCCATTTGGCGAGCTATAGATGGAGAAGTAGAAGAAAGAAGAGGAGGGAGTTCGAAAAGCACATCTCCATTAAATTCTGGTGGTAAGTACTTGACCTTCTCGCAACGTAGAGTATCTAGATTTAAGAACTTCAGGTCATTCTTCCCACGTGGTCTAGTTTGCAATTGCCTAAGGACTTCAAGAATGGAAGAGGTTTCCTTAGAACGAGGTAAAGGTGGTCGGGAATTTAGCGAGGGCAAGCTCGAGAGGGATTGCGATCCGCTCTCTTCAGGTTCTACGACGGTTTCAGTGATAGGAGAGAGAAAAGAATACTCCGGGACTCGATATCTAGGAACAACATCGTCATCAGATGACTCATTCAAAAGAATGGTGTCATTCTCGGAGCCCTCAAGCTTGACAGAAGTTGGGAAAGATGTGTGGATTGTGGACTTCCTAGACTCTGGGGTAGAAATTGAGGGACTGTCCATTGGATAGCCCAGAACTCTGAATTTCGCAGCCGGAAGTCTCCAGGTTAGCTCTGTATCCTTCACTCTTTTCTTCTGCAATACAGTTGAAACTACTTCTACACCTTGGGCATCATAAACTTCCTGCTCTAACCACATGGATGTTCTAAGTAATCTAAAGCGTTGGGAGAGCATTGCCTCGGAGATCCAGACGACACCATCATCATCCACAAGAAGTGACAAAGGAACAGAGCGGTCCATACCGTGAATGGAGGCCATGGCCATAATGATCGAGTACAGGGTATTGGATTGGGAAGATGATGCTCTTTATTGGAAGGCTTAGATTTGTAGAGAATGTAGCATACACGAAGGTAGTAAAATTGTGTAGAAGTTCAAATTTTGTAGAGCGGTTAAAAAGAAATAAATGACAGTACTGAGGAAGAAGTTACATGGCAGTTTAGGGTGATTCAGTATCTTGGTGAACTTTGATTTTAATAGAAGCGCAATAATGACAATCAAAACAACGATGCCCTGCTGGCGGCTGTCAGATGCGGTTTTAGAATGTCGTTACATAAATCTAGTATAGATTTGGTAGCATTTCAAATTCTTTGGAAGTGAGATGGTAAGAACATTCAAAATAGAGTTAAGGATTGCATCCGTTGAGACTTCCAAAATGTTTCTGGCGGCGCACAAGTTAAATTAGTGAGTCTAAGCTAGTTAGTAAGAAGTTAGATACATGGCAGTATAGAAAGACCAGCAATAAGCAGATGATGCAAGTAGTTATGTGGGTCAATGGGAGTGGCCATATAGATAGAGAGTAATGCGAGAAGAGCCAAATAGAAAGACACGGAGGGGAGGTCTCAGGTTTTCCACAAGGAAACAACTTCAGAGGTCTAGAATGGCTAGACGTTATCAGACCAGGTTTGGAGATGGGAGGGGAACATCTTTGGCTTCTACATTCGAGCGGTTGGGTAGGGGAGCTGAAGTGGAGGAGGGCAAGATTGAAAGTGGTGGGCTGAATGACAATTCAGAGAACGATTTGTTAGAATCACAGTTCGACTCCTTAGTTCACTCTGAAGATGAAAGAGGGCAATCCAGTGGTGCGCAAGAAGTTGAGTTCGAATCATTGACTCAATTACCCGGTTTTCTAAGAAGTGCGTCGGACCAAATTCTTCATGTGAGTTGTAAAATCCATGTTTTTCTTTTATGTTTTGGTTATTCAAGTTATTGGTGAAAGGTATTGTTCGGGAAATCTTTGGTATTATTTTGATAGATTTGCCTTTTTCAATAGATATAATGGATACTGTGCTACTATAGAGGCTATATAGAGATTGGATAGTGTTAGTGATATAAGCATTGAATGATAACCCTGGATTTATGTGGTAATTATAATAGATTGTGACCTTCAAAACAGTAGCCATTGTCAAGGAACTTGGACTACCTTGAGCAAAACTGAGAAGGACATCATATTGAAAATGTAATCGTAGGATATTATTCTTAAACTACTCTAAGACGATGTAGTGAAAATGCCTTGATTTTTGACCCAATGGTGGGTATGATAATTCAGAGAATAACATACATAATTGTTACCCGTAGAGACAGTTGGAATTAAGGGCTCCACCCCTGAAGAACCGTTCTTAAGTCGGAGGACAAATGCGTTTTGGGGCAGGCACCATCGGGCTGGATTTTTTCATGTCATATTACAAATTTTTTTTGGAATATAGAATAAATAATAAGCTTTGTAGTCATATAATTGCTTTTAGAATCGGTACTATGCGGCAGAAGTTATGACCAAATAAGATCAAAACAATGGACGGAGGGCAGTTCAAACAGCATTAGGGATTGGACCTCTCACTAATAGTTTGTTCTTTCCATTGATTATATTTTTGACTATCTGGAAAGCCTTCATACATCTCATTTGGTTTGATAGTAGAAAGAATGGATATTCTTGGTTATTGAGTAGGTGGAGCATCGTAGTGAAAAAAATAACATTCAGGATTCATTGAAGAACGCATCCTTTCGAATTTATCATAATTCCTGGATGGTTTAAGGTACATTCTATCACATTCCACTGGAATAAGTGCACATTAATTTGATAAGGAATTTATTAGTTTTGTAAATTTATCTTTTCTCTCCTACCTCTTTCTACTTATCAATTTGGAGCAAGAATGATATGTAAAATCATTGTTCAGTAGACTCTTACCTAAATACTCTACTTTCATGATATCAAGCGCGTAACTGTGTTTTGCAAAATTTGCAAGCTGAAAACATATATTTTAAAAAACCTAATCCAGGAGTGCGCTACAATATATCATGCAATTTGTGGAGTCAAGAGTTTTGGATTTATTTCCACAGATGAAACTCAAGCAATAAATAGATCCAGAATGCAAGTGAACCCATTTCGCAAACCTTGCCAAAGACTTAGCCAACACACTACTTTCAAAATTGTTTTAAATTCCTCAGAAAGTAGAAGATCACTTCTTATCCAATTTGTTATTAAACAGGTAAATAATAAATATGTCTTTCAGCCCAGTAGTATAATTTCCAAGATTAGTAATTATATGGTGGCAAATGTGCTAAGGTAATTATTAGGCATTTTGAATTTCTTGCCCTTGTTGCACTGAACGATTATTTTGGATGTCCTTCACATATGATGTTGTCTTGAAATGTTTTACGAACATGAATAAAATAATGCAAAATAGACTAGTTATTTAAATTCAAAACTGATTGTGAACTTTCTGGGCCAAAATTCTAAATCCAAGACATTTGAAAATACTGGGCAAAACACAAAAGAAAATTTCCTTTTTGCAGAAGCTTATATTATTCAATCCATATGTTCAAATGTCCAAAAAAATTTACAATTTCATGTACACGAATTAATATTTCTGATTTCGATGAAGACCAACATTCAAACTTTGTGTACGACGTAGCACTTCTCCTTCTTGTTTACGTTCTAGTTATCGTTCCCGTTCTTCCTGGTTAGTGTTCCTCGAGCTGCCTACTTTATGATATTTAGCAGTTCAATATGTCCAACCCCTTCTCAGCTGCAATTAGAATCTGAATTTGTTGCATAAAAACCAAAACATGTTTTGGCAGAGAAGATGGGGAATATGCGATTTTAGATTCTCGCGTGACAGGTTAATAGTCGCATAGTCCCAACCAGCATGCGCAAAGAAACGTATTCGGCAAAGTTTAGAACAGGGTTGTGAACAGATCACGCTGTGAGCAGCTCCCACGGGTTAGTAACAAGCATCGACACAATCGTGAACAGATCTTGTCGGAGAGGACGTCTCTGGTCGAATATGGTACGCGAGAGATTTAAGGTACGCGACAAAAATAGGGTAAGCTTAAACAGGGTCAGCATCTGGTTCATTTGTGCTTAGGGTTCGTAAACAATTCTTTTCGGGGAGGAGGTCTGCGCAGAATCTAAACATGCGAAAGTCGATAGAAATGCAAGAGCAGAATTTGGCGCTCATTGGCGACTAGGACCGCTGGGGGTCACGCCTCGAGCTTAGTTTTTGCAGATTACGTAGTGACCATTTTCTCGGCTTTGTGGCACGATTTGCGGTGACCTGCTTCGACCAGCATCGACCAGCTTCGATTTGCAGTGACCACCGCCCCAGTACGTGAGGGTCGCTAGGTTAGCATTAGTTGAGCTTGGACCTCCAAGGCACCAAGGAACTCTTGCTGTCACCCAACATCACGCGATAGTCGATAGAAATACCTGAAGCTGGATTTGGACCTCTTCGGCGGCGAGGAACGCTGGTGGTCTTGTTTTGAAATTTGTTTTGAGCCGATCATCCGGTGACCAGATTCTCGGGAGCCCGTAGTCAGTGTTACCAGCGCTCTACTGCTTTGCTTATGTCGTGATATGGGTCATGATCTGATGCGTTGGTGTTTAGGGTTAGTGAACAATTATTTCCGGGTGGAGTTTTTATGTGGATTTCAGTTCGCGAGCGTTTATAGAATTCCAAAAGCAGAGAATGGCAGAGTAGGCACCGAGGAAATCTCGTGATAAATCCGACCGAGGAACTCTCGTGATCAAACCGAGGCACCGAGGAACTCTCGGGATGAAGCCTCGAACCTCGTTTAGAGCAAGTCACTGGTGACCAGGTTTCTGGGGTTGTGTTAATTGTGGCGATGACCAGCTCCTCGATTCGTTAGGGTAGTCAGGTTATCAAGGGTTGATCTTGGACCTCCTCGGCACCGAGGAACTCACGCTGTCACGCCCCTCAATTTGTTTGGAGCGGGTCACCCAGGATCACGCGAGAGTCGACAGAGAACGCTGGAGTACAATTGAAGCTCCTCGGCGACGAGGAACGCCTGCCCGCACGCCTTGGAATTTGTTTTGAGCAAATTACCCGTGGAGATTCTCTTGTTCTCGGTTAGTGGTCTGGTGACCAGCATCGACCAGCTTCGATAGGTTCTGATTATCGGTGACTAGCTCCTCGTTACGTGAGTTTCGTCAGACTACCAAGATTTGAGCTTGGACTTCCTCCGCACCGAGGAACACTCGCCTTCACCTCCTTCGACGTGTTCTGAGCAGGTCATCCAGGATAACGGGAGAGTTCATAGCGGGAGAGGTGAGAAGATTTCTGAGCTGGATTTTGGGGCACCTCGGTGACGAGGAACGCCTGGCCTCCTGCCATGAAATTTGTCATGAGCCGATTCTAAGTGACCAGATTCTCGGGTTTAGGGTTAGTGTTACGCTAAGCAGCTTAGACCAGCTTCCATGTACCGTGACCAGCTCATCAGTACGTAAGGGTCGTCATTTGACATGGATAACGAGGGCTGATCTTGGACCTCCTCGGCACCGAGGAACTCTCGCTGTCATGCACCTTAATTTGTTTTGGGCAGGTCATCCAAGATCATGCGAGAGTCAACAGAAAACCCTGGCGAACCCTTGGAGCTCCTCGGCGACAAGGAACGCCTGCTCGCATGCCGTGAAATTTGTTTTGAGCAGATCACTTGTAGACATTTTCTTGTTTTCGATTAGTGGTTCGGTGACCAGCATCGACCAGCTTTCATCCTGATTGATTATCGGTGACTGACTCCTCGTTACGTGAGGGTCTTCAGGCTACCAAGACCTGAGCTTGGACTTCCTCGGCACCGAGGATCACTCGCCGTCACCTCCTTCGTTGAGTTTTGAGCAGGTCACCCAAGATAGCGGGAGAGTTGAGTGAATTCCCGAGCTGCATCTGGGGCTCCTTGGCGACGAGGAACGCTTGCGGTCTTGCTTTCCAGAATGTTTTGAGTTGATCATGCATTGACCAAATTCTCGGTTAGTGCTTAGATTTGTGGTGACCAGCTCTGTGAGCCCCTAGTCATTGTTACAAGCGCGTCACTGCTTAGCTTAAGTCATAGAGAGGGTCATTATCTAATGCGTTTGTGCTTAGGTTTTGTGAATACTTCTTTTCGGCGAGAGTTCATTGCTGGATCTCAGTTCGCGAGCGTGGATAGAAATCTAAGAGGAGAATTTGAAGCTCCTTTGCGTCGAGGAACTCTCGATGTCAGGCCTTGAACCTCGTTCTGAGCAAATCACCTGTGACCAGATTATTGGGTTGTGTTTAGTCATGCGGTGACTAGCTTCGACCAGCATGGACAGGTTCCGGTTTGTGGTGACCAGCTCCTCGTATCGTAATGGTCGTCAGGTTCACATAAGCTGAACATGGACCTCCTCGGTGCCGAGGAACTCTAGCGGTCACACCCTGTACTTTGTTTTGAGCAGGTCACCCAGCATCACATTCTCCAAAATCCTAGTATGTCTAACGTTGATTTATGGAATGTTTGTAGATGGAAGCTGAAGACGTCCTCGCAAGTGAGTCTCTCTCATTGGGCGGTGATTCTGAAGTGAGCTTCCGATTTTTGTTCATATGTTTGGTTCAAAAGATATCGGTGTAATGATTTTTTACTTATTGGTTGTTGTGATCCATTTGTTAGATGGACGATGGAAACAAGGAGCTCGAGTTTGGGCTGGTGCAGGATGCCATGGATGACGGAGCCGTGCAGCTTGAGCCAGTGCGGAGTGTTGGAGAGAAGGACAGTGGAGTCAAAAGTCCTGAGACGGCGGAGGATCTTCGGCACGATGGTATAGTGGAACCTCAAGACTTGGGGAGTGCGGGTGATGGAACTACAGCAAGAAACGAGGAGAGCTTGGCGAACGATATGATGGCTGGACTCAACATTGATGAGGCCGAGAATGCCTTTCGGGTGAAGGAGAAGCTTGATTCTATTTCTATAATCCAGGAATTGCGTTTCAAGCCAGTCGACTGCTCTCGCGTGAAGATTCCACTTTGCAGAATGATTTCGTTGCCGCTTGTCCGACTACTTCTCCACTCCGATGTTAGGCGTTTGGAGGCGGAGTTTGCACACGGCTGTCGGGAAGGCGACAGGGTGTTCTACGTATCCATTTCAGATGATACTGGAAAATCTCAGCTTGTCACTGATGAGATTATAGGGAGTTGGGACATGCATTGGATTAAAGAGAACAAAGTATTTGAGAGGCAACTAGTTGCTGATATCCACTTGTCTTCTCTATCTGGCCATATGTTCTTTATCTGGGACGGGAACCACAGGTTTCAAGCCTGGAGTAAGTATATCTCCCATTTGCATTCAGATGATGCAGATTGGCATTTCTCAGTGGACTCTATACTGCTCGTATCAAAGGGCAATACTGGCATTCTTCTCAATGCGATGAACGATGTAAACAGGTAAGCTTATATTAGTTCCCTTCCAAATTGAGTTTGTACACTTGTTTCTAAGTGAACCTCTAACTAGTTTGGATGTTTTTTGCAGGTCCAATGAGAATGCGCATGTGAAAACGAACTTGGTACACAAATTGCATCGCATAAGTTCGTATGGGGTATTGAAGTTACCTGATTTCAAGGAGTTACTCACATTGGATGAGTACAAGGCCTGTGAGGCGAGACCAAAACCTTACCCCTGGTATCCATTGACTTTGGATGTCTTCATCAAATTCTTGAATCGGGTTAGATTTGATAATCAAATTCTTGAATCATGTCAACATGTTATTTTGAAGTTTCTTCTGTAATTCATGGAGTGAGGTCTTATTAGCTACGTGATATGTGCAGCAAGATGTCTCCGCCGCTGCGGATGAAGCGGCTCGACTGTACATAGAGAAGACACCAAAGTCAGACTGTAATGCTCGTGGCATACACAATGCAATGGAAAGTGCATCACAGGCAAGAGTGAAGTCCTATCGAACGGAGTTTGACAAAATGATAAGCGTGGCAAATCCCAAGCATGGCCCTAAGTTCCTCGAAGCGGTAAGCAAAATATTTTGTCCTAATTTTAACTCTATTCATTGGAATCTTGGTGTTTTGTGTGAATTTCTTCTTTGCACCCTGATTTGATATCGTAACGGATATTGTTGGAAGCATAATTCCATCCATGGAATTCATATTGTTCGTAGTGGACTAGAAATGTTAATAATTGAAAATCTAGTCAAGGCTCTTTTACAATGTGTTCACTTCTGCAAATGTGAAAAATGAGTGATACATTGTCTATTAACTGATGAATCTTTTGTGCTTGAATTTAAGATATATTACCATTGGAGCCAATTCAAGAAGCCTGAGATGTCACTGGAGAAGCTCCAAAAAATTTCAACTACGATTGTAGAACCACAGTTCAAAGTGAAGTGGTTGAATTGGTGGAACTCCGGAGATTTGAACCGTGTGGCATTGCGGTTTCCAGCAGTTGGTGTCACAGACGATAAATTAGATGTATGGTTGACGAAGGCTGCTTTCTAGGCTCAGGTAAGGAATTTTAGTTGACATGTTCCGTAAATCTTTCTTTCCAATTTATGCCGCTAAACAGTATGTCGAGTCACTTGTATTGGTGATGCAACTAATCTGTTTACTAATCATGCTTGTAGTTGGAGTTTGTTACCGTTCAAGCTGTGAACAAGACAATGAAGTCAGAGGAGATTATGGTGGATTGGAAAGAGAGAGATGATGTGGACGAAATTGAGGAGTACATTGAGAAATACCGCATTATTTTGTGGGACCATGCTTTCTTTTTCTTTTTCCGGAAGTCAGGGGAATACTATCGATCCAAGCCATTTCTTTCTCAAGATGGAGCAACCAGAGCAATGCAGCGGCTGCAGTACAAGTAATTTTTTTATTGATCATCATATGATATTTCAAGCGGCCGAATGTAGATTAAATGCTTGACTGCTTAACTCATGTAACTGTTTGGTTTGCTTGACTCAACAATACAAATCTTTCTAAATCGAGATTTCGATAAGATTGTCAACGTTGAAATTGTTTTTGTATTCAATTGTTGGTTGTCTATGGCCGTGTTCAGTTCGAGTTTCTAACTTTATTCCGTTTACACTCCTGAGCTTCATGTGTTGACCTTAATGGGTTGAATTTTAGACATCGACAATGGTCGGTATCATATTTACATTGTTTTGTGCTGTGACACTTTGAATGGCTTATTTGAAACTTCGAGCCTATAATTTTCTAGTTGATTGTATTTAAAATAGTCAGCCTAACTTTGCATTTTTCTTTGGTGAAGGTACTTCAAAAGAGAGCTCCTTGGGAAGAAAGCAATTGACAAGAAGTCATTTCCAAAATTATTTGGAGGTTGGTTGGAGAAGACCTTGAAGGATGCATACATGTTTACACCAGGGCAGGTACGTGCTTTCAAGTCTATGGAGCACATAGCCTGTCCATGGTACATAGAATGCCCGAAGAAGTTTGTCCCAAGCGAGGAAGAAGCTGAGAAGGCTCTTCAGACTTCTTCAACACCAGTTTCTCTCGAGGACTCTGATGCAGATATGAGTGAGGATCCTCCATCCGAGACAGAGTTGAAGAAATCTACCAAGAAAGGTAGAGACACTAAAGGTTTAAGGGCACCTAAGGAGACTATGGGGACCAAGAAGGCAACAGAGACCAAGGAGGCCAAGGGTAGTAGTTCAAAAGGCAAGGGTAAAGGAGAAGCAATAGTTGGTGTGAGTCCCTCGGAGACTATTTGTGAGGACCCCATTAACCCTAGCACATTCAGTAATCCTGCACACTACCCTCCAGAACTGCTTTCAATGTCCACGGAGATCTTTGCACCATCTCAGCTTTACGAGAAGACCGCTAACCGCATGGACACACATGGAGTGGATACCAAAGTCCTCCTATTGAAGACTTCTGTTCACTCTGTCACGCAGTTCATGGTCCTTAACAAGCAACCCTCCCCTGAGTTTTCACAGCTCTTGTCATTTGCTCAGAAGGTTTGGCCCTACTACTCTTCTTTATTTCCTTAAACTCTTCGTTATATTATTTGTAATATGCCCTTACATGTTCTAAAGATCTTAATCTCTGTGTTGGTACTTGCATAGGTGGATCGTGATCATCAACAACTCCTTGGTGGTGTGCCAAAGAGTGAGGCTTGCCTTGATCTTATCGTGGCAGATGTGCCAGATGGTCTTCCAATTCCAGATATAGGAGCTTTGGTCCCCACATGGAATGCATTGGCAGAGGATTGGCCAGAGTCCATTTTCGAGGTGGCTCGTGTCACGCTCCAAGATGATGGGGCGGTTATGCTTTTTCACCCTGATATTCCAGATGTCCGGCAAGCGACGGATGTCCTTGCAGAAGCTTATGGTTTCACAATGTTGTATGATTGGTGGGACGTCAACGATATGCTACTCACATCGTACCGAAACAACAATCGCACGGTAATAGTTTCATGCCTTCCCGTTCCATTGGATTCAACTTTTATCCTTTTTATATTCTGTCCTTACTTCATATGGACGTTAATGATTTATCTTCTCCTAATTTCGTATATTGCTTCTCCAGACTAAGCGGTTTTGGATAATCCTCTACGTGAAGGAGTCATACTTTGACAATCCTGTTCAGTCCAAATTCTCCATTGAAGTCAATCGGGACCTCAGTAATTTGGGGCACTGATATTGTAGGGCAAGCTGCCCTTTACAATTACACTAATTCGTCTACGGCCTTGAAGAATGGGGATAAGATGTGGAGAAGAGCGCGTGAGAAAGACCCAGTTCTTATGCAACTCCTTATTGAAAGCTTTTCCAAACCTGGGGATGTAGTGTTGGATTGCAATGCATCAACTGGTATAATCTTCACCCTTTATTTGTTTTTTATTCTTGTGAATTTCTGTACTTTACCAATTTGCTTTGGTTCTTATGCGGCAAATTTGATTTTCTTCTAGGCTCCAGTGTTCACGCCTGCTGTCGAAGTGGGCGTCACCTCATTGCTCTTGAGTCCGATGAAGAAATCTTTGAGGCTGTTCTAGTTTCCCTCTCCACTGCAGTTTCCTCCGAGGGTTCCATGGAGAAGAAACGTAAAGAACCACCAGCCCCAAAAGGCACTACTAAGGAAAGACCTACAAAGAGGATTGCGAAGAATCGCATGTGTACGTAAGTCCTACCCTTTATTTATTTGCCTTCATTTCAAATTTTTCTCCTTCAACAATTAAAACTAATTTCGTTTCATTGTTTTCAATCTCCACAGGTTGGTAGACTTTTTTCCCAGTCCTCCAACTCCATTGTCTTTACCATGTTACATTGAGGCAATGGCCATTGACCTTGCAAATAGGAATAGTCCTGTGAAAGTCCCTGCTTTACCTCGGTATGACCCGAATGTGCGTCGATACATTGACTATGAGGCAACAGAGGTTATTATTGTTACTAGCAGTGGCAGCACTGAGATAGTTTCTAGTGCCACTTCGAGTGATGCGTCTTCTGTGGGTGTTAGCAGTTCAGACTGTGTTTCCAAGTCTTGACTACTTTCACTGTACGCTTTCATTAATTGCATGTAGTGAGACTAAAAGGGCCACTACACTTTATTTTTGTACTTTGTCTTATCTAATTGTCTTACATTTGCTTCCATGTCATTAGAACTTTATTGATAGTGGATTCCTTCAATATGCGTGATATCATTCGCCACTTCTGTTATATACCATTGTATCAATGCCTTTTTGTGATTTTAGTAATTCATACAATATAATAAATCATCTCTCTTTGTGTCTACTTGATTCTATCATATTGTTTACCGCCGATTTGTGTCGCTGCACGTATTGTACAATGTTTAGTAATTCTTGAACTCATTGAAAGCTGAAATAGTGCCTCTGGGGTTGGAGCAATAGAATTTTGAATGTCAGAATTTTAATTCTTATCAGAGATTATTTCGCACCATATGAGTCATGACAACCTTATCACATCAAACAAAAATAGAATCTTCTCTTGAGGTAGATTTGAGGTAGAGCTAAACCAACTTCAATACCAAAAAAATATTTAAAATTTTTTTGGGGATATAGTTTTTATGTCCCTAAGGACTGTTTTACCATTGAGAAGCAATACATTAAAATTCACCCAAAAATTATGAGGGCCAAAAGGCCTCCTCGGTGTCGAGGAGGCCTTCTGGCCCTCATAATTTTTGTGGATGCCAATAGGCCTCCTCGGTACCGAGGAGGCCTTTTGGCCCTCAATATTTGTTTGTAGTTTCAGCTCTAAACAGTAAAAAGAGGCATCAATCAATATTTTTTTGGAGTTTAAGACCTTAACAGTAAAAAGAGGCAACAAGCAAGTCCCACTTATAATTACAAAATAAAATTTGGTAAGAATATTTCATTTGTCCTTATTCATCCACATTCATCTTTACCAATTTATCATCCATCCACTTTTGGTCGATTTCTTTGAAAGAATGATTTTCATGATTTTGAATCCCCTTTTTGCCAATAATTTTTTTGTTTTTTTCCACGGATATGGGTGCTAGTTCTTGTCAAATTACACACCTTTAATCACCCGAATTCCGTGGTCTTAGGGTACTGCATCCAACTCAGAAAATGTGCTCACTGCTCACTGCTCTCACCGGACTGCTCACTGCTCACTGCTCACATTCTAGCATTCCTGATGGATGAGAGAGATGAGAGTTGCAACCCACTTTGGATAGATGGAGGGATGAGACTTGGAATTCCTATTTATTCTACATAAAACTCTCAATCTCTTCAAAGATTCTCAGGATTTACTGTATACTGAATGTGCAATTACAAAGTGTACAATTAGAGAGGTTTGATTGCAGATAAGAAATAATAGAGGAGAGATTATGTTGAAATAATTCAAATACAAACTCACTCTCCTGAACAAACGCACCATTCCCAAGTACACTACAAGAAAACGAGGGATTTAGGGTTCATTAGGGTCTCAACGTTGCTACAAAACATTGTCCAACGTTTCGGAATATGTTTGCTGAAACCGTTGTATGTTTGTTGATGCATATTTGCTAAAAAACTGTGCTCAAGCATATTCCTAAACGACATGCTTGCTAAAAATCTTTACTAATCTCTCCAAGTTATAATGCACATACCCCGTATACTCTCTTCAGAACTTCCGCAACCGCTTTCAGGTCACTACTGTCATCATGATGCATCTTAGAAATATCAGGTGTCTTGCAAGACAACCCATATCACTATCAATGCCTCGCAAACAACGTCGCACAAAATCCTACACCCAATGTTGACATCAATAAATCAATCCTACTATGCACTCAAAAAAAGATTGTATTTTCACACCAAGTGATCATGACAAATACCACTACATATTGTGCTTGTTTCTAAGAGATTCTATAGAGGAATAACAATGGCATCAAGAGTAGTGCAGCGCGGTGAGAAACTGAGGATCACCACAGAGAAGGATGAGAAAAAACGCAAGATGGATTCTCGGGATGGAGAAAAAACAAAATGCGGTAGCTTCTTATAGGCTATAGTGATGCTGATATGGTCAAGAAACAACAAATCAAGGTATTATACACACCAACAGACAAGCAGCCAGTTGACATCATGACCAAGCCACTTCGATGGATCACGTTTATTGAATGCATAAAGTTACTCAATCTCATTGACGCCTCTGCGACGAACTTTCATTCCAAAACCTAATGCTCTAGTTTTGCTAGATAACTCTCTGCCTCTTTCAAAGTCTTAAAACTTTTGAACTCCTGACCCTTATAACTATTTACTTGCCGCTTATACGTCTCCCAATTATCATACACTCTAGGTCGGAACCTCCTTCTCATTGCATAGAATTTCTTTGGCTCAATTCTTCCATCTCCAGAATATGTGTCGACAGGGAGGGAATGTACAATATTTGGCTCGCGGACCGCAGAAGATTCCGCAACAGCCCTCACTTCCCAAACCGCAAGAACCGAGATAGGCAAATCCGACACTTCATCTTCAAGTCGACGCCACAATCGTGCACAAAGAATATCGCAATTAGAATGCAAGTAGAATGCAACTAGAATGCAACTAAAATGCAACTAGAATGCAACTAGAATTCAACTAGAATGCAACTAAAATACAAGTACTGTCACTTCAAAATTAATGTCTGAGGTAGTTGGATGGAATTGACCATCTATAGTATTTGCTACTAGAAAATCTTTACATTTGTGGTTTTGAACTTTTATCTTGTATGTGCAGGAAGTGGAAGGAAGAATGTGAAATTGATCCAAGTATAGCACCGCTTGATGTGTGGATAAGAACAGTTGTTTGCAATAGTAATGCTAATGCTCATAATCCGGAGGACAAAGATAGGATGTTATTATCCAACAGACCATCGCAAAAGGCACATCGATATTCTCGTATGAGAGCTTTTGAAAATCATTTCAGGGTTGATGATAACTCTTCTAACCAATTGCAAACATATGATTGCGGTGTTGCATCTGTGTTCCAAATTCCAGCTCCTGATCTTCGAGGCGTGTCAGTGCACTACGTCGGAGTATTGAAAGATATATTGAAACTAGATTATGAATGTTTTAGCAATCCCATGATACTAATGCGGTGTGAATGGGTGAAAAAGACAGACAATCGAGGAAATCCAACATACATTAGGGATGACGATGGTTTCCTTGTAGTGAACTTCCGCCACAAAATGCGGAAGATGCTTGATCCTTTTATTTTTTCAAGCCAAGCAATCCAAGTGTTCTTTGCTAATGATGTGCTTAGGAAAGAAGGTTGGAAAGTAGTATTACATAAGCAACCTCGTGCTCGACGAGAATTTGTAGGCACATCAAATGTAATCATGAGCACCACTGTACAAACTTCTGGTCTAGCTGCTCCAGAGGATGTGCCTCCTCTACCTATTGTCCCGTCTCTGGTTGGAGCTATAGAGTTATCTATAGAGGACAATCTCTTAGCATCTGCAAGATATTAAGAGCTTTCATGGGAAATATTCATTTTTTGTTTTCAACTTTGATACTATCTTCACAATGTTCTTTAGTCCAAACAAATTTATTACAGAATTGTATGTAGTTGTTAGCCTTCTATAAAAGAAAGAGGCAACTAGAAATGAAGTGATCCTTCATAGACTATAGGTGAATAATATCATAAGGCATGCTTATTTGATCTCTTGAAGTGTGATCATTCACTAACTTTGGTCCAGCTTGGTGTACAAAATTGTTAGATTGCATTGTATAGTGAACTCATAGTGAACTTACAGCCACAATTGTTTAGCAAAGCGAGGTTGTAACTACAGTCCGTACACAACTAATTCTATAATATTTTCACAAAGAACTTAAACTATATTTGTTTTAAAGTTGAATTCTAGTTGTTTACTTGTTTTGTAGTTGAATTCTAGTCAAATTCTAGTCAATAATATAGTCATTTTCTAAACAAACTCTAATTGTTTTCTAGTTGCATTCCAGTTGTTTTATAGTTGCATGCTAGTTATTTTATAGTTGCATGGTAGTTGTTCTGTACTTGCATGCTAGTTGTTTTGTAGCTGCATGTCAATTGTTCTCTAGTTGCATATGAGTCACTCTATAGTTGCATGAGAGTCAATTTCTAGTTGCATGAGAGTCAATTTCTAGTTGCATGCGAGTCATTCTTTAGTTGCATGTCGGTTGTTCTTTCTAGTTGCATTCTAGTCCTTCTTTAGTTGAATATTAATCAGTTTTTAGTCGAACCCTAACGTGAAGTTGTCCACATCAGCAACTATGATGAATATCGGATGTAAAATACCTTACATTAAGTTCTATAGTTGCATATGAGTCACTCTGTAGTTGCATGAGAGTCAATTTCTAGTTGCATGCGAGTCATTCTCTAGTTGCATTTCGGTTGTTCTTTCTAGTTGCATTCTAGTCCTTCTTTAGTTGAATTCAAATAAGTTTTTAGTCGAACCCTAGCGTACAGTTGTCCACATCAGCAACTATGATGAATATCGGATGTAGAATACCTCACAGTAAATTCTCAGTTACACTTCCGTAACCCTATTTTTCATTCTACGACTACTTAGCGACTATAACAGTATAGTCATCAAATCTGGTGCAAATACAGAGGGATATAGTTGCGGAGTAGTTGAATAGGACACATAGTTGCATTTGAGTCGGTTGTGAAAAAGACCGGTTTTTCTTCCAATGATCTCGTTTCTTTGTAAAGCATTTTTACACGGAGGTTCTCATAATTTACTTCAATGTTGTGATTTGCTAGCATAACCTGGTGCGCCATGGTCCTTGGTATGTGGAAACGTACGGGAGCCTTGTTGTTTGGAACAACCAGGGCATGGAAAAATCGCATCATGCAGCTAAGGCTGCTAATCAGCATCACACTCAGTATGGAGGCACTAAAGATAGAACAAGCTCCATTGTTTAGCAATACCAACATTGGTACAGAAACATACAACACAGGTTTGCCAAGCAGGAAGGACTAAAGGACGTTGCTAATGCTAGGTCAATGGAAGATGATGCGATCATGACGGCAGCAACTAAGAAAAAGAGGATGGCCAACAACACGTCAAATGCGATGAATGCAGCTAGAATCTGGAGGGAAAGTAGATCACGAGTAGGCCGAGCTTGGGTGCAAGGAGTTGAAGTTGAGGGCATTGGAAACAGGGGCAGCGATGAGGCGAATGTAAGTAGTGGCAACATGTAATGACCTGAAGAGTTTAGGCTGTTGGCAACAAAGTGGGACTAGTTTATGTAACGAGGCCAACTACCAATGTACACACAGGACTGAGATTATCACATTTTTTAGATGTCCCTGTTGTGAGTTTACAACATAGTGTTTTTTACTACAATGTACAGTCATGGTGAAATTATCCCATTTTGTGAAGCAAATTTCTATATGATATGATTTTCCATTCACTTTTGCTTCAAAAATTTTCATAAAAATCAAATTTCTACACAAAAAATCTAAATTTTTTACTGCCCAATTCTTTGAATCTTGAAATTGTAAAATATACACATTTTTTTTCTCCAAAGACCTAGGCAATTTTAATGACTAGGAGGGATCCTAAACCCTAAACCCAAATCCTAACCCTGTACCCAAACACTATACCCTAAACACTATACCCTACTTTCCAAGTGCGTTGTGGTCAAGTGTGAACTAACTTATAAAATAAGCTTTTGTTACCACCAAGTACCAACAAGACAAGCTGTGAGGTGATGTGCCCAATCCACAAGATCGAGCCATGATGGAAACAAGTACCCATCAGGCCATGAGGTCATGTCTTTTTTAATCATAAGTTAGTTATCATAACTTAAGGTGTCGACATTCAGTGTCCATTACACACACTAATCCTTAAGCTCATTGGCTCGTTAGCAACAATGGGCGGCTATACAGTGTGCTGCCATCTTGCGAGTTTGGTGTGAAAAGCGTCATAAATGAGCCATATGCCCCACAAACCCCGCGCCTTCTTGTTGTGTGAAACTTGCCTCCGATGTACTTCGTTTCCATCGCGCTTGCTCTCTCTTTCTCTCTGCTATTGCAATTCGTACACAAGCACTCCCTACTGTTTCCATTGCGCTTGCTCTCTCTTTCTCTCTGCTATTGCAATTCGTATACAAGCACTCCCTGCTGTTTCCATCGTGCTTGCTCTCTTCTGTTGTTTTTTTGGTTTCCATTGCGTTTGTTCTCTCTTGTTGTTCTTGATTTCTCTGTTTTCATTGCGCTTCCTCTCTCTTGTTGTCCTATATTCGTAAATCGCTCCGACCATGAGCGCTTCCAGCAAGAAACTTTGTTCCAAAAGCCTTATCAAAGGCAAAGCTCTCATGGTTGTAGTTTTGCAAGAGTCTACTCCTCGTGCGCCCCAGCAAGTTCTGCTCCCCTTTGATCCTACATTCGGAACGTGGGAGGTAGCGTTTGATTTACGTGGAATTCCAATAGCGTTGCAGAAGAAGCTGGTTCTGTTGGCACCGTGCTTGTTAGAGAGACACAAGGTAGTTTATGACGTTGACTTCTTCCATAGGGTGTATGGGCTATACAAAGAAGGGATCATGCCCAAATTTGTGAGGGAGGCCATGGTTCCAACCTACATGTACGAGCACATCTGGATTCCTGAGGAGGGTCTGAACAGGACAAGGTACTGCTTGGACAAGTGCAGAGACCCGAATGAACGGGATCTGTTCCTCAAGCTGTATATCAGAGTATATGGCGATGCACCTGACAACAAAGCCTTCAGCTAGACATTCTTGCGCGCATGTGTGTACTATTACAGAAAAGGGCACAGGAACAAGGTGAATTGGGCAGCGGCTGCGGCCCAATTGACAGAGGAACGGCGAGCTCATCCGGGCCTCAACCCTTTGAAGTTGAGACCTCCAGCATTGAGGGAGCAGCTGTGGTCCATTATAAAAGAATTCAGTACTTATTTCCAAAAGGAAGGTGGACTTGAGCCCACTAGAAGCGCAAATAGTCGCGAGCTACACGCTCAGCCTGAAGTTGAGGGCGTTGGAAACAATGGTGGGCAAGATGCTGGGCCTCAGCATGCTGGCGGTGGAGACAATGGAGCGAACAAGTTGGCCGCGTTGTTGAAGGCGGTGAAAGAGAAGACGAGTGAGGTCAGCGCTAAATCGAAGGTACTTTCTCGTTTGTGGGGTACCTCGAAGAAACTAGAAGGCCAAATCTTCGACTTGGAAGCAGAAGACGAACGCCTCAACTCTATGAAGGATTTCTTGCAGAGGAGGAGTAGAGAACTCGGAGCGGCTGGGAGCATGGACAAGAAGGCAACGGTGGACAAGGAGCAGCGGCAGGTTTGCAAGGACATCACTGCCAACAACAACAAGTTGGAGGAATGTCAGGATTTAGCCGTAGAGAAGTCAAAGTGCCTTAAGGACAAGGAGGCAGCATTCTCGTTGAGCAAGCAAGCGCTGAGCGACCTCCAAAAGCAGTACACTGCCGAGAGAGCATCCCAGTATTCAATCAAGCCGAAGAAGCCTGCTGAGGATAAGGCGTTGGAAACGGGTGTTTTGCCGGTTCTTGAAGTGGACGCACCTTGCGCACAATGCTCTCTCCTGTTTGTTTCAAACATTGCTGTGCCCTTTTCTTGTGGTTGCCTATTTCACCCATGGTGTTTGTGGTCCCAAATTCTTTCGGGGAGTCGTGTGTGTCCAAGGTGCAAGAAAGTAGATGATCGTCAGTGGTTGGAAGCATGGGGTTTTGACACGTTAGAATTATAGAGCCTGATCTGTGTGTGCGAGAATGACGGGACACGTGAGGCGGAGTCTTTTGGTGTCACAATTTGGAAGAGGGAATCCTCTATGAAATCTGAAGGTGAAATAGCTCCGAAGTTGCCAAAGACGTCACTGGATCCATCACCCTTGGCTGATAAGGCCCAACATTCAGGGCTCTCTCCAATTGCTCCTTCTAGAGAATACGTTTAGGCAATGCCTTGTTTTGCCTCGAGGATCTCTCTATACAGAAGCGGTTGCTGCAGCCGTGCAAAAATTAGCCTTTCACAGTACGTTCCTAGCAGCGTAATAGACATACTGTATGCATTTTCTTGCGGCGGCCGTGTCTGTATTTGAGATGAACATTGCCAGTTTGCACCTTTGGTCTTGTAGTTTTTCTTGTTGGAATTGTGTTTTCTCTTTACAAAGTTGTACTAATGCTCATGCTAGATGTGCTCTGTTTGAAACAGCAAATACAATAGTAGCTGCCAGCAGAGGGGAGAAGAAGCCCGAAAGAAGACCGGACGTGCCAAAAAAGCATCAAGAGGACAAGAAAGACCCTTCCACAAAGCCAGATTCGGTGGCTGCTGTCAATGCGACCCTGTTGGAAACAACAAAGCGCAAGAAGGAAGAGATGACAAAGGGGCGTAAAGATTCAAGGCAGCTGCCAGCAAGGGGCGCGCCATCAAAATTAGTGAATCTGGAGGATTCAAGAGAGGCGGAATTTGCTAGCAAGTCTCAATCAGTGCCTTTGGAATCCATTAATTCACTGGAAGCAGAAGTATTGGATGCGCTGATTGAGAAACTGTGATCTGCCCTTTGTTTAGAAGCGCCTTTGGACTTAGAGGATAGTGTACACAACAAGGCAAAGTTGGAAACATGGGGCCTTTAGCAAGGCTTAAAGGAAATGGCATTGATGCGGTTGAGGACAGTCATAGTGAAGTCCCTTTGTTTTTTATCATTTTTGTGCACAAACCTCTTCAATAATAAAAGTACCCAGTTTCACATATTGAGCATTCTTGCATCTTTCATGCCTTAGTTGTTCAACTCTAGGTTGTTGAAGTACCAATGTTCAGTGACAAATGTTTTGCATTTATACAGTGCCATTCTATGATTTGCCCTTGTTTACAAGCGCCTTCAGACTTAGAGGACAGGGTACACAACAGGGCAGAGTTGGAAACAGGGGGGCTGTAGCAAGATTTAGAAGGAATGGCACTCATCTTGTTCAGGATAGTCATAGTAAAGTCACATGAACCAGGTGGCAACAAAGTCTGAAAAGAATGGCATGTCCTAAATAGGCATTGCATTGTATGTGTCAAATTTTTTTTTTTTTTTAATCAAAATTCAACCTTGGAGCTTTTCCTATCACGGCCGTTGGTTACATATAAGTCCTTATCTGACTATATATCCTTCTAAGCACCGACTTGTTTCCAACGTGCCGTTCAAAGAGGCACTTGTAGGAATGTAAGTGCTAAAATTTCTCTAAACTGCACACTGCTAGTTCTCTTAGCTGGTAACTGCCACTATTTCGAACGTTTACAGAGGAAGGACTCCTACTACACTATTGGCACCCTCCTGTCTGCGGTTCACATAGATGTCTAGAAACCCTGGCTGATGGACTTTGAAGCGGAAGTCTTCTGGAACCACACCTCCCAAGGTGATATCAACCTCTCTGCGAATGTGTGACAACGACCATGTTCGACCCACTTGGAACCTTGCCACCGTCACACCTTCAAACAAACATGGAAGGACCACCATGTCTTCCTCCTGCACTTCATCTATTTGTTGCCAAGTAACACCATCTGGCGCCAGACGTTCTCGGTCGTACTTGAAATTTGTGTACAACGTTGCTCGCCCAACATGGTATCTACAACGCACATGACACGTGTAAGAAAGGATGAATTCAACGTTCGCAACAATTCAGAAGCCCTGAAAACCCTTGAACACTCGACAATGGCACAACCAATAGTCTGTTGGCAACAAGAGTCTCCTTACATGAAGGATACAATGTCCATTGAGATTGTGCACTTGACGATGTCTTTGCCAAAGACGATTATCTGATGCCAACCTGCATCCATGAGGCTCGTGAACAACTCATCAGAGGGACTGTTGACAACATAGAGGACGGCAGTACATCTCACAAACTCACACTCTCCTCCTCACACGCAAAAAGATCTACAAACACATGCAAGGGCATAAACCATTGGAGGTGGCCCATGTGGCTGCCAGTGGTGGCCTTGGTGACGGCTTTGAAATCGGCTCGAAGCTTGAACCGAAACGCTTTGCTGGTGTGCATGTCCGGGAGAGGCCACTCGGGATCACTCAAAGGTGGCAATGATAGTAGCTCAACTGATCCATAGAAAAGCCCTGGTGTAGGTGGCACATAGACAAGGTTAGAAAAAAATATTCCATTCTCCAGAAGCTCATTGTAGGACCTCCCATTCCGAGTGGCTTCACCAATTTTGCTGTGCACAATGACGATGACTCCAAGAATAGAAAGTGGATCCATCTAGTCTTCAAAAAAGGACTGATACAAAACTGTTTCCAACAAACACTACCACAAACCAAATTAGCAAACCAGTGAGAAGCCACAGCCACGTGAACTTTGATGGCAAGCAAACTTGCAGGAAACAAACAGGAACTCATCAAAGGTGGAAACAAAGCAACATCTACTCTCACAGTTGCATGGAACCCGATCGTGGCGAATCTTTGGATCTAGGAGCATTTGATGCCTGTGGTAAGCATGTCTAACCAACACGGCCTCCAGTTCCGGCTTGTTGGAAACGGTCTTGCGCCCATCAAACTTGAACCGGAAGTCCACGATTTGAGCCTTGTAAGATCCCTTCATGCTCTCACCTCCATGCCGACGAGCCTCTCTAGCCCAAGTTCCATTTCTACCAGGGTTCAATCTCACCCATGACAACCTCTCGTATCTCGTTGGAATCCACTCTCCTTGGTCATTGTGCGTGTTGTGGAGCGTCATTGCTGCCACCTTCGAATGCGGTCTACGATTCTCCATTCCTAATCACCTGTGCCAATACACAATCAATCACCTAGCAATCACAAGTCGAGTTGCCACTGATCACACAAACTGGGTGCGCACTCGATAGCACTGGCATCCACAGAATTCATAGAACAACAATGCATGGAACTGTAACCTTGAACAAGCCACTGACATTTTGGCCAATTCTGAAATTGGAGCTGGGCTAATTGTTTGCCAAATTTGAAATTCCCTCCAATTTGGAAAACACATCGCATCATTGACCACATCCGGCGGCTCCACTACCGGTCCGCATGCGCGGGACTAGTCCTGCGTTTGGTACTGCCAATTGAAAATTCGTTTTTTAACTCTATACACAGGACAAGGGACAATGGTATACCATTAAAATATTGTTTCCAACACTTTGCTCCCATTGGTGGCAACGGCTGCCTAATCTGATGTCATCACCTTATACTCCATGTTGGCAACGTGCAAGGTGGTATTTCCAGCAATTTCCAAGCTACAAAATCAAGGAGCCAACTTAGGCATCTGGAGACCCGAATTTTGTTCTAATGAACATCATGACATGGATAGTTGGGCCCAGGGAATCAACTAATAATTCAAGACTGTAACTAGTTCAAAGTTAATTACAGAAATACGCGCAGTAATCAATGCCATGTGATTATCTGTGGTACACTTTGGGATGTGCGGTGGATGTGGAAAAGACAACTCATAGAGCAGGAAAAAAAACAGTGACAAAAAATTGTGCGCAAATTATTCAATTGATTGGCCAGCGGTGCTCCTCCCCAAAGGTCCAAAAACTTTCAAATCTCTACAACTTGATCTCAAAAATGAATCCCGAGTTCAAATTTGGAGGACAATAGGAGAATATTGACCTTCATTTTTAAGTCAAAACAGAATTAAAAAATATTAATTTTTGACCTTAATCCGGAGCATTTAGTTGAATAGGAAGATCATTTTGGGACGGAGGGAGTATTACAATAGACTTGGTTTGAACAAGTATCACAAGACTCGAGGATCCTCTATATAAATGCCAAGAAATTCATAAGTCCTGATATAGCAGGCCACAATCTAAACCTCGCAAACCAAAATAAAATAATCCACTAGAAAACAAACAAATGTGCCCAACATACTCATCTCTTCATGGTGTTGCATAACTTGTTTAGATAGGTTTTTGAAAATAATTGTGAATTGTTGGTAAACATACTAGCCCCTATTCAAAAATTATGCTTTCAAATGCAAGTAGGCTCCAAGCTACCCCACCATTGCTATGCCATGAATCTATGAGTTTGAAGGCCTAAAATGAATCTACAAGTTTGAGGGCCTTCACGGTAAGTGGCTCTACAAAGGCAAATACATCCGATGCAACAAGGTTGAAATGATCCCCTACAAGCAAATCTAACTGAGCCATACGTTCATCTTCTTCCAATAATGCTCTAGCTAATCGCTCAGCCCCAGATCCTCCTTCTCCAGTAGGAGGGTATAGTAGAGAGATTGTACCATCAATTCCTATGGGGCGGAAATACAGAGCAGATCCTCCTGCACCCTCATCCCTTCCTCTAGAGCCTTTGTTGCCTCCAAGCCCCTCACCACCTCCAAAGATTGGAGATCCATCATTGCCATAACGCAAACCCTCCCAATACTTGCCATGCAAGACTTTTAGACCTTCCACTTCAGAAGAATTCAAAAAGACATCAATGTTAGTACCATCGGAATACTTCTCTGTTAAAAAAGCTTAGGGAGGAAAAATTGACAATATCGCATCTCCTTGCATGATGATAGTTGCCTGAAGGGCATGAGAGAAGTTGAAGTATCCGGTACCCAAGAGTCCACCAGGAGGACTCAAGCACACCTCATGCCTAGGTTGATATGGAAAACGCATTGTACCCTTGCAAGGAACAAACTGATGTGGCTGCCATGGCTGCGATGTCCCAAGAAACATAACACCAGTCTTCGTTGCAGAATTGTACTGTAAAATCACACAAAAGTACCTCCAAACTCGCTTAGGATTTGTGGATGCCCTTGCGTTCACTGTTTGCAAAGGACCAAGAACAGAGGTAGTCTTTGTTGGAGAAGGATCATTTAGAACAGCTGGAATGACTATTCCTACAAGATAAATGTGGTTGAGTTTCAAAGCCATAACCCCAACCCTTGCTCTAAAGCAAAAAAATAAAGCTTCTGATTCAAAATCCAACACCTACACAAGCACCAACTTTTTGATCAACAACATGCAAGCACAAAACAAATTGTAGTAGAGGTTTGTAACAAGTAAAACCCTAGCTCAATAGACAAAAACATATAAGCAAAATATTGAGAAAAAACAAAGACAAAAACAATCTCAGCAAACTCTAGGAAACTTTCCGCAAAAACAAATTCATACAAACAAAACAAGATTGACAAGGAAACTTTACCACAACTCGGTGAAGAACCACATGCAAAAAAGAGTCCCTCAAGCCTTTTATAAAATGCAAGAAGTTGTCAAGGATGGACACAAATACAAGACAAAAACAAGATATATTCCAAATAACAAGTAAACAAGAAAAAGACTCAAAGATTGAGCCTTAGACCAAGAAATATATAAACATCAAAAGGAGTTGTTGAGATTGAAGAAATACTTAGTCTCAACTCCTATATATACCCAAAAATTCTAAGCTTTTACTTTAAATTTAAGCTTTTATTTTACATCTTAGCTCTTACTTTACACTTTAAAAAAAAATGCCTTATATGATAATATGATAAAGAATTGAGAAACTTTTGTTGAATCAACAAAATGACCTCTGGACAATTTTGATTATATTGTTTAAGACCTTTTATTTAGGGTTTGTACTTGGTTTGGTTGGAGCTTTGGATTGACGTGGGGTTTCTCAATGCTTCTCCTCACAATACCTTGCCCACCACCCCGCTCTTCCAAATTGACACCCACAATGCCCTACATCTCTTGCTGGAATTGTTGTTGCATCTTTTCTAAACTTTTGCAAGGTATATTGTTAGAATATAAAAAAAAAGGCCATTGAATTCTCCAAAGTAGTTGTGAGTTTGTTTTTGATTGAAAGAATTGAAGCATGAGGAGAAATTTCTTGGGTTTGGGATTTTGGATTTTGGATTTTGGGAGTTTTGAGACCTATGGTTGGGGTTGATGAGATTTTGATTGTGCTTTGGAACAGTGATGTGGGTTTTTGATCCACAATTGTAGTTCAAAGAACTTGCCACAAAAATCAAGAGCTCCTCCTCAATTGTGGTCTCTAACTTCACCCTATTTTCACCTTCCAAGGTTTATTGTGTATCTTTCCTGCATCAATATTGTCTTAGCTTGTTAATCATAGGATTTTGTTTTCACAGTTTGCTTTGATGGGCACAAAAGCTTTGACAAAGTATCTTATATACCAGTTTCTTGGCCTAAAGAATTGCTCTTTGTTGGAAGAAAACAAATATGAGCAATTTCTAAAATAATGATGTTGAATGTATTGAAGAACACAAACATACAATGCAAAAATTCTCAATTGTACATCTTGAAGGTTAGTATTGCATTTGAGGTTTAAGAGTTTAGGGTTACATGGGTATCCTATGGAATGCTGATTTTTTATTTGGGGATTTTTATTTTACCTCCCCTCCCCCCCCCCTCCCCCCCCATTTTGGAGGTCTATGATTCCAATGGTGGTTGTTTGAATCCATGCAATTGCTTAGATTGTGAGATATAACAACTTTGACTTTAAGGTGCATAATTTTGACTTGGCTATTGTGGATTCAATTTGAAGAATTTCAATGTGAGGGTTTTTTTTAGAATAGGCTTGATGAGGGCTTTCCAAAAATGTCTTATTTGGGTAAAAATAATAACTTTCATTTCTGACCCTATATGAAGGATTTGGAGAAATACGACTTTTGTATATGGATTGTTATTTCTTTTTGGATTGAATGAAGTTGTAGATCCTTTTTGTGAGATCGTAGTATGATGTGGCATTTAGGATTTAGGATTTAGGATTTAAGGGTTTAGGAGACCCAAGTGGGTGGGAGGGACATCCCTATATAAGGCTCTTTCTATAAATTTCCAAATTATAAACTTTACATGACTAGTTTTTCCAAACAATGATTGACTAATCAAAAAGATATTGAAATCACTCAGATTTACTTGTAGTTGTACCAAAGGAAATCAAGTCATCTGGCAAGGAGGAAAAACAAAGAGATCCTAACATGTAAATACATCAATCAACAAGACCAGTAAATTGATACTCAATCAATCATCAGATTATAAATGTGCATGTGCGGCATTGCACGCAATAAGCTATCCGCTCATACACATTAATTTGTATGACTGACAATCACACCAAGCCTCATTGATCATATAACCTATTGCTAGCTCACAACTCCTCATTGACTTGCGGATTTGCATGAAGAACCACATAACTTATAACTCATCGTTGGTAAATAGAAAAAATTTATTATTTATATTATGTGATTACATCGCTTTCTCCTACATGCTTCTTGAATCTCTCCATCGTTTTTGGTCTTCTCTCCCTGATAAAATCTTGCCTTCTGTTCATCCAAACCGCCTCTCCATATATGTTGCCTATCAATTCTTGGCCTGCAAGCAGCAATCAATTCCAGCACTTGCGGTTGCACTTGCTTTTCACTACTAGTTTTCTATTACATTTTATCTTATTCACTATCGATGAATCTGAATTAATTAACTACCCAAAGATTGCCACGTATTTAAGCTTTGAGACCAGCTGGAGTCCTCATGTATTACCACATCGACCAAATTAATCCGGAAAAAACAAGTGTAGCATATCCTCCCCAAGGTCTTGATCCAATTTGTTCCTAGGATCCTGTAGATGTCTCGAATTATAATACAACTTCAATTTAGATCCGTTATGAGGCTTAGTGATCTTTGATCCATTTGGTGAACGCAAGGTGTACGATCTATTATTAAATCTTTGGTGAATTACACAAGGGCCTTTCCATTTGGACCTAAATTCTAATTGTGTTGCTTCATAAGCTAGCTATCTACTAACATGACCAGGTTACTGGGTTTAAACTCAATCAAATTCTTTAGCTTGTCATGTCACAACTTGCGTTGACCTTGTATGAACTCATTGTTACAGAGCACTTTGTGTCATTGTTTGTTTAATCTTTCCAATAATAGCAGTTGCTTCGCCAAAGAGTCCACGTCTCCCAAACTGTGTTGTAAAGCGAAGCAAAGCAAGGGAATTTGTATTTTGATAGATAAGACAGCCTCCAATCCAAAGGTAAGTTGAAAAGGCATGAACCAATTGTTAGCTTATATATGGTTCGGTATGCCCATAAAGCTTCTCTGAGGTGTTTATTCCAAGTTCGCCTCTTGTCAAGGATCACTTTGGATATTATTCCGGCCAATATCCCATTAGTCTTTTTGACCAATCTGCTGGCCCGAGGATAATATGGAGTCCTTCACCTATGCTTAACTGACAACTTCTTGATCAGCCCGGTGACTATATCCCTTGTGAAATGTGAGCCTTGATCCATTACATCCTCCAAGGGAATACCATATCGACACACTACTTGGTTATATAAAAAATCAACGGCTACCGCTTTTGTGTTCTTTTTCGTGGCCCAAGCTTCCGACCACTTAGTAAGATAGTCAATCACGACGATAATGTATTGAGTACTCTTGGAGGTTTTTGGCAAGGGACCCATAAAATCCAAACCCCACTTTTAGAATGCGCATGTGGATAAATTGGGGTGTAACTCCGTATGTGGAAAACTTCTTCTATTGTAAGCTTGACATGTCGGGCAGGTTTTATGAACTCGGTGAAATCTTTAAATAATATGGGCCAATGATAGTCTGCCATCAGAATCTTTCTAGCCATAGCGTCTCTAGCAAAGTGGCCTTCGTAGACACCCTCATGACATGCGCTTAATATTAAAAGAGCTTCATCGTATTCTACCGCTCAGCAAAGCACTCCGTCTCAACATGAACAGTACATAATATTGCCAATCATAGTGTAGGCTATACTCCTTCGTATTGTCTTTCTTTGCTTGCTGGTTGCATCCTCTAGAAGAATGGCATGCTTGAGCAAATCTTTAATTTCTTCATAACCAAAATTATCTTTTCTTGTTGCCCTTTTGATTATGTAGCATTCGCCATTGTCGGACAAGGCTCCTTCTCTAGTATTTGAATGTTGACCTAGGTCTTGAAGCAACTTAGCATGGTTAATTCATTGGCTTTTTTATTGTTGAAAGATGAAATCAAATTGTTGGAGCAAAGCAAGTAACCTTACCGTTCTTCCAATCGAGTTCGTTTGTTGCATTATCTGTTTCAAAACCTCCTAGTCACTCTAGACAATTATTGGAAAAGAGCTAGCCGATATATAATGCTTAAATTTTACACTTGAGAATCACAAGGAAAGAAGCGTGCGCTCGGCAATCAAATACCTAGTTTTACAATCATTTAGTAGTCTACTAGCATGGTGTATAGGGTGGGCTTTGCCCGTAGAGTCATTTTGCATAAAAATCGTGGAGATTGACACTAAGCTAGCAGAAGGATTAATGATAAATGGAATTTGCCAATTTGGTTGCCACATCACTGGGGCAATTTCCAATCTCTTCTGTATATACTGGAGTCCCAAAGAGCAATGTTGCATCTATAAAAAATGAGTTGTTTTTTTAATAGTGTCGTGATTGGTTTAGCCTCTCTAGCCAAATCAAGTATAAACCAGTTTTGATATGTAGCCATCCCCATGAGGATAGATACTTCGGACCGATTCCTTGGGTCTTTCATGTCTTGTATTTTTCATACTTTCTTGGGGTCGACGCAGATATTGTTTTTAGATACTACATCCACCTTCGTGAAATCCAAACTGGCATTTCTCGGGACTTAGAGAGCATTGGTATTCCAATAGCTATTGAAACATTGCTCTCACATGTTGAGGGTGGTTGGATCTACTTCCATATATAGCAAAATTGTCAAGATACACCCTTATGCACTAGCCAAGGTAAGGTCCAAAGATTTTAATTTGAACTTGCTGGAATGTGCTACTTGCGTTGCACAAACCGAATGGCAATTGTAAATGTACTTAAGTCCTCTAAGGATTCATGAATGTCATTTTGTGTACATCTTCCGCTTTAATCTTAATTTGATGATAGTCGCGATAACCGTCGCAGAATTAGTACATTTGGTAATCGGCAACTTCATCTAGTAAATTAGTAATTCATCAATAAAAAGGAGGTGTTGTCGATCATTTTTTGTGACCTTGTTCAAGGCCCTGTAATTGACACATATCCTCCATTTACCTCCCTTCTTTGGTACTATATCCATTAGAGAAACCCAATCAGCGTTCTTCACTTGTACAATGAAACCACCTTACAATAACTTGTCTATTTTATTTTTTAAGATACTTATCTTATCAAGGGCTAACCATCTTTGATAAATTCGCACTGGCTTTGCCCCTTCTAAGAGGCCAATATGATACTCTTCCAATATTATACTTGGTAAGTCTTGATGACGAGTGACTAATAAATGCAAGAATTCCTGTATAATATCTTTAAGCGTATTTTTTTTTTGTAAAGAGAGGAGTGGACCGAATTGTATCTTTTTAAAGATTTTTTCTTCTTTACTGGTTTCTACTTCACAACTAGCCCGGCCTGTTATTACTTGTGGTAAAACTTCAAGCGCATAAATTTCTCCTTCTATTTTGTTGGTGCGGCTGAGTTTGAGAAGTCAGTCATCTAATTTGAGTCGTAATCTGAGTTGAATGACACCTCAGAAGAGCTTGCTCTCCTCTTGCCGTCCTTATCGTGTATTACTTGCACATTAATTTGGTGCAGGCATTCGCCGATTCGCATGTAACCTTGACTCTAGTAATTTACGGCCTTCACACCTATTAACCAAGGGCGGCCTAGGATCATAGGACATTTGTCCTTATTGGCAATGGCTAGAACATGGACGTCGAGTTTTACTGTCACGCCATTGACGGTTATGGGTAATTGAAAGATCATACCAATTGACTTCACGCAACGTTGATCCGCCACTTTCAACCTAATTGAAGATCCTTTGTCAATCGATAGCCCTAGATCATCAAACAACCATTTAGACATAACACTGATTGACGTGCCCCCATCCAATAAACAACCTTCAACAACATGCCCCTGAATTGAAGTCGTTACTTGAGGTGCTCTCATTTCTTTGTTCATCTTTGGGGCAATATTTACTTCATTGACGGCTCTCCTTGTACTAATGCCTTGCCTTAGCTCTTGTTGGAGTGACGGGAATCTTGCAACCAGTTGCCCGATTGTAATGTTTGCCGATTGCTTTCCAAGGTCGGCAACAATGGAATAATTGACTTGGTCTCTACTCAAGAGCAAGTCGTTGATCCATGATCCTTCGTCATAGCTTCTTGGTACAAGAAGGTCTTTTGCTTTTCTTGGATTTTACACGTTTATGGTATGCGGTGGCATTGACTTCGATATCCGCTAGGCGTCGATCACGCTTGGTCATCATAATCTTCTGTTCGGGTCTTCCCTTTTTGGCGTCAATGTGTTCTAACATGTGGATTTCGGCTATCTTGACTCTGGATGCCGTTGGGACAGGAACGTTGCTCATATTCTTCTCTTTTCTAGGGCAATTGCGTTTGTAATGTCCGCGGATCCCACAGCCATGACATGTTCCAAATTGTACTGTGCGTTGTGGCATCAATTGTTCCATCATGGGACTCTTAGCTTGGTAATCAGCCTACTGATCTTGTATAAGTTATAACTTTACTTCCTCCATCATAGAAGTCAACTTCACAATCATGAGATCCTCAATAACTTCTAGTTTTAGAGGTGAGGATGAACCTTGAATGGATGTGTACACTAAGATTAGAAATTTTCCAACCGATTTGGTAGGTACTGCCAAGGTAACAACATCGAAAGCAGATAGATTAGCCGAATTATCCTCTTTCTTCTGCGTCCAAGCTAGAGCAGACTCCAAGGTTTGCAGCTCTTTCCACGAAACTATTTCTTGGATTGAAGGTATCACCCCTCTGATGAATGATCGCAGAATTTGTGTATCTACACTCGTAGTGTTTGCTACCATTGTTGCAGCATCTGGAATCACCGCCGATTCAACACCAGGAGTCTTCCTTTGACTCCGTAGTATCAGGGCCTGGAATTCCTTCTACTTAGTGGCATATTCTTACACTGATTTAGCCGCAGTCCCATCAGAATTACGCTTTTGACGCATCAAGTTCAACTAACTCATCAAAACTTGATAACTTTCTTTCTCTTGAAACTCTCAACAGAGTGCTTTGGTTAAGGAGCCCTAGCTCCTCTTGGTTGCTTCTAACTGGCTCTCATACCACTAGAAGGCTTATACTTAAAAAGTCAAACTAAGACTATAAGTGGTTTCTACGCTTACAATTGGCCTGGGAAAAGAGGATAGAGGGTCCCATACATTAATTTGGATCTTCCAAAACCACAATGGCACAATTGGGTTTTGATTTTGAGTTGTTTCCTAAAAGATAGAGAGGGTCAGCTCTTAGTTTGCCTTCTTAAAAATAATTTGTGGTAATTTAAAGTTAATTTCCAAAATATTTTAAGAAAAATTCAAGATTTCATTTGGTTAAGTTTTCAAATCTTGCTTTTAAAAGCCATCTTGGATTAAACAAAGATAATTTAGGAAATATATTGGAGTTATTAACAAAATATCTAGAATTAATTAGATTAGATTCCAAAATATCTTTGGAAAAAATCAAAGATTGGATTTGGGCAATATTTAATGGCTAAATGGAGCTTGCTTTAGAACCTTCTTTAATTAAACAATGAATGTTTAGGAAAAATCTTAGGATAGTTTAACAAATATCTTTAGGTTAGTTAGGATTAGTTTAAGGTAAAAATGAAAAATATCTTTTCATAAACCAAGGAGGGAGAGACCTAGGACAAGTATAAAAGGCCTCTCCTTCTAGGTTTCCGAAACCTTCATTTTCTCATTCTCATTCTTTAGATTATAGTACTTTGTTTTTTCAATTTGTGCCACCAACACATTGTCGAAGCACTAATCTAGACCAAGATTTTGGTCAATTGATTTCATTTTTTCATACTTTGAAGGACTAGAGGTTCTCTTCAAAGTCGATCTTTTTGCTTGCTTGAATTTGGGAGGCTAAGCCCCTAAAATCGTGATTTCTAAGAGTGTTAGGAGGGATAGACCCCCAAACTCTATTTCCATTTAAGGTCTTTAAGAATACTAACACATTGTCACAATTGCAACAGATATTGGTCTAGAAAACTTAAGGCGCCAAAGCTTGACTTTGCCTAAAGATTTTTATACCAACCCGTGCCAAAATTTGTTATATAACAGAGTTTTGGTAGGAATAATCTTTAAATTTTGGTTAAACACTATCATATGTACTTCGTTTTGAGATTAAACTTTGAAACATTTAGAATTTGGCTACTTAAATTTCTAATTTTCAATTAAACACTATCATGTATACCTCTTTTAGAAATTAAAGAAAATCCAAACATTTATACAAATATTTGCCTAGGATTATCCTTGCATGGCAAAGCTTTGACCTTGAAACTTGGGCAAAGAGTATTTAAGTTCCAAAATTTCCAAACTCCTTGTTGTTTCTTCATTTTCATAAGAGAAAGAACCATTTGAGTGAAATTATTGAGTGCTAAAAAATTGGTACCCTTTTGATTTTTAGAATAGAATTTGTTGGAGTAAAATTTAGAATTGTAGTAGTCATTTACTTTGAAAAATACCCCTCAAAAAACCAAAAAATATCCTTAGAGTTATTTAGTAGTTAGAGTAGTTGTTTTAATTTTATTCCAAAAAATCTATAAAAATTAGTTAGTAATTGTTTTAGCTTTAGTATTTGTTTTAGTTTTGTATTTGTTTTGTGTGTTTTCCAAAAAAAACTAGTGCACGAGGACAAACCAACGTACAAAGGGCGGATAGCATACAAGGAGAGGTTGAAGATCGACATGTTCAAACAATTGATTATCAACCCAGTTATCGGGAAACAAGACAGGGGCAACAGAATGACAATGGGTACAAGGTCCGGGATCCCATCCACTCACAACCTGACATGTAGCAGACCCTCGGAAAGGTAGAACCGCAACAAGGAGGGGTTCGGAGTTCTGGACAAGGGGTTCTCCAACTCCGTAGTGCCTTGGCAATCTGGATAGGGGTTCTCCAAATAGATTAACTCAAACCAAAAACACAAAGCCTCAAGGTTGGATGTTGCAAACTTACAATGCCACACTCCAAAATTTTAGATCTTTCTTCTACAATTTGATATGCCATAATTCATCCAAACTCTCCATAACAAACTTTCAAAGTTCCACAAACAAATGAATAAGAGGAAGTAAGAAGGAAAGAAGAATATTAAATAGAGTCTCGAGAAGGAAGACATCCAAATAAAAAAATTATTTAGGTAAGGAATACTACTATTCATCAAAGTATTTGTTTTGGATTGTTTTAGATTGATTATTCTTTTTACTATTCATTTGCTTGGTTGTTGTCATTAATTAGGTTTTAAATTGGAATTAGTTGGCCGAATGTTTGTTAGTGTTTTGTTTTACTAGTCCTAATAAGCGAAATAGATACAAACAGAAAACAAATAAACATTTCTAGAATATTAGGAAAACAAATAATAAACAATTGACAAAGGAATAATACCACTATTCATTGGAAATTAAAGAATTTAACAAAATTCAAAATAATTCTCTAAAACTAAAGGTATTATTTAATTTGCCAAAAATTAACAAAAATTAAAGGTTTAGCTAGGGTTAACACATAATTTGGATTTCCTCCCAATTTACTAAATCTCTACAATTAATGAAGGCACAATGGAGGACCACACATTTGAAGAGATTGTGATGTTAGTGTTTTGTGACGACATAACCACCAATGTATTCAATACAGAGGTATGTTAAGTTCATTCTTTGTTTGAATTTTCATTTGCAATTGAATTATAGTTGGAATTTAATATTAAAATCTAGATTAGAATTTTATAGTTATTTTCCTAAAATATATTACATTTAAAATTAATTAAAAATTATAAAAGTAATAAATGAATGAACTTTGAGTGAAGTTGGAAGAAAAACATTGATTTCATCCAAAAGAATCTCATAAGGAAACCAAACAAAATTTAAGAATCTAGAGAATATTATAATCTTTGGATAAAATTAAGACCTAATTTATCCATTTATTTTAAAGGCAATTGGTGAATGAAATTTTTCCTCTATTTAAGGGGTAATTTCATCCATCTGTGAGTTTTTATCTAGAAATCCAATAAAAAAAAATTTACCTTGATAGAAAGGTAATTTTTTGCTACCTTCATAAAAATAGTAAAATTCCAAAATATTCTAATTTTAGAATAATAACTTAGGATTAGGATTAATAGAAAAATAACTAAAAATATTCTTAAAAAATAATCAAAAAAGCTTTTAAAATTATAACCACTTAGGAAATCTTTTGAGGATTCCAAAACCTACTTTCACTTTAAAAATACTTTGTTTTTGAAAGAGCAAAGTTTGGATGAAGTTAGGCCTCATTTTGGATGAAATTACTTAAATTTGGCCAAAATTAGTTTTAATCTTTAAAATTCAGTAGTTAAAATAATTAATGACTTAACCCTAAAATTTGGGTTCGTTTTGAATTTATTTGATATTTTTAATCTATGGATGAAGTTTTTAGGATATATTAAGTGACAAACTTCATCCTTTGATATTTTCCACTAGGAATATCAAAATTCAACTTGCCTTACCATTTCGGAAAGGAAAAATGGCATTCTACAAATTGAATTAGATAGATTTTTAGTTTGAATTACATTTGTTTGCTTTTACTTAACCACCAAGGAGGTAAATCTTTAACAATTAGTGTGTTTTGAAGTACTTGAATTAGATTAAAATCAACATAAACAAAGTGTCCATTGCTTGGAAGGCTAAAAACAAACTAAGATTAGATCACCCCATAGAAATGAATTAACCCCTAAAACCCCGTTTGTCACCTCAGGGGACAATTTGGGTCCGGGTAGGTTCCTATTGTCTCAATTTGAAGTGAATTTTTTTGAGATTTTTTGAGGTTGTGTAGCTTTGCAAGAGCTTTGTGGATATTTTTGTTTCAATCGGATAACAGACGAAAAAGTTATGGCACAATGACAATGAGCAAGAAATGGAGCTTGGTGGGCAGCCCAAAAAAATTTACAAAAAGTCAAAATAATTTTTTTTGAATTTTTTTCCTAAAAGATTATGTTCTTACCTATACGTGAAGCTTTGATTCATTCTATTTGGACTAGGGATGAGAAAGTTATGGGCAATCTTAGTTTTTCGGGCAATTTAAGCATCTTCTTGAAAAAAAACTTTTTGTTCAACTTTGAATGCTAATATCTTTCAATCCGTACAGTCAAATTTGATGAAATTTTTACAACATGATCTCAGACAAATTAAATACAAGATCCTACTGTTAAATTTCCAAAAAAACAAAAAAATTGGTTTCCTTAAGTGAATACAACAGAAGTGGTAGTTTTGAGTGTTTTTTGGCAGAAAACAGCGTCGGGGTTTTAGGGACTAACAACACTACTAGGACCCATGTGCATGCTTTTATTCTAGGGGTGGAGTTAAAAACACACATTTTGGATGACAACCCTTTGTTCTCAGGTAACATGATCAATAAAGAGCACAAAATACTTGATTTGTCTACTATTATAAAGCTAAAGGAAGGTCATCAACAATAGAAAGAAAATTCCAAACATCACAAGGCCATCCAATAAGAGTTAGTTGTGAGAGAAGTAAGATAACTTAATATCTTATGGATCAAGGCCACAGAGTGCAAAATCACTAAGAGCATCCGCACTACAAGGCACCAAAGGATCCATACATGGGCAATGGATGCACTTGGGCTTGTTTGCATCCCCACGGGAAGCACGCCAAGTGTGGAAAAACGGTCGGACACACCAAGTTTTGAAGGTGGTAGTGGCAAACAATGTGGCTTGCACTTGGCGAACCATCACTACAACAAAATGAATGTTTTATGACAATAAAATATGACTATAGTGAGTCGTAAAATTTCAAAATATGACTACCGCAAAAATCACTGTAAATGACATGCGATATGATTGGGTCCAGTCATTACCGACTAGTTATATTTTTAATGAGTCATATTTGTAGTCATCTAGATTGGGAGTATAATACGCCATATTTTGCCAACGTGGCATATATGTTGACTACCTTGAGAGATTTGACTTTCTCTTAAGCTGCCCAGGTAAAGAAAAAAAATCCTACATAGCATGTGATTTCATGTAGTCATATTTTGTATTGACGTGGAATATGACTATAGTGAGTCATATTTTGGTTGATATGGCATATGACTTTGTGCAGTCATATTTTTGGTTGATGTGATAAATGACTATAGTGAGTTATATTTTTTATTGATGTGATAAATGCCCCATATGAGTCATATTCTCTATTGATGTTGAAAATGACTCTTATAAGTCATTTTTTTTGTTGATGTGGAATATAATCCTTGTAATTCATATTCTCTAATGATGTGAATTATGACTCCAGTGAATCATATTTTCTGTTGATATGATATATAACCCTTGTGAGTCATATTTTTTTAATGTGAAATATGACTCTTGTGAGTTATATTTTTAGCTAATGTGGCAATTTCCAGGGAGTGTTATTAGTAATTTAATGATTGAATGTAGTGACATTCTTAAGAATATAGAGTCATATTTTTCATATGACCATGAGCATTATAAAACTATAGCCAATTATATTTTGGCCAAGACATATTGTGAAATATGTCTCAATCAAATGATATTCCAAATTAGTGAGAGTAGCATTTCTTAGATTTGTGTGTAGTTTGTAATTGGGGGGACTCAAGTTTATAGTAGCTTATGTTTTGAGTTTTGAACTATAGTCACATTTTCATACATTCAAAATGGACATGACGCTTTGCAGTCATGCATCAACATGATTTAGTAGCTAAATAAAGGATTCTATCAAATTAAAAACAAATAAGTGTGATTAATTTTGAGATGCACAAAAGACAACCACATTGGAGAAAGAAAATGCAAGAAAAATGTAACTCTTTTCAATGACATTTATTAGTTACTAACACAAAATATATCACAATGATATTCTATAAATGTATATTTCCACACACTTCAAAGACTTATATTCCTTATAAAGATGTGAAGATGTTGCTTCTTTAGTCTTGCAAGTAGTCTTCAATAACTTCATTTCAACTTCCAGTGTCTACATATACAATCAAGGAGGTAAATTTCAATGAATGAACAATATTGTTCAACCTTCAAATATTTAAGGCAACACTAAATATGTAGTATAAGTTTAAAATTATAAAAAGGTCATAACCACTATATCTTTAGAAATTGAAAATAAACAAGAGGAAAGAATAACACCATAACCACTATATCTCTAGAATTTATAAATAAATAAGAAGAAAAAATAATAATAGTGATAGAAGGAACAAGAAGCAAAAGGTAGCAAGTGCTAAAATGTAAGATGCAACAAGGAGCAAAAGGAAGAAAAATTAAGATGTAACAAAAAGCAACAAGAAGCACAAGTTAAGATCCAACAAAATGCAACAAATAACAAGAAAAAACAAGAAGTAAGATGCAACAAAAAACATAAAGCAACAAGAAGAAACAAGGAGCATGAACTAAGAAGCAACAAGAAACATGAACTAAGAGGCAACAAGAAGCATGAACTAGTAAGCAACAAGAAGTAAGAATTAAGAAGCAAAAAGAAGAAAGAGAGAAAAGGTAGCAAAAAACAAGAACTAAGAGGCAACAAAACATAGAAGACAACAAGAAGCAAACAAAAATAAACAAAAATAGATAAATGTTGCACTTTGAAAGGGAGATACAAAAAACGGCAGCTAGGATTTTAAACCCCTAATCATGTGACTTGCTTTAGTCATGCACATGACTTAGTCTAGTTATGTGACTTGACATAATCATGCAACTGACCAAATATGACTATTCTAAGCAACTAAGCTATTTTGATAATCAAATTTGATCCAAAGTAAATATATGTTGCACTACAACTCCACAAATGCTTGAAGGAAAATTCCAAGGCCCTTAACACCTACAATTATAGCAAAAAAGTATGCACAAGTGTAGGGGAGTGAAAGTATATAATAGAGGTGTTCTTTAAAAGTATCCTTGAAGCAAATAAGGGATTATGCTTATACAATCTAAGGATATCCTTATAAGAACATCTAAACAACCATCTTTTAATTGCAATACAAGTGTGCACATGCCTACCATGAGCCTCAATCTTTGTATGAATAATTTTGTGACTTAGACTATAAGGCCTATATAGATCCTTAAAAATGTGGCTTATATGACATTGCTAAAAATCTTTCTAAAAAATAAACAAACTTCAATACATGACATGTGTGAGTGTTTTAAATATATTCTCTTATTCATTTTTGAAGACTTTATCCAACATTTTCTTTTGGCATGTAAATCTAAATTAACTTTTATTTTCAAGATTGGATTGTAAATGTCACCTAAATTTAAGGTTCATTTCTAGCTTGAATTAGATGAATTTTGATATTTTAAATCCAAAATTAATGCTTTTGATTATCCAATTTTATTATAATCTATTTTCTTTAATATTTATCCTTTTTAAAAAGTGTAATATATTCTTGAAAATCTTTAAAAATTACCTAAGTGATTTTTCATTCAAAGTTGGATTTTGATCAATTCTTAAATTTGAGTTAAACTTCTAATTTTTAATGTAATTTCTAATGGTTTCTACAAAAAGAGAAATAACAAAGTGCCAAATTCAAGGACATGCCTCAAAATCCATTTCTACCTCATCCCGATTTTTTAATATGCATATTATAGTTGTATCATGAGGCTTGACTTGATTCATTTTTGTTGTGTTTTTTGTGTCTTTGCAATAACAACTTCTACAGTACAGTTAATAAATTCTATCTATGATTGAATTTTTTTTCCGCCGATTTCTTTCTACTTCTCTCTCCTGACTTCTTCCAAAAAAAAAATTTTTTTTTTAATTTTTTTTTTTTTTTTTTAATTATTTTAGAATTGCAATTTTTTTTTTTTATTATTACTAATTGATTTTTAACAATTCTAGAAATCAAACATAATCTTCATAAGTGCTAAATAAGTATATATTAAAGACTTCAAAGTTTCATTTGGTCAATTATGCATAAATTATGATCAATAATCTTTGTTTAATACAAAATCAGAACTCTATAAGGGGGTCAACTTAGTCTCTAAACTATGCCCAAAGCTTTAAGTAGCAATTTGGAACCTATACTTCTAATTCAAACATTACTTTCAATACAAATGGCATTCTTCACTTGCTCTTGCTCTATGGGTACTCAAGTATGGAATTTTTTCACTCTTTTTTTCTCTTTAAATTAGATTTTTTCCAAACTTCAAGTTTTTTTTCTAAACCCCACAATTTTCAATCTATTTCACTAGTTTAAAAGCATTAGATTTCACTTTATATCAACCAATCTAATTAGCTCTTAATTTATATCAACCACCACAATCAATCAACATAATTAGTTAATCTTTCAGTGCATGCTGTGCAGCCAATCTATTAGTGTATGAACTAGACATGTGATTATGTCTTCATGACCTATTGTATCTGTTAAACAATATTCCTTCTCTGTGATTAAAGAAATCAACAATCTCTATATTTGAACCAATACTTTGGAAGACTCTCTTTGTTACAAGATATATTTCAATTTAAAAAAATCCGCCATAAAGAACCAAAACACATTTAATATGCATTTTGAAATCCTTTTCCTATCCTTTCCAACAAGACGGGGCGGGAATGAATCCATCTATTGTCTCATGTTGTTCATTGTTTCACTTTTCTCTATTTTCTTTGTAAACCATGTGATAATTATAAAATTTTTAATTAAAATATAAACATATGCCACTCCAAATTTTTGAACACGAGTTCTATAATAGGCACAACATACAACAACAACAAATTAATAGGCATGAAATAAAGTTATTCCTACATCCTAAGGAATGGGATCTACAACCAAAATACTAGAGGGTCATCTTAGATTGGTCCCCTTTTTGGCTTCTCCTTGGACTATCTAAAAAGTGAAAAAATCACTATGAAAAAAATGTGACTTAAAAAAAATGACTCCCCCAAAATATATGACTGAAGCAAAAATATGACTACATGCTCTCTAAACATATTTGTTGTCCAAATTTTTCATGGGCTGCCTCAAAAGGAGATAAAATGACTATTAAAAAATATGACTGGATGCTCTTCAAACATGTTCCTCACCTAAATTTTCCTAGGGCTATCCAAAAAGAAAAGAAAAATGACTATGAAAAAAAATGTGATTCCAAAACATGATTCTCCAAAAAATATGACTGCAAAATATGACTCAAGCAAAAATATGACTAGGTGTTCTTCAAACATGCTCCCCGCCCAATTTTCTTGGAGCTAACCGAAAACAAAAAAATTGTCACTACCAAAAAGATATGACTATAAAATATGTGATGCAAAAATATGACTACAAATATGACTAGACGTTCTCCAAATTTGTTCCCTACCATTCCCTATGAAGTACTATATGCCCGTGAAGTACAAAGTCAAAATATGTCTAATAGTCATATTTGTAGTCATATTTGTAGTTATATTTTTTTCAAAGTGTTGGCCTCCAAAAATATGATTGTGAGCAGTTGCCAGTCATCCCTAGTCATATTTTGTAGTCATAAAATGCAGGTTTTGTTGTAATGATTGGTCTGGCGCGTCCCCAATGGTGTTTCAAGCATGGGGCAACAAAGCCGCTCTCAAACCAACCTACTCTACAAGCACTTCAAAGCCCCATTTGGCGCCCCTCTTTGGCGAGCAAGCCAAGGAGATGCTCTAAGCAATTCAATAATTGGGAGTAAAGAACCAGCCCATTGTCATATCGAGTACAACTAGCTACAATATTGAGTAATTGATCTAATTAAAGCTTAATTGCATGCAAGTCAAAATTTTAAGAGCCATTAACCACCAAATCAAATGGGTTTCAAGGCTACTATAGCTATCAAGTGTGATTGTGACTTGTTATCCAACTTGTATAATTATCCGTAATTGCTTGGTGGCTAAATTAATCACTAGTAAAGGTAGTTAAAGAACATGTGCATGTGTCAAACTAGCATCCATAATTTTATCCATTAAGATGTGATGAATATGCTAGTTTGATAAAAAAACCAAAACATAAGAGGTATTATCTCCATGATGCAAGAATGAAAGTCCAAGCACATGGAATTTTATTATGTATCTATTTTGCCAATAATATATACAAAATAGATATGAAACTGCCAAATACAATTAGACAGTTGTGAATATTGCACCACAATTACTAGGGCATGTAAGTAAATTTATTCAATTAGATTTATATCTATTGGATTATAACTTCTTACACGTGTTAATTGACGTGTTTGATATTTTAGATATCTTCCTAAGCTTATATTATGTTTTAAATCTTGAATTTTAAATCTAGAAAAAAAAATTGAATTTAAAAAAATAAAAATTAGCCAACGTTCCCTATTGTTCCCGATGTCCACATACCTATGGCTCCTTTGAGGACTCATTTTTTTCCTAATACTACTCAAAAAGTTCCTATCTTGTCAATGGACAATACCTTAGTAGTTCAAGCTCCACCAATGATGGATAGGATTTGTGCTTCACCTTATATTTTGTTGATTGAAGAACTCATCACTTATAGGCCTCTTCCAAAGACCGGAGAGGATGTGTCTCTTATTGTTGTAGCAGAGTTGATTTTGAATATGACAGTAGAGGTAGTACTTGACACCATGAGCAATCCAACTCCATCTTGGACTTTTGTTGACAAATATGGTGCATCTCACAAAATTTAGATGAAAGACTACAATGTATATGAGTGAATGGTCGTTTTTGCAAACTGCCATTTGAATTGTACTTACTTGATGTACACATGCAGCTATAGAATGCATTAAAGCAAAGTAGGGCTTATTGTGAAGTGGTTGACAAGCACCTTGACTTTGATTTGATTTTGGTGGATATGCCCAAGGATCTTCCTGTTCCCGGTGTGAGTGAGCCAGAATCAAGCATTCCACTATGGAATGTTCTAATACACTCTTGGTTGCAATTGCTTTTCAAATTTGCAGATAATCATCTTCACAATGATGGCGCCCTCATTGTCATTCACCTCCAAAGCACAGTAGCAAATAAGACAATTTTTAGCATTGCAATGCATACTCTTTCAAGAAGAAGAAAGACTAGTGGGGTATGAATCAACTATACTTGATACACTCCTCAGACATGACAAAACCAGTAAGAATTTTTTTTCCTTTATCAACTCCTTGTTGAATTTAAAAGATATATTGTTTTTATAGATACTTGCAATATGAACTTTAAATTTATTGTGCAAACTCTACAATATGGGATTGTTCTAATGGTGAGTGACCTTGCAAAGAGTCCGCCTTCGAAATTTGACTTCTAACAAATCCATGACCTCAAGTTCTATAGTGTTGACATCGACTACAATGACATTTTGTAAAATTTTGTATCTACTCAAGACCTAGTTATGAATGGTGATAGACCATAGCGTGCTCCTCAACAAAAGAGCCAATTATTATTAAACATGTTGATTGAATCTTGTACCTTGCTTGGCAAGGTTGTTTTTTTATTCCACTACGAGTACAAGTTCTTTTTATTTACTATTCTGAATGTAAATTATTAATGTAATTAAATTTTCATTTACAACTTTAATGTACAAGCTATCAACATAGTTTGATTTCAAATTATTTGTTTTGATGTAGGTGCATCTATCTATGCATGCCAATCTTCTGGTTGCTACATCATTACTAATGAAGGAGATGAGGGCATCTTCAAGGCCATATTGGCGCCACTGGTACAACCTCCCCCATCCATTGCCATCACTGTTGTACCAATGGTCCAAGACTTGGTTGATTATGACAAGGAGCCTTATGTTGTGGAATCCACCAAGAAGAAATCCCAATTTAGTATGTAAGTCAATCCTAAAATTTTCAATTGATTCAAATTTGAATTTATATTGCAGTTTAATTAGGTCATTTCATTTTTGTCTTCTAGATTTGTGAAGTGGACCTCCCAATCACACTTGCCATTCTTTGGTAAAGCCAACTTTTTCGAAGTCCAAAAAAGACTTTTAGCTTGCCAATTTATGCCAAAGACTTGGCTTGGGCATTTGAAGTTCACAACAACACATTTACTTTGCCCTACCACCGACGTGAAGACACTCATGTTCTAGATTTTGTCAATGTCGAGGCAGTCTCTTTGGATGAAGATCAATTTCTGACTCTTCTAGTAGTGCCTAATTTGAAAATGTTTAATTTGACTTAGATTAGATTGGATTGAATTTGTAGTCTTTGAATAGGATTTATATACTTCATTACAATGCATTTGTGACTACCATTGCTATCTATTGGATTTGATTTTCTATATTACTCATGGCAATTTTTTCAATTACTGAATATGGCTAATTCTTCATTGTTTTTCCTTGTTCTTGTATTGTGTGTTATAAACTTATTCAACTAAAATTCTAGCTTTCTTAGAAAGAGGTACTTATAAGTAAGAACATCACCCATTCCAAACCCTCTAGTATTTTACTAAACTCAAAATTGCAAAAAAATTGTCATCATCTTAAGTCTAATATCCACAATCACAGATCCACAATCATAGGTAATAGACAAAAAACACCAGGCTCACAGGCTCATAGGCTCAAGCTCATAGTCTCACATACTAGAAATATTGCAACCTTATAGGATTAAAGGAACCAAATCCATTCCCAACCCTTTAAAAAATTGTACCCTTTCTTCTACCTCAACTTTTTAACAACTTAGACAACTTTTTGCCTAATAATTAATTAGAATACAAAAAAATAGTTAGGTAGCCCAAAAAATAATATATTAGATTTGGGTAGTTTTAAAATATAATTAAAAATAATTTAGGCATCTTTTCCATTATTTATTTTTTCATCAAGATATTAGGAAGCTACAATATCAAGAGTCACAATTGAACAATTTTTTGTTGATTATCTTTTTAGAAAAAATCTAGTGGAAAAAATTGATCTTAAGATTGTTTTATTTTTATCTTCTATAAAATAATCTTTGAGGTGAAAGGATGAGTAGGCACCTTATTAGTGTCCCTAGGCTTGTCCAAAACCATTCTTCAAAAAGTATGAATTCAAGGAATGAGAGTCCATCAATATACCAATAGGTGAGTAGACTTTAGTTTAATTGGACTATGAACATGTTGGAGATGGATCCCCAAATAGGGCTCAGAATTGGAAAAGTGATCATTGATTATTCTAGTATGTTAATACAAAATGAAGTTAATACCAAGAAGATACAAATTGCATCTTCTTAAGCACATAGTATGTCTTACGAAACAAACTTATGTACAATTATAACTTTTTAGAAAGACAAATACCATTGTTTGAATACTTGTGCTTTTCATGATAAAGATTCTTTTGAAATTTCATTTGTAAAAATATTCTTCGTATGTATAATTGTGTATAAGCTCATTTCATAACAAGCATTAATAAGCAAGATGAACCAGTCGGTATTCTATTATGATATCAATGAAAGAAATATAATTTTTTAGAAAGTAGCGAAAAAAATACAATTCACTATATCTTTAGAAGCAAGAAAAGCTCAACCTCTTTTAGAACCTCCTACCTTGTTGGATTGCGGGGTCTTACTGGAGCATCACTTATAAATCTTAGTGTCATTATAAATTTTATTTTTGTAGAAATTAGTTTAGAACAATGATACTTCATCCTACACTAGTTTAATTATTTCACAAATAGTGTGACTTTGGTAAATTAGTGACACACTAATAGGACATATCAATGTAGTTGGATACATTATTTTTAGCCATTAGCCTAGAAATTTTGACATGCTATGTTAAAAATCGAAGTGTGATCATGAGACACGGTTGGATGGTTTAGAGTGGGTGGCAACTATCTTAACCGTGTAGTGTTGTTGAAAACACTAAGTGTCCGTTTGGATGACTTCACCTAGACTACAAGATGAAAAAAATTGTTTTTTCATCCAATTTTTTAATAAGGTGCTTGAGTAAATTTTCAATGAATAGTATTGCAAATTTCTTTATTATGCTATTATTGAATTTTCTAAAGAAGAAGTGGCTTAATCCATAGATCACCTTATTAGTAGAATAGTAGTGTATTTTGGCTATTTCTTGCTATTTACACTTGATGTGACTTTTAACCATAAAAAACATATTTTTTGAAATTGAGTCCACTTAATGAAATGAAGTTTATCAAGTACAATTTCTATTCCAATAGGAAATTTTGAAAAATTCATAAATTTCAATATTTCATAACAATATGAACTCTAGGCCTATAACCATGATTTGTTAATTTTTTAACTTTAAAGTGACAAAGTAACTTTGGTTTATATCATGACATTATATCTTGCATTATATACTATAATATACACCTATGGTGAAAATTTCAGATTTTTTGAGTACATTTTGTACGGAGTATGTGACATGCATTTTCTTCATTTCTTTCTTAAAAATTCACAATAATTTCAAATTGTCCCCCAAAATTTTGAAAATTTGATGACTTCATCTCTGAAAATAAAATATTAAAAAGATTTCATTCATATCTAGTTGCAGAGTGGCAGCCAACAGTGTGATGGACAGTGGGGTTTGAAATCAGAGGTCATGGACCAATCCTTCCATGGTTAAGAAAACCAACAGAAGGCCACCACCAGAGTTCAACGCAATGCCAAAAATTGACAAACAATAACTACATCCGGGAAGAGTGTTTCACAAAACCATCAAAAGGATACATAATTACAGCCGAAATACCACAAGCACCATAAGAACTTCACAGCAATTTTGCGGAAGTTCTCACTGAACAAGGATGCTATCAAATAGAAACAACACAAGATTATCAAGTCATCAAAAACCCTAAACCCAAGTGATCATTATTAATATATTTACAATTCAAGCCAATATAGACAACTCATTCCAATCTCGTACTGAAGGGACTTCCTCGAGTTCGATATGCGATGCAAGCAAATTATAACATTTCTTAGCAGCCAGTGCTAAGAAGATTTCTGATGTACTCAAACGTCCTATTTGAGTTGTGGGTGACATCAAGTGGACACAGAGCCAGTCCAGGAAGAGAGAGGTGGAGATTTAGCGTTCTGCCACGTAGTTGTCATAGCATCAGCAGCGTATCTGGTACCCGCAACATCCGATGCAGGAACTGCTTCTTCGAGAGCTTTCATTTCCTCTTCCGTGAGCTTCACACCCAGTGCGCCAATATTGGAATCCAGGTTCGCCACCTTCGTGGTTCCCGGAATGGGCACTGTGCTCGGAGCACCCTTCTGGATCACCCAGGCCAACGCCAGCTGACTAGTGGTGCTCTTCTTCTCTTCCGCAATCTTGGCAACGCGTTGCAACATCAGCTTGTTCTTGTCGAGATTCTCACCTTGGAGAAACGGGACACTCTGCAAGAATCCTCCAATGGATCAGTACAAGTGCTGCACACAGATCATGCGGAGGCATAAAACAAATGTCATCACAACGTCACTGCGGTAATCACACCTAAACGAGCGCGGAATGGACAGGTTTTCAAATAACATATTCTTGGTAGCAAATCGAAGAGGATTCTGAAGCACCGGAGAACAAACAATTTAGATTATACATGCAAAACAAGAAAGGGAAATGATGGATTACCAATCGGAAGTCACCCTTACTGAGGTCCTCCACCTTTAAGCCAGCAAAGAAGCCACGACCCAGGGGACTGTAAGGCACAAGCCCAATACCTAACTCCCTGCACAACACAATAGCTACCAAAGTAGTAAATACACATTTTCAATATTCTGGTCCACTCGGCTGAATTAGGGACAAATACTGACTCTCTCAACCCTCTCGGATTGCACCTTCACAGGATATCCTATAGTTGTGGACACATCTGATTTCAACAACTTCCACAGCTCAAGCTGTGAATACATGTGGCAGGAGACTCTTGTTGCACTACCGAATACAAGAGAGAGGGTTGCGTGCAAATTGCAACAAATGGTCTCTGGAATCAAAGAGTACCTTGCAACGGACACAATTTCGCTCTCCACATCGCGTACCCACAGAGACCACTCGATCTGGAGCGCAGTGATAGGGTGCACCGCATGAGCACGTCGAACCTCAGAGGCACTGGCTTCCGAAAGACCGATGTACTTCACTTTCCCTTCTTCAACCAACTTCTTCATCTCCCCAACCTACTGACACAACAATAAGATTTGAGCACTCGTGTACTCTAGTTGACCACTTCAAGTCCTCCATTAAGGTAGTGAACCCTTTTCCACGGAAGAACTTTTGTCATTAGGCATGCATTCGATTCCATTATTGAAAAGTGTGAAATTCTAGGTAGGAAAACACTCAAAGCCACGGAAATGAGTTCCCTAACGTAGTGAAACCACTCTTCAGATAGCTCAGCATATTAAGCATTGACCAATTAACAACAGAAGAACACTCAAGCTCTTCAAACTTCATTTGATTACGTATCTGGGGTCCAACTTTCTCACACTGACATAGTTCAAACGTGGGGCAACAGCGCTACAGAAAATGATAGAGTGGCAGGCAGGTGTGCAGGACATTCTAAAAGCATAATTTAGAGAAAGTCATAATAAGGAAGTTGGAACGAAATCCGACTTCAAAGCAAGTGATTCAGATTCACTGAGTCCTGCAGTGAAGGAAAACATGACCCTCACCGTCACTTCGATCGGAACCTTCTGATCCACACGATGCTGGTAGTACAGATCAATATAATCAACGCCCAAGCGCTTCAGGCTTCCCTCACAAGCCGCACGCACATGCTCTGGATCCCCACGGATTCCCGGAGTGCCACTTGCGTCCATGTGGAATGCAAACTTCGTTGCAATCTGCACCTTGTCACGAATGCCCTTGATCGCCTGCTTACCAAGGGCCACCGAAAGCTCCGAATTACGTCAAGCCAAAACAGAGAGCACACAGCACGAGCCCCACCAAATACTCACCAAATGGAAACATTGAAATCAGAATCAGAATCAAAATTAGAAACAAGAGAGAAACGTGAATGCAAGAGAGTCAAGAACATGCAGACACTGAAGAAGCAAATCGCCATAGCCAGGGTCAGCAAGCACAAGGCGGTTAGTATCCAGACCTTGCCGAGCAGCACTTCGTTCGTGTGAGGACCATACATGTCCGCCGTGTCGAGAAAGGTGACGCCCGAATCCACGGCGTGGTGGACGAGCTTCACCATCTCGTCTTCGTCTTTGGCAGGGCCGTAGAAGGCCGACATGCCCATGCAGCCCAGTCCGAGAGCGGAAACCTCCAGACCCTGAGATCCCAACTTCACGCGCGGCACGGTAGGAAGAGACGACGCCATCGCTAACTCGATCACTAACCAAATTGCCCCAGCAGATCAAACTTCGCCAGACTTTGATAGAAAGGAGCTTGACAGAAGGGAGCTTGCAGAAACAGAATTGAAACAACGAGTTACTTATGCGGAAGCAACATGCAGCGAGCTTGGAATTTGAGACAAGTGTGTGCCATTTGTGCACACTGACAGGCCCTTTCAGGATGACATTCTCTAATGTCACATCCTCTGTTCCTCTCCAGGATTCTCATAGCCTGGAATATTCCGGTGGTGGGTGAAGAGAAGTCAAGGGTCTCCGGAATGAGCAGTACGGAGTACCAGAAGAACTAAGGTAACTACACCTCAAATCACACAAAGAAGCAATTATTATATTGGAGAACTTTTTGTAGGAACCTGTTGGTAGTGAAAAGAGAATTTTAGATATTCTTTGAATGCATTTTTTGGACATTGTATGAATAAACTATGAATTTGTAAAGTGATGAAAGTAGATGTTCCTAAAAGCAATCATACTCTCATGATTAGTAGTAGTACATTTTTTGTTGACTTTCCTTGGCGCGTTCCTGCACATGCAACTTCGGCCTGATATGATTAACTTCGTGTTGTGACGTTTCAACATTCAACTATGACTTCCAATTGAACTGGGAGTCATGTTGTAGGAAAAACATTCTACATGGATTCTTGACAATATAATTCTTGAAAAATTGTGATCTGTGTTGGTAACCTTGATTGAAGCGTGCATGTCAACAACCTCATGTTGAATCAACTTGCGTTCTCTATCATTGTGCTAGAACATAGCTTCAAGTTATAGAGTTTACTTAAACCTTAAAGGACAAACTAGTGATCATAGAAATCATCCTTTTGGTTACCGTTTGAATCATTTGCTTAAAAAATTGCAAAAGCACTCATTGGAAGTCAAACTACTATAGAAGACCTTCTTTCTTGACAACAAAATTTCGAGGATGAATAACTGCACTTTTATCCTACTAGAATCATTCTCTGTCATCCATTGGATGCTAAACGTTGTCCTCAACATTCAAGGGGTAATTATAAACACTCTTTGGTGCTCTATTATTATTGAAAATATCCGCCCTCAACCACATGGAAGTCAAGCTCATGATGTTAGTCTTTCCAATGCCTCTCAAAGAATATAATGTTAAATTAGGATCCAAATATTAGTCTAAAGTTAACAAGTTAGCAAACATCAAACACTTGTGACTATCAAATTAGTGACTTTACATCTTCTCCAAGAAAAATCTAAATATGATCACCATCATTTTACTATACTCATATATAAATCAACAATTTCACATATCAAAGTGAATTTAGAATTGAATCAACATTGTTTGATTTGATGTCTTGTTTCTTGCCTTGGAGTTTCTTGTTACAATTATGGCATCACAAGTGGTGAACTGAATCTTATTGATATAAATGAAGTGGTGAAGTGCAGTATTGTTGTGCAAGAGAGGTTGGGGTGGCGTTATTATTTGAGGAAATAGAGCTCAAAGATGAAGACCAAAGCATTAACAAATGTTAAGAAATATATAGTAGTTAGAATGCATAGAGTTGGGATGAGAGGTGCGCATATTGTCGCCTTCAACTATTTATATTGTTCTATATAACTATTGGCTTGGAGGAAATGTAGTTTCACCAAAATCCTCAAAGGGTGCACTTAGTTCTACTATAACAAACCACGTGCAAACAAGTGGTTCCTAATAAACTATAATTTCAACCTAAAATTTTGAGCATTGTTTAATAATGACTATAGGTTTCTATTGCCAAAATTTCCAACTCAAATAAAATATGAAATGATTTTTAGTCTAAGAGGTTGAAAATGAACTAAAATGACATATATTTTCAACTCAAATAGTTATAGAGAACACATTTAGAGGACCATTGAATCAATATTCAACTCAAAATGAGCTTTCAATAGAGAGTTATTTTTAGGAATTTTTTGTTCATTTTTTTGACAATTTTTTCTTATATAATATAGGGGTGTGAAAATTATTTTTCAATTCTATAGTGTATCTTTTTACTTCAAAAATTTGTAACTAATTATTATTAACAAATAAAAATATCAATAATTCAAAACATAAACTTTCAAAGTAGGAAAATCTATGCATTTTATTTATTTATTTTTAAATTCAAAATTCAAAAAATATATAGGGGGTCCAAAGTTTTGTTCGCATGTGGTTTCTAATGGATACTCTAAGTGAATTCCTTGAGTCAAAATCATCTAATAGACCTTAGAAACTTACATATCACAACATAAAATATTTGAAGTGCATGCTAGATGATGACAACCGTTTACCACTCATGAAGATTACAAACAAGATGGTGGATGTTGCTAAGATTAACTGTCATATTATTAAAAATATTTTGAATGACCTTGGGTATAAAATTGGTATTGCAACAAAAATGATTTTTTTTTAACAAGGAGCACAAAGTACAAAGGATAACATTTGCTTGGCAATATAGAAATTGGACTATAGACAATTGGAAGGTCATTTAATTTGGATTGATGAGTCATATTTTGAAATTGGCAAAAACTCTCGACAAATAGAGTGTGGCAAAAATCATGTAAGAACTAAAAAATATAGATAGAAATATTTGGCACCTATTTTCAAATCAGGCCACACTTTAGTGATGGTTTGGGGTGACTTTAGAGGCTTCAATAAGTCTCTTGAGGAATCATACCTCTATAAAGGAATCATACAAGTGATTTTGTTGATATTGTCTACAAGGGACTTTGAGTGGATTTTGTTTTCTCCACAATCATCCAAAACATGTCACATTTATGAAGTTGGTGCTTCAATTCAATGTAGTTGCCAAAATTGTGGAGACAAGCTTATGGCATAAAGAAGTTGAATTGGTTAACAAACTCTCTAAACCTGAATCCAATAGAAAATTTATAGAAGATAGAATTAATAGAGTGAAAATAAGTATAGGCAAAATAAATTGGATGAATCTTTTCATAGAGTATAGGAAGAGGTTCATATAGTGACCTTAAAAACTTTTTTTTGCCTAGTGTGCTCATATGAAGGAAGTAATTGAATTGGTGCAAAAGGTGGTAGTGCTAAATTTTAGATAACATGTAACAATTAGCAAAATTGTTGATTGATTTGAAATTTTAATCATGTAAATGTACAATAACTTGAAAATATAGTAATAGAGCTTTCAAATGTAATTTCTTGATGAATTTGAGATTTGATGAATTTTTGAGCCTTTGGGAGTTTGTCGAGATGACTTCTCAGCATGCTTTGTTTGAGCAAAGTAATGAAAATTATGTATCATTTCTTTGGGCAATTGTAGATTGCTTCAAGGTTTAAGATGCTTTTACAATGTCTTAAGATATCTCATATTTTATAAATTTGAAGTACCTTTTATCTATGCTTACACAACACTTGATAGAACTTAGTATGGTAACTACACCTAATTGTGATTTGTTTGCGAAATTGTCCCATCTATATTTGTATGTAAAAATTAAGTGTTTTAAACATGAAAACTTTGACTGGTTTTGGATATATCTATTTTTAGCACTTTGAACATTCATAGATTATTCATTCTTACTCAAAAAATGCATGTATAAATAATTTAAAATCCCATTTTGCCCTCCAACAAGATCCACCAATAAGTTTGACAATTTATTAATGCAATCCAAGCTCAATTAATGCTTATTCAATTGGTTTTAGATGTAGTTATCTTATCCAATCCAAAATATGCATTGCATTTATATAATCAAGGGATGTTTACATTCATACAAATAATGAGTTGATTTGCTTATTTTTCGAAAGAAACATGCTTCTTGAATTTTCATGTAAATGTAATAAGTTTTATTTATGATGAAGATCTTTGTAAGTCACACAAACAACGATATGAAAATTTGGTCTATTAACAATTACAAAGTTGTAGATTTATAAATTAGCATTATTGACATCTTCCAACTCTAATCCATACACTATGTTAATGAAAACAAAATGCATGTCACCCCTCTAATGACTTTGATATGGACTTGAGAGTAAGTTAGAGTAATAAGTTGTAGCCTTTAAGTAACACAAAATTGCATATAAAAATAATAATAAATTCAAAAATTACATAAAAGAATTATAGGATAATAAAAAGTTTAGCTCTATAATTTCAACTACTTCTTTAACAATGGGCTTAATTATCATTGAAACTAGAGACATTTAAATGACATTCAAGACAATGAATAATGCACTAAAATGATGCCAAGTGGGCAATGAAATTCGTGATGCAACTTTTATATGTAAACACTATGAAGCCATTTTCAAAATCAAAAAGTGCAATTACTGATTAGTCCTATTTATGCATGTAACACTAATTTATCAAATCACACTATTTTGAATTAGTGCAAGTTGAAATATACTATTTTATCCCAATTTTTACAAAATTGAGATTTTGTAGTAACATTAATTATGTAGGTGACACCAACCTTCCTAACTATTAGTCCAAGTACAAATCAACATTGTTGGGGTTAGTACAATTAATCATAATGTGAACCTTAGTTTGTAAAAAGGATAACTAAGAGTAGTACAAAAGAAATAGAACACCAAACTCCATCAGACCAAGTTCAAGTGCTTCAAGGAGTTTTATCCTATATTTTTTTAAACTCCGGCTCCTATTCCCTCATTTCCAATTAACTCTAGTTTCTGTGCAACCCTATATTATCATAATATCATCTCATATCATTCAGTGCCAAGGCGGTGACATTAAAGAGGGACGCTGGGGGAATCGCAGCATCAGCGGGGGTACCTGAATCCCGGGAGTGGCATTTGGCGAAAAGTAATAGCCAAGTGGACGACTGAAAAAGTGGACGAATAAAGTGTTGACACGTGATGAGATCCTGATGATGGTTATTTTGAGAGTTGAACATGACAACATGACCAAATAGCTGCCAGTTTTGTATAAGGTAGCCGACCCCTTTTCGATCACTTGACCTCTAAATGCCCTCAAGGCATTTTTTGAGCTTCTAAGAATTTGCTCTAAATTGAACAAAAAGCCAATATTTTTATAAGTTGCAATCAAATTTTTTTAATTGTAACCATACAAATTCAAACTAGACATGTTAGAGATCGCATAGGAAAAGAAAATACTACAATATTACTCATGGATTGAAAGATTACAACGTTTGATCATGGGGGTGTTAAAACTGCAAAAGTGATTTGAAGTCTTTCAATCTTCTTTTCACATGTCAAGTTTAAAAGGTTGGTAACCCAAAAAATACAAAGATAAAGGGCCTAACATAACCCCAAAAGCCCTCAACACTAAGGAAGTCAAGATTGCAATGGACACCCTTGCACAAAATCTTCAATAGAAAAATCATCATCAATTATTTTCAAAATCGTAAATTTGATGCTAAAACTAGACTTCAAAAATAAAATTTCAAAAATATAAACTACTGAAAATAGAAATTTGATTAGGTTTTATTTAACTTCAAAGTATTATCGACACCAAAATTTGGTGCCTTGGGCATTAGGGATTAAGCAATTTGGTATATTTGCAAAATGGGTATTGTGAGGGGGAAAATTTCCACATTTAGAGAAACAAATTTTAGAAGGATTTCATATTATTTTTCTTCAAAAACAAAATTATCATGAATTTATTTTCCTGAAGATTTTATTCAACCTATTTTTGTTATATAGGTTATTGCATTTTCAACCATAGGCTGATTACAAAATTGACAATGCTTGAATTGTGGCGTCCAGTGTACATCTTGTGATCATTGTATAATTTCAATGTTAGTAGAAAAAATTTGAACCCTGCGAAGGGCCGCTAACTTTTCATTTTTGTCCCCCCCCCCCCCTAGTGCAAATACAAATAAATAAACTAAAAAAAAAAAATTTTAAAAGCATCCAATCTTACCTGGTGTTGAAGGGTCACTATTAGTGCCACATTAGCTGCTAATAAATTAAATAAATAAAAATTCAATTTTTTCTATAATTGCACCCACTGCCACTGAAAACTCGTGGCCCTCTTAAGGCCTGAAATTTTTTCTAATGATACTTCCTAGACATTTGTGGTGCTTTTGCTCCGAGCTGTCACCTAAACCACAATTGATCATTAACAAGGCAATCTAACTAGTGAAAATGGAAGGTTGGTTGAAAAGGGGTCGGCTACCTTAAGACAACCACCAAGATAGAGGGAATTCTGAAAATAAATAGGTTGACAAGGAAGGCAAAGATTGGTCAACGTAAACACAGGTATACAAATGAATGAACTATGTGATCGATGAATGAAAAATCTATAATCAACGATTACATAGATTTCACCCCCTAGGAGGGGATTATAGGAAATAATCCTCCCACAATATGAACAATACACTTTTTGGTAGGGATTTACATATTTTTGTAGTCTTTCAAATTCAACTGCTTGGAGAGCGTTGCTAGCTGCCTTAGATAATTGACTGCCCCATTGAAGGTGATGATTTTAATATGAGTGATTAAAAAAAAATGGAAAAAAACATTATATTTTTTTATAGCAAAACTCCATTCTTCCCTGCCTGGAAGCACCCTTTCCTGCATGTTTATACAATATTCGAGTAGGTAGAGTGAAGTCTTGCAAAATACCCACTCAAAGTACCCCCCAATCCCAACTAGGTCATCCGACAGGTTCGACCAAAAAGCTATGCTTACACACAAGACTATCCTTCTCTGAAAGCTTTGCAAGCCTCAAAGTGGGTACACCTAAAATTGCCCCTTGTCAAACACTACCACCACCAATCAATCATTGTACAATACATCTCCAAAATCAATGTGTACAATTTTAGAACATCTATCCAAAAACTTTGATCCTTAATAACTTTTGCATATGGTATCCAAATATTGTGTTGTTTAGTGCGCTGAAACTTTCTTTCACTTGCCAACAAGAGAATATGAAAAATTAACGAGTCTATAAATAGTAACCAAGCACAATACCAAAAAATAGCAATTTGGAGAATACTCACTTTACAAATAAAAAATTCAAACCATTTGCTTTCTATGATTGACGTACAAAAAGAATATGTTCATGTTAGGTCCCACATCTGATTCTACAATTGTCTATGAAGAGACATGACAAAATATATTGTAAAACTAATTGAGTTTATTATTTTGATTCACTTTTCATATCGTTTTCTAGTCTTTGAAGAGTCATTCAAGGGCAAGTGGTGATGCATTTTGTCCCTTATTGGAACATGCGTAGGTGCTTCCGGAATGTTGACCTTGGAAAGAGAGCATCACTTTAGGGATACTTTGTTTTTTTAGTGACACTTGAAGGTACACTAGAGGCAATGCAACAAAGCTCATATTTGCAATTGCAAATAATTGGTCAACAACAAAGTCAATCCAACAAAGGTTTAGATGGAGATATCTTTGTAAATTGCAGGGGATTGTAGTAGAGAACCTATTCAAACATCTTTAACATGAAGACCTATGTACACCAAAATCCTTGCATATTATCAAAAAATGAATCATGACATTTACTTGAAAGAAAAGATGATCATATGCAAGGTATTTTTTGGTAAAGTACAAGTTTGTTTAATCCATTGTTATAATATATGGAGTATAAGGTATGTATATTTGTAATCAACACAATCCAAAATGTGACACTTATGTTTCGTCCAAAGAGTATCACCAAAAATCTAGATGCTTATTACACAAGATGTACAATAAAAAAACATGGAAGTCTACAAGAGCTTGATGTTGGTCGTGGAGACTATACATTGCTATTTATACATTTGGAGGTATCATAACGTATTCATAGGGTGTCCAAATAATGCATGGACTGTTAATGCACATTGGAATGCTCTTTTAGTTTCCACAAGGATTCAATAAAAAGAATTTATGATTAATCATCATAAATTGTGTTGAGTGGTAATTAGTGTCCATTATAAGTGCACATACCTTTATAAAAACCTAATACTTCCAAGGATTCAACAAAAATATGACACTACGACAAACGACGTCGGGGATTTTGCCGGAGATCCGGACCTCATTCGCTTCTCACTAGAAATGATCTAATCTTAGTAGCCAAATTGACCCTACGTTTTGTTCCTTGTGACTCTTTTTTCACTCACCCCATATTTTGTTGCTATTTTAGAAAATAAAAAATGACAGGATTTGTAGTGGTGTGAAAACCCTAAGGTAGTGTGCTCTAAAAGCGCCCATCTCCTTCAAACCGCCCCTATTTTTAGGTGGAGAATGGAGATGGGGTGATCCTTAACCCCTAAAGTTCCGTGACTATGTTTTCACTGAAAATGCTCAAGAACTGCCGTTTTTAGTACAAGTACCAAATTCTTGAAAAAAACTTTTTTTTGACTCATGTAACCGTAGGATCTTGTATTATGCTGACTTGAGAATATGTGGTAAAAATTTCAGAAATTTCCACTACGTGGATTGCAAGATATAAGCATTCAAAATCACTGAAATTGTTTTTTGACCCCTGCAAAAAACCGGGCAGCTGCACTTCAAAAGCTCACTTTTCTATGAAAAAATGTCCAAAATGGTGGTGCTTCTGTGGATTCTTTTCCCTAAACAAGTTGGCTACATGCTTGAAAAATTTCACATCATTTGAAATTGTACAACATATAGGAAAAAAATAGTAAGTAGAATGAAATAGAGAATGATTCAAAATGCTAAATTGGTAAGAATTTAAATATGAAATTGAAAAATGCCAATCCCAATGGTTGAAATGTTGTATTAAACAATCTACATCCTATGATTTTATTTTTTTCAAAAAATATTGAATATTGAGTAAGATAAAAGACTTCAAAGTTTATTTTAGAGTAGAAATTCCAAAACTGCCCGCAAACTAAAACTCCTCATAACTTTTGACTCATTGGTCAAAATGGAATTATTAATAGCTTTCCACATATAGATAGCTCTGGAAAATCAGTTTCAAATTTTTGTTTCTGAAAAAAGTGATTTTTTCTGATCTGCCCTAACTGCCCGGCTGAGAAAAAAAGTAACATATTAGGCCATAACTTTTGACTCGTATTTCCAAATGTCATAAAATTTAGCTCAAATGAAAGGTACTCCTCGTCCACAACTTCTATTAACCCCTAAAGGACCGAGGGGGGTATTCAGGGAGACATTGTCAAAAACTGTGGTTTTTTAGTTTGTTAATCAAAATTGAAAATTGAAACTTTTTTTTGAAACTTCGACCGTACAAAACTAAAGTAAAGTATTTTACCAAAGTGTGGAAAAAATTTCAGCCCATTTGACCGCGTGGATTGAAAGATTATAATGTTTGAAGTTAGAAGAAAATGTTTTTTTTTGAAACCGCCCCAAGATAGCTAACAAAGTTTGACTATGCTTAGAATGTGATTTGAGTATTTAAATTTGTTTTTTTCTGGACAATTGTATGCCATATTTTATTAGTTACATACATGCCAAATTTCAAAAGTTGATGAGCTTTTCTGCAAAAGATTCTCCAAAGATTCCCAAATTGCCCGAGCTGCCCCAAAAGTTCAAGGCAGCATAACTTTTGATCCGGGCACCCGATTGGGAAAAAAATTATTTTTTCACGAAGGAGGCACATATATGTACATTGTGTCCAAATTTCATGAACATCTGACCAAAAATGACTTCATAGGAACCTACCCGAGATTTCTTGCGTACGTTGAACGGACACTTGGTCCTTTAGGGGTTAAAATTTCAGCCTCAAACTTGTAAATCTCTGGCCACATGTACCTGCCCAATTTTTTTATGTTGCTAAATTCTGCAGGCTGATCCTTTAGGGGTTAAATGGACTAGTTTAGCAATTGTATGCATCAAGGAAAAATGTTTTTTCTATTGCAAGAGCCAATCATTGTCTTTGATTTCCGCACATCTCTTTACAAGTTGCAAGTGGACGGATTTTGGAAGACCTATGGTCACAAATAGGTGCCTATGCTCCAAATCTTTGAAAATTTAAAAATAATTTAAAAATGCTTGGAAAAACGCAAAACCACTTGTGTTAGGTTCCACATCTATTTTCCTTTCTCTGCGAAATTATCTAAAAATATTTCTGTCTACGGAAGCCTGTGAAAAAAGCAGACCACCCCTTAAATGGTCGCTTTAAGAGCATAAGGTAAACTAACCTATTCCCGTCAGCTTCCTATTTCCGACATCTAACTTTTGGCCCCATTACCACCCTGAAATTCATCTAAGTCCATCTATTTTTCTGGCAAAATCAGCTCATTAATTCAGCTTGGGTAACGTGTCTACCATTGATTGGTGGATATCCAAGTACTCATAGATACAATCTATGGCGGTAATGGGTTGTTGATCTGACTTTTATAAATTAATCCATGGGCGGATTTGTAATTTTAGGGCAGTCAACTTCAAAAATTCATAGAAATTTCAATTTTCATCAGAAAATTATAATTCCACTTGGGTTTGATTCGTGAAACATGCATATACCTTTGAAAAATAGGTGCCCCCATTGAAGTTGACTCCAACATAGTCAGATCGCAAATCAGGGTGGTAATAGGCTTGTCTACCTTATTACCTTACAGTGCAGAACAAGGCTGTTCATGGATTCTGTATGGCAGTCGATTTCAATTCCATTGTGCGCTATTTCACAACACGACACAATGAAATGGGAAAAAAAAAAACATGAAAAGAAAAGAAAAGAAAAGAGATCAGTATGTTACACATGATGGACCGAAGTTCTTCTCCTTCGATCTGTGGGTGGCCATGCTGCTGAAATCTCTCACTGAGGTGAGTGGAGCAAGTCCACTCAAGTCATAAGTTGTATTACAACTCAAAAGTAGCAAGTCTTTAAAATACATACCACTTGATTCTAATCAATGATAACTTATAGTCTTAGGATCACATGATTGTTGACATTACTTGCTCTCACATTATTTAAGTGATCGATTCGTCTTTGATGCTACATTGATAAAAGGAGCAAGCCAAGCACGCACTACTGAAGAATGTGATGAAAAATCACTCTCACCATCATGATTCTATTTCACATGCTAATTGGATTCAAAAGCTACTTTATTTGTGCCAATATGTATCAATAGTGTACAGTAAGGTCTACTTCATTTACAAACTGTCAATTTGAGACATTCCAATTTTTATTGCATAGTATAAATATCAAAAAATTGGGAATTTTTGGTCTTGTATAATTAACACTCAATTCTTGTGCAATGCCAATCAAGCATACCAAATTTCAATTTCAAAAAAGAAAACTTCTATTTTTGGTGAAAATTTTGAAGTCAATTTTCATGGTTTTACTTAATATTTTATTGAAAACAATGGGTGATGAAATTTTTAATTTGATTGAATAGATATGTAGGGAATATCTATATGCACATCTTTCCTTCAACAAGCATCATTCTCCAAAAAAAAATTCATAATTCCCTCTAGGAAGAATTTAATATGAGGTGTCTTATGACCAAACTTTGTGAAATAGATATCTTTGTATTTTAACTAGATTTTGGTATCTGATCCTCACTTTGTAACTAATTTTGTACATTTGATCATAATGGTACAATTACTTTGCCAAAACCCAATTAAAATATAGAGATATATGTTTCGCAAAGTTTGGTCATATGACGCCTCACGTTGAATTCTTCCTAGATTATATTTTTGTTACTTAATGGGGTGTTTTTTTAATTTGAAAGACGTGCATATGGATGTTCCCTATACATCTATCCAATTGAATTGAAAAAAAATCAACACCAATTGTTTTCAATAAAATATTAAATTAAACCATGAAAATTGACTTCAAAAATTCACCAAAAATGAAATTTTGTTTTTTTGAAACTGAAATTTGGTATGCTTGATTGGGATTATGCAAGGATGCAATGATAATTATACTTACCAAAATCTACCAATTATACTATACATTATTAAAAAAAAATTGAATGCATCAAATTGGCAATTCATAAATGAAGTAGACCTTACTGTACATTTCCAATTTTCAAATGCACTTTGTTGATACATAGTGACCACTATGTGGCATAGATTGTCACATGGCACAAATAGGGTCTCTTACCTTAGTCTACAATTGGTGCGTTAAAATCAAAGAGCAAACATGGACAAAAGCAAGCAATTCAGGGTCGAAGCCTTCTGCAATTGGTGAGAGGAGAGGTCATCACCACATGCTACTCTCTCATAGAGCATCTGCAACCTCTGATTGAGAAATAATTTGAATTATAATAGTTGTACAAAACTGCAAGGAATCACTAGTTGCAAATGGACTATAAGTGAAGTCAGACTAGTACCCTGGTACAATGAGAAGGGCATCAGTCACTCCATCACCATTCCACACATGAATCTAGAGCACTTTAGATTGAACCAACAAGTTTGAGATAACAAAGAAATCCTACACCTTGATTAGTGCAAATATATATTTTTTCCCTTTCTTTGTCTGCGCAGTAAATCATACTAACAAGAATGAGCATGAAGAAGTAGCAATTGCACGGCTCCTATGGGCATGCCCTTCTAATATTTGAGATAACAGTTTTTCAAGTTGGAATGGAAAATTGTTGTTACCTCAAATGTGTTACATCTGCAATGGATTATTTTATGTTTGTCATCTCACCCGTAGTTGCACATGATCAGTTGGGCAAATTCAATCTTGTTGCTATTGACCTGTCCACCCCAAAGTGCACCAGCCTCGAAGCTTGGAACCAGAAGATTGTGAAGCTCTAAATGAAGCATCTGCATAAATTGCTGAGACACATCGTGGAACAAAATCACTTTTCAGAACAGTTCCAAGCTGATGACTCAGTTTATCCCCTCGCTCATCTGGACAAATCCTATTCGATTTAGGCTCGAGATTGCCTCAAACAAGCTACGCAACAATTATCATCACAAATTACAACTCATGAGCATAGTTAGTTACTATGATTGAACATAAATTATTTTTGTTTGATCTTATTGGTAGCTGAAAGAGTATTTCAACACACTTTAGCATGCATTATTTGGACACCATATGAATAAGGTATGAGTTTCAAAGTACCATCTCTAGGTGTTCCCAAAACCAACATTAGGCTCTCATAGACATCTTGTGTTATCAATATCTAAGTTTTTGTAACGCTTTTGATCCAAAATGTACATGTTGCATTTTGGGTAGTGTTGATTACGGGTGTACATACCTTAGATGCACGAGTTGTATTTGACCAAGTGAACTCAGCCTCACCTATCAATCGTCAATTGGAACTAAGACCAAAACCTCAAGACCTGAAACTAATTCATCGCGCCATCGCCAGAGCAGAGTTCATTGCAAGGTTTAAAGCTCATAAGGTCTTCTCTGCGACCTAAGACTTTTCATATTTCCAACTTCAAGGTTGATAGAGTACAAAAAAATTGTCACAGAACTACGAAGTCAGAGGAAAATCAGCAATTCAGGAGAAAAAATCAGGATGATTTTCGAATTAAATGACCGCAAGTCTTCAGCGCCACCACATTCTCCCTAAATGCTATTTTGCAACCTTACGCCATTCAAGATTCCATTCTAAAGAACTGCAACTGCAACGCACTCTCTCACGAGTGCCCAAGAAGACTGCCATTCCCAATTTCATGCCAAATTCTTGTACAAACTTCAAATTGTGTACAATGTGAGAGGATAGAAACCAGAGTGAGCTGAAGAAACGCTTGAATGTTCATTTCGACTTCAAGAAACGAAGAGTATCATGAACACCAGAGATTTCTTCTGCAAGTCAGAGAACGATGCATTTTTGAAGTACAAGGACGATGCCTCCAGTTCTGAGCAAGATCAAGTTATGTCCAATGTTGGGTTATGGCAAATTCTTTATTAAATTGGTTTGCTTAGAAAGCACAAAGAGGCAGAGAGTGGAAGGGAGCCTGCTGAAGGACCAACGAGTCATTAATTACACCGACCAAAAACAACTTCACATGCATTCTGTACCTCTTCTTTAACTGGCCTGGTTCCCATATACCTGCCAGTTTCAAATATTGCCAATGTGACAGTCGTGTACAATCCACCTTCTCTAATAATACACTGTATTTGCACTAGCTCGGAATCTTTTGTACATCTGATTGGACAACTTGCATGTCTTAGAATGTGATTAAAAGCCCTTTCTGTACCAAGGCAGTGTCGCAGTGTCATTAGAGAGGTTTGAATACTTGACTGGATGTTTGTTCTCCTTTGGGGTGACCGTTATGCCTGCATTTATGCCTTGATTCAGAAATGAGGGAGGGGGGGGGGGAGGGGGGGTCGATAAGTTGGTCATTTGAAAGGAAAGAGATCTTGAAAGATAACTTGGCATGTTTTACTTTCCAGGTTTATTGCCCCATGTGCATATGATTTCAAAGAGATCCTAGTTGCATCGGTAAAGGTTTGTGGTATGTCAAGCAGTAAAAACACATAAATTTATGTTGTAAGAGCATCTTCAATGCAACACTGCTCATAATGGACGTCTGAAGAAGATCACTGGAACAGAACCTCCCTCACAAATTGAACAGATAATGTCCTCCATTGATTCGCTTCACAGGGCAAGTGCAGAAAAATACTTTCCTAACTGAAAAAAACAAGATAGTGGTATGTTTGATTCTTGGTTTCCAAGTAGTCCTTCGACATGAAAATTCGGCCAAGGCATGAAGTGGACACTGGAGAGTCGGGACTGATTGAGTAACGGTTTGTTTGTCCTGACCAAATAAAATTGTTTGAAAAACGTTCACAGTGACGTCCACTTTTGAAACGTCCACTTTTCCATATTGCCTGATTGTGGAGGTACACAATTCATGTCCGAAACGGTGAATTGGTTTCAGCTCCCTGTCACATGTGACTCTTCACTTTCCTGGTAACGGTTTTACCGTCATTGTAAACTTCTTGGCAAAAAATATGATAACTTCCCACAACAACGCATGTCTGATCGATGCGTTACGTAGGAGGAATGTCAACTGGGTGTCAGCAATTATGCACCTGGAAATTCTCGCAAACAAAGTCAATGACATTGTCTTCCACCCACTGAACAGTATCGATTGATCTACTGTCAAATAACCAAGAGTACCGTTTTGCCCATCTCTCATTCCAAACAGAGCATCCAACATAACATTCTTGAGCTCGTTGGAAGACTGTCCTTCTGGAAGAAACAATCAACTATGTACTTGGGAGAAAATGAAAGTGAGAGAAACGAAGATTCTTTGTGAAGCTCAAGAATGGTATAAAACGGCAGTGAGAAAGAAAAAAATGGATACCAAGTTTACAAAATTAAAAATTAAAAATGGTAGAGTGGTGGGAGTCTCCACACACCACCACCTAGGTACTTTACAGCCAGCTGGAAATTGAATGTAACGCTAGCGTCGACCACACGAAAATTTACAATTAAAACCTTGCTGCTTCAAAGAAAATGATAATCTATAGAATTTCTAGATCGTGATACCTTGAAATATCCATTGGAACTTCCGGATCAAGGACATACGGGAAGATGTTCTGGAGTGACATAGCTGGTTGTTCCGACTCTGATATTGGCAGCCCTGATGTTGTTGAAACCATCATCTCAGCGTTCGAGAAGCCTGCTTCCAAGGACAGGAGGTACAGAAGCTCCATGAAAGCAAGCATCATGATGATGGCTTCCCGAAGTTTTCTGCATCCGATTGAAAAACAATGTAATTGCACGAAGTGTAAGTATCCATTGAGCGCAGACAGTTTTCATGCAACCAAATTTCAAAAACAACCAAATTTCCAGAACCTACAGATTCAATCGCATCTTCAACATCTGGTAAAATTTCAGATCGACCCCGGCCATAATTTTTTACTGACTCGAGGCCATCACCACTCTTTCTTTTTGACACTGAATTTCCCAATATCTCCATTGTTCACCGTCAGATCACCTAAATAATCGTAGTGACGTCATTGAGATTAAGCTCGGTACATCCTTTGCTACTTGCATGGCTCAGGCTGTACTATTTTCCAGGCTTCAGATTTGCGGTACCTAGTACATTTCCCCTCTAACTGCCACAAAGAGAGAACCTTGTGACCTAAACCTAAACCCTAAACCCTAAAAAAACCTGAAAAAAACACCCCTGGAAGAGCAGCCAAAACAAGATTAGAGGAGACAACAGGACCGCTGCTTAAATCGCTAATGCACCACGGCCGAGTATCCAATCCTTTAACAAACCACGAAAACAAACGACCTGGACAAGAGCTATGTCACGAGCTGGGCAGTTGGACCTCACGACACGACCACCTGAACATGGCTCATGCAAAATCATGCCAGTAAACCACCACAACAGCAAACTAAACAACTTTAGCTTCAAAACAACTCAAACTACCTAAGCTCTGTAAACCAGTTCCCGAAACTCATCACGTTTCTAGCACCAAAGAACGATAGCAAGAATTTCCACAATCCAACCAACCCACGTACAGCAATTCCTTGAAATTCACACATACAGCTGACCCAAAACAGCTAACCCAAAACAGCTGACCTACAAGACCAGCAGCAGTGCCACTGTTGGCATGCATCCACATTGCAATTGAGATCGAGCCAAACCCAGCCAGAGAGCCTCCCAATATGCAGCAAACGCCATAGCTGCAGCTCTACACGGTACAAAGCTTATATCACGGCAAATGGACGAGACAAAACTTAGCTTCAGAGGGATGATGATACTCCTGATAGGAAGCTGAGTTTTGTCAGTAAAAGTGAAAGTGGCGCAGAGCTTGACTGCAGCAATGGAGGAGTCGCACACACGGGGAGGTCCAAAGGAGTTTGTGGAGAGTGTGCATGGCCATTGTAGGTGGTACCTTTGGCTTGGCTTGGCTTGGCTTCACTTGGCTTCGCTTGGGTTGGGGGACAGGAATCACAACGTTTCAACGGATTTTGTTGGTGAGTCTGGGGTGTGTGCGGGGGGGTGAGTGTTCCTATAACGGTCCTTTAAATTCAGGTGACAGCTCTTTAATGGTCTTGGCAGGTGGTACAGACTGGGTATCATGAGTTCATGACTCAGGTAAAGGTATCTAAGGTCGGTACCCCCCAAACCGCCACTTTTGCTACTGTGACTAGTTACTATTATTAGAATGGGTTAAATTTTCAATTCTTTTTTTTTGGCAACGGAAAGGAGGTTTCCACGCACCAAAGAACGCAGCATTTGAATACAGCAATCTAAAGTTATGAAGGAACAAAGTTTGGTTCCACATAAGTACATGGCTGATTTTGGAGACGTTCACAACCCTAAACTAAAAACCTATTGGTTTTTGGTTTGATTTGGTCACCATAAGTAAAGTAGCAAAAGTTGTTTTAGTGTGCCTGGATCTCACTCACATAGTGCCTTGAAGACCTGAATTGTTTGCAACACAAGCTAAGAATGAGACACTACGATTAGAAATTCTTCAAGATGCATAAAATTTTATTTACAATTCTTTTTTGTCCTGGGTATTGTTCTTGTGTGATTTTTGAGAATATTTTTGAGCCAAGGAATGTTAGGGGTCTTGGTTAGAACACCTCATGTTTTTTGGATGTACAATGTTCAAGAAATGATTGATACCATCAAAATATTCTCTTTGGAATGGTAAAAAGTGTAATTTTTATCCAAGATCAATACCTCCCCTAAATATTAATTTTTTTTATATAAATAGTTTATTAGATTAGTGACAATGGAGATTCTTTTTGCTTTAGGACACCGGTAGCCTTGTGGTTGGTTGAAAGGCAAAATAGCGAATTGCATAGATGGGACAAAGAATAATTTCTTACAAGCAAATGATGACTTTGTATTTTGCCATGATGAACTTTCCTAGTAGTAATGGTGTTGCTTGTATGTCATCTAATTATAACATTGGTTTGAAACAAACCCTTATGCATTTGTATCTGAAATGTATAGGTGGTATTCAAAAGAGTATAATATTAATCATTGGTACAGTTATATCTAGCACCCATAGAAGACTATAAGATTACAATGTTGTAAGCAATATGGCTTAATGTTGTTTCTAACATTGATTAAAGCAAATTCCAAGGTTTCATTTTGTACCTAATTGTGCCACCTTGGTCTAAACTTTTGAGGTCTGCTTAATAAGGTTTTAAATGCAGGGTTAAATGCTCTCTTTAAATTTTATTGCCTACTAAATACTTTCCAACGTGGATATAGGGAGTGTATAGAATTCCACTTATACTTAGCATGGGGAGTAGAGTTGGCATCACCATCCATGTCATTGATGCTAAAGTAGACCTTCAAAAATACTACAAGGAACCGAGATAAATGTGTTTAGAGTTTATAACCATTGATAGGTACATGAGACAAGGTTTATTAGCACTATGATTAGTCATTTAGAGCCATTTGCTTTGGAAAAATGTTGCAATCTATGTTATTTCATTCAAATCTATTGAACCTATTAATAAAAAAAAGTGATTTTACAAATTCCTAAATCTATAAAAAAATTCTAAAATCTATTAAATAACTTTGAACCTACAAAATTCATTACTTAATCTATAAAATACCTTTAAATCTATGAACCTTCAAAAATTGTCACTAAATCTATAAACTATCTTTGAATCTAGGAAAACTATTTGAATCAATGTAAAAAACTCTATTGTATATGCTCTCTTTCCCCAAAAGATCTTCTGGTTCTCTTTGATTTTATTACAATAAGCTTAATACAACACTTTCAAAAGGAATTCAAAATTCACAGTTTCAGAATGATAGTAGTGTATTGAACCCTATTTGCAACTTGAAATGGGTTGAAATAATATTTTTTTCAACATAAAAAACTTAAACACTTTATCCAACCAGAAGATCATTAGGGAACAGAGGAAACTATATTATAAGTACATCTACATTCAATATCTATTTCTAAATATAATTACATTTGTATTACAATATCTACATCTAAAGCGAAATCTAGAAAACTAATCACACTTGAAATTTCATCCATCAATGCCATGTTAAGTTTATAGATGCAAATAACTTTTGAAGAAAACAAAATTGACATACAATGACTCACAAAACTAAACTAGTGTAAAGAACATCTGTATTCAGAAAGCCATAGCATAAGAATGAGTGAAGAAAAAGGAAAAGTGTGAATACATAAGTATGTGTATTCAAGTTGTAGTATGTGAGGTAGTCTGCACTTCTTCAAAAATTTGAAGCAAAATATAATCACAATTCAAAAGTTAATAAATCTCAAAGTTTGCAACCCTACACTTAGATTTGACCTTCTTTTCTAAAAGAACTCTAACAAATTATTTTAATTGCTTTTTCAACACCATGAAATTAATCACACAACTTGACATGTCTTTATATGCATTCTATAACACCCACCTCTAGTGAACTTATCAAAAATTAACCTTTATACGTTTGAAAAAAATTTAAAACTTTAAAAATTCATTTGGTACTTGTATAAATGGAATTCGAGGACTTTTGACTGAATCAGAGGTATAATATTCTTGGCAATTCTAAAGAATCTATGAATTGCATGTAAGCAATTGCTAGATTGAAACTGAAATTTCTAAAAAATGAACATCATATTAAAAAATTATAATAATTTGTTCAATATATGATTGTCAATCATGTTTCAAATTTTCACTATTGACACTCAACAATGATGCCAGTGCCTCTAAATGTCAACTCCCTTGATACATTGGATTGTATCTAACAATCTTCAACTCTTCTTATACTTGTATCAAAAATAATCTCAAACAATAAAATGGCGTAATAGATATTTTTAAACACTTGTATTACATGGATTTGATAAATGGATACTTTAAAACCCTTAAGAACCAAAGGTTAGTTCAAATTTTCAAAATTATGAAGTTGCATCATTGAATACAATTGAGAAAAATAATTATTTAATATTAAACTACAAGATGTAATCTGTAGATCATATCCATACAATTAAATCATTTGATGCACTAACCAATATATTCCAATAAAAATATTTGGTATAAAACAAGTGATAGAAGACCACGGAAACAACCTATGAGAGATCTACAAGTGGTCAAAGTTGCCACGTGGGTCTTTCAAGGATAATGTCCTTCATCTACAAAGATCCTATTTCTATTAGTGATTAAAAATTTAAAAATCCCTCTAAAATTGATTATAAATGAAATATGTGTAATTTTCAAAAGATTTGTTTGCATTAAGTTCCAAAATACTAAATTCTAATTATAGTGGTTTTGAATATATTAAAATTTTATTCAAGTCCTTTATTCAAAAAATAACTTTTGAGGTTAAACATAGCCCTTGAACTATAGGATACTTGTAATGAAAAGTTTTGAAATCTATACAATCAAAATGTACTAGAATTAACACATGATTTAACTAATATTTAGATGGATGAAAAAACAAATACTTTATGTGGTTGGAACATATTTACATTCATCAATTCTTGAAAATTTGAACATCTAGTTTTTAAGAAGTGAATCCTATAAAGACAAGCCTATAACCATGCAGTTAAACTTCAAAATTTGTCACTATATGCCATGGTATACAAATGATTTTTTCAACTCTATTTTTCAAAGGTGAACCCACATGTCTTCTATAATTATACAATTTTCAAATTGTTTTGTCGTCATTGAAATTAATGTGAATATTTTGGAAAAATTGAAAAAATGCACATTGAGTACAAAATACATTCAAAACTCTACATGCCATTAAATGAGTATATTGTAGAGTGGATCATCATGGTATGAACAAATTTAAGAGTGATTCTGTAATTATAAAATCCAAAAATTGGAGTTCAACATGCAAAGTCAATTGTAAAATTAAATGTAATACTTTAGAATTTTTTCAAACTGGAGTAGGATCTATTTATAATATTCTTCATTTGGCATTAGCGGGTTCATTTTTCAAGAGCTATTTCAACTAAAATTCATCTTAGAAGCATGAATCTAGAAGTTGTCAGTATATACTAGAAAAATTGTCATGTTTTATAACCCATGGATTATCTTGCAAAAATCTTGTTCAAGATTGTGATCATCAATCATAAAAGCATCCTTTAATAAGATGTATACATGCATTTTGTTTTTCTACATTATTCCTTGAAGTCATCCACCAGACACATCAAATCTAGGGGGACATTACATAGTTAGGCATTTTCAAGGAAGTATAAAGAATATGAATGAAAAATTGCAATCCTTCATCACGTAGAATTTATTTGAAATAATTTATAAACTACATTCTATATCAATTACGTTCTAAGTGATAGTCTCTATACAACGATGGGCATATAGACATGTCATTTTTAGTGTACAGTATTAGCATGTTGAATTGAGGTATATATGTCTTTTATGGTCCCCTATCCAATTACGTCCCTATCTACACCAACCCATAATTTTTAGGCTAAAATGTTAGGAAAATGTAGATGGTGATACAATTAGGAAAGGACCATACTAGAATACAACCAGGGGTGGTATTTTGTTCAAAAGCAATACATTTTTTAAGGAAATATTAGGTGATATGTTCTCTCATTTTCAATGGTTGAAATTGTTGATTTACTACATATTCTAAAGACATTGTTCTTTTGGGATGAATGTACATTCTTTAGAATGAATACTGTAAGTTTTATTTTCACGTTTTATATTTCATCCATTAAATATAGATGTAAACAACTGCATTGCTCCAACAAAGATGGCTTTCTACATTGCCTAATATAAATGACCAAAAAAATCTCTTTACTCTACATAACTTCTAGCGCTAGGATAACCTTTCACAATGTGGTTCATATTGTATTATTCACTTAGAGCATTGCCACCAATAGCACTCTATTTGACCACAACACCAAGAGGTGGCAAGGCTCTTCCTACTTCATGAGATGTGGTGGTGCACTCAAGACCCAATGCTTTGCACCAACCACCCCTTAAAGTCTTCACTAAAGTTCTTCATTTTCTTCTCATACCTCTCACTAGCCTCCATGTCTTTCACTAAAGCCATAGTCAAAGTTGACCAAGTTGGCATGACTGTAAAACTACCCACTACAAAGGCCCTCCGTTGCCAAACAAATTTAGGAGTGACATGAGGATGGCACAACTTTTATTGTGACGGGGTGTTGGTGTGGAGCAATGTTTTTATGGATAAGTGCGACAAGCATGGAGTGGCGGTGCTCTCACACGGTATTTGGTAAACAAAAGACTTCATTCAAAAACAAATGATGTCTAAGTTGTTGCGGAGAAACATAGTTGCAGAAGCAACAACCTCTAATTTATTTTCTGAGAGACACCTCTGACAAGATAAGAGGCTACAGAACTTAGAGCAGCCCCATAGCTACACATGATGTGGCACAAACCCATGGAGTGGTCGGGCCCGACTACATATAAGGTAGTCTACTCTAAAACTACTCGTATCCTTCAAATCGCCTTTATTATTAGCTAAAGAATGGAGATGAAGTGATCCTTGAATTGACCACTTTACCGATTGAATATGTCAAGAAATTTATTTATTTATTGCAAGAGCCAATCATTATCTTTGATTTCCTCTCACTTCTTTACAAATTGCAATTGAACAGGTTTGGGGAGACCTATGATTACAAATAGGTGCCTATGCCCCAAATCTTTGGAAATTTATAAGTAATTCAAAAATACTTGGAAAAAATACAAAACCTCTTGTGTTAAGTTCTACATCTATTTTTCTTTCTCTGAAAAATGATCTAAACATATTTATGTCCACAAAAACTTATGGAAAAGGCAGACCGACTGTTAAATGGTCACTTTACAACAAAGTGAACAAACTACCTTAGTGCCCCATGGCACGCATGGCTAGGGTCAAAATATGGCCCCATTATAAAGATTTAAACTTTAAAAGTTTGTAGGGCAAAAAAACTAAGTTATGGGGCTTCAAGGTTTGCAACCTAGTTAAACAAGGTAGAAAAAAATTGTTTCATTTTCACTATGAACATTAATTTCTTACAATCTACATGGTCAAAGTGTATGAAATTGTTTCATACATTTTCATAGAAGATTTGTGCAAAGTCTTACACTCTTGAATACAATATGCAAAAATTAGTTATTCTCATGTAGCTCTTTGCACAAGAAATTGCAGCTTTCAAGTATTTTATGATGAAATATCAAGTCATGATTCTTTAGGGATTTAAGATAAACTTTGGTGGTCCAAGCAATTAGGCTCTCTTTTGGATCCCTTGCCCACCTTCAAAGTGCTCACTACCACCACCGACTTGGAAAATTGAATCTACAAACTCGCAAAATTAACTTCATTTTGGGAGCTTACTAAATTATGAAATGTTGAAATGATGTGTTGTGCCCCTTGGCATGCGACGATTACGCAAAATCTCTTTCTATTCAGTCTTGCCATTTAATATGGTAGACCTCAATACAATTTATCACTAGACATAATTTTCAAGGTGGATAGGGGATAATAAATTGATTGCTTTGAGGGCAATGTTTTGTTTCATAACTCTTCATGCTTCTAAAGTAATATCTGAAAGATAGCCTTCTTTAATGATTAATTTGAAATCAAGGTTAGTAATATAATCTAGAAGGATATAAGCAAAAATTAAAATTAAAATAAAGTATTGGAATGCTTTCTTCTTTGTACCTAGCAATTTATGAGAGTTTCTTTTAGTCAATTCTAATAGGTAGAATTTTTATCAATTGACCAAAATGTAACTATGAGATTTTTGAAACTAGTAAAAGGGGTTGTGATCGAAGCATTTATAGCTTTGTAGTTGGAGGAGACAAGTTGAATAGTTTAACACTAATTTATAGAAGGTCAAAAAGAAAAAAATGACCACAACAAGTTCTTGACAAATTATGTGATTTTGTAATTCCAATGTCTTGCATTGAGAAGCACTAACTAGGCATTTATATAACAAAGGTGGCAAAGAACTCACTATGCAGTTCAGGATCTCACAAAGTGCTAGATATGTATATTTGTATCACACTAGGCGTATTGAAGTACAATCATAGCACTCAGTAATTCCACAATGTATATAAATCCTTATGGACATATTACAAATTTAAGTAGAAGAGATAAATATAATAAGAACTTATAAGGCTTGCAATGTCTACTAAGCATGATTGAGCACGTGAATAAGCAAGAATAATATAGAATCATAGCAACTTACTTGAGTTTTGCATAAGTTGTGAACTGGGCGTTTGTTGTGATCCTTGATACTCCAAAATTTCATTGTCACATTTTTCCTATTGAAACTAATTTTGGTCTATACAAACCACCGTTGCTCTATTTTCTTAAGAGTTCCATGATAAGAGTATCTAATTGTTGTCTATAAGTTTGCATGATCTATATGAAAAATCTAATTATTACCAAGCATGACTAATATTCAATGACTTGGTACTAAGCATTTACAAATATCCATATCTCTAATTTGGTGAGAATTCATGCCTAACAATGGTGTTTAAAAATTTCATCTTTATAGGCCAATTTTTCCAATCATTCAACTTCTTTCGATCACCTGCTACAACTCTTCTTCTAGATTATCAACAACTAAGGCGTAAATCTTAGCTTCAATTGGACACATGTAATAACCACACAAGTTTAGAAATACCAATTTACTCTTAAATGACCTCTCTAAAACAATTTGGCAACATACCTCCACATTGCCCACAACTTCTTCATGTTGATAAATTCCAAAATCCCATCTTATTCAATATAGCTTGTAGCTATGCACGCAAATTTCACCCTTGACAATGCTTCCATTCTGCCTTATATTTTTGAATGTATTAGTCTTGCTATTTTTATCCTTAAAACATTCACAAGATGGCACTAATAATGCCTAAAATCCAAATTATGTCGCATTTGGAGTGCTATTTTATAAGGAGATGTGTACAAATTATTTGACTTCAAACTCCATTAAGTAAGTACCATAAATTCAATAAACTATATTTAATGTTTGAAAGTCTAGAATTTACTATTTAGCTCATACCCAAAAAGTCCATACTTCAAAAATCTAAAAAAACATAGAAATAATGACTTCCAAAGTTTCATAGCCACAAAAATAGTGCAAAGGGACAACAAGTTAAGAGAGAGATCCCTTGTAAAGAACCATGATGCATAACATTGTTAACCGCGCGACTGCACTCCCTCTGACATGAAGTATAATTCCCCCTGGAAGCCTGGGGGGAAATTTTAGTTATAATTGAGTACATCCAATTGGTTTGGAGATCCCTGTAGCTCTGACAAGACCATATCGACGAAGGGGGGGGGGGGGGGGGGGCTGATATGGGGGGAGCAAAAGGGGCCCCCCCCGCTCAAGGTTAATAATGTTATGTGTCAAAATGAATGAAAAAAGTGGCATAGAATTTTACATGCCTAAAAAAGATAAGATTATAGGGTCACTTGTAATTTGCGGTGAGACCACATAAATACAAGGTTTCTTGCCACAACATCCAAATGACCAAGGGTTGGAAAAAAAAACTTATAAAAAATCAATTTTTGATCAATTTTTAGAAGTTTGTTGTCCCTTTTATTTTTTAATTTGCAATTTTAAGAGTGACAATTCTTTTTACTTACCACAATGAATAAACGCTAATCTCGACACTAATGTAAAAAACAAGTCAAACTTGCTTGAAATGCTATTGTAAAAAACATGTGTTGATTATTTTGAACTATATAGGATTAGTAGTTGGAGTAAAGTAAATTTTTGTGCAAACCAAACTAAACTAATCATTAAAACACAAAAATTAATGTTTAAACTAAAATTTGAGTTATAATATAAATAAAGAAGTGTTATTTGATCTCAAAACTACTTTGAACTTCCTTAAGGCCTTCCTTTTAAGATCTCAACTTGTTTTTTTAACTCTACTAAAGACTATCAATGGATTAAAAAAATTGAATTTTCACCGTAGCTCTTAACTAAAATATTATATGTCCTAAGAACCATTTGTTATTACAAGATCAGAGTTCCAATTGTTGGAAGGATCTGTTTCACCAGGTTGGAGGGCCACACGAATCTAGGAGCTTGCCATTACACTTGGAGGGCCAGCTTTGCGGTCTTGTAGCTAATCTATATCCTTGATGAGTCATTGTAAATCTTGTCAAATGATCATTAGTCCCAATAACTTTTGTGCTAGAACCTCATAGCTTGGTTGACTCTAAATTTGTTGGTTACTTGAAATAGTGCCATCCAAAGGACCCTTTAGCTTTGTGTTTTTTCATTTCAAGGATTGGAGTCTAGAGGGCTAGTTGGTCGTCCAGGCGCTCATAAATATTCAATGGAGCCTTGTTGCCCGTCCAAAATCAGAGCTCCAATTGCGCATTGGCAATTGGTCCTAACTCTTGGTTACTAACATTAAAAAATCACACTTGAGAGCTCTTGACTTTCTCGTCCTCCAACTTGTTGAATGTTCGTGCATATTAAGTATACGGAAAGCCATGTCATAAAGTTCTCCAAACTTGTGAAGTTTCTTATTTAGCCAAATTTGCAATTACAAATTTTCTAGAGGTCAATGAAACATTAATATGGTTATAGGGATGCAATTTTATTTGATCAAGAAGGTTGACGGTGTGATCACATTCAAATTTTTTGGAATAAAATGGTCACAATGAATTGTTCCATTGCATTTTTTGATTGACTAATACAAATGCAAGTATTGTAATCTTAGAGAATAGAGAAGAATATTTTGTTTAATAGTGACTTCCATTAATATAAAGTCAAGCTCGTAGAAGAGATTGACTACCATGGACAAGTTGACATAAATGAAATAAAATTTAGGAAAGACCTAAAAGATGAAGATTAACTTGAATTTGAAAGATTGGCGCAAATTGAATGTGTACTAGAAATAACTATATAAGCCTCAAGAAAAATACTTAATAAATTCATTTAGTTCTCACTATACAAATAATGGCATTCAGTGTTGTGCTACCTATAGTGTTATTTTATCTATCATATAATTCACCCCTAATTCTCAATTTACTAACAATTAGTGTTCATGTTGACATTTAATATTCATGATGGATACTAATTTAGTTATGGATGAACTATTCCAAAACTAATTAAAATTTTTTGGTGGAAATGGAGTTGACAATTAGTGTTCTTGTAGACATTTGGTGTGTGTACGAATTTTTGAATCATCTTGAAATTAGAAGAACTTTGGGAGGCTTGTGTGCGCTCAAAAATGAATTGAATTTCAAATTTCACATTGCATTGGAATCACATTGAAGTTTACTTTATCATCATTGCAAATACACATATCTAATTGAAAATCATACAAAGAGTATGATGTTTTCTATATACTATGTACTATTTAGTGCTGCCAACATTTGTGAAAATTACTACTTGTATTCAATGGTACATATAAGAAATGAATCTTCACAGTTGCTTTAGAGATACTTATTCACATACCACTTGAATTGCTTGTATGATTTCTTGCTTGTTTTTCACCCAAATGCCAAAAAATCTTTGATTGTTCTCTATGAAATGGTAGATAGTGTATAAAAGGAATTCAAATTGTTGTATAATTTTAAATTATTTATTTTTCACTTGCTACAAAGTTGATTGCAATTTTCATTGCAATTTCAACGCAATTTGCAGCTTAACCTCTAAAGTCCCAATTGTCCCCTCGGGGGACAAAATGGATTTCGGGCAGGCTCCTACAGTCTCAATATTTTTTGTGATTTTCTGAATTTTTTTGTGAAGATAGAGAGAATCACATTAGCTTTCCGAAAATGTAATTTTTATTTCAATCGGTGCCCGGGAGCAAAAGTTATGGCACAAAAACCTCAAATTTTAGTTCGGCAGGCAGAAAAAAATCCTCAAAAAAAACTTTAAATTAAAATTTAAAAAAATTTGTTTCATATAGATTTTATTTTTATTTACATGGGAAGCTTTCATTCATTCCATTTGGATTTGTTATGCAAAAGTTATGGTCAATCTTATTTTTCGGGCAATTAGAGCATCTTTTTGAAAAAATAACTTGTAGGATTAATTTCTGAACTCAATTTTAACAATTTAAAAAAAAAAAAGTTTCACAAGGTCAAGATTTCTTGCTAGAACAATCTCACCGTTGAGATTAGCATATTTCAATTCTATCTTAGAGGTATTAATGATTTAATTTTTCCTTCAATCTTGAACCTACTTCTACTTAACAATTTTTTAATGAGTGAAAACTAAGTGTTTCTTCTTAAGAAAAAAATTCTAGATTCTCAACTTAATTCTTCATTATAAGAAATTAGAAATTCAAAATCATTAGAGCAAAAATTTTAAGTTAACCCCTAAAGGTTTTTGACTATGTTTTCACCAAAACCGCTCCAGAACTGCCATTTCTAATACTAGTGCCAAATTTTAGAAAAAAAACATTTTTGGACACTTGTAGCCATAGGATCTTGTAGTAAACTTGTTTAAGAAGATGTGGAAAAAATTTCAGAATTTTTCACCAAGTGGATTGCAAGATAATAGCGTTTGAATTGACAAAAATCCTTTTTTTGTCCCTGCAAAAAAACGGGCAGCTGCCCTTCACAAGGTCACATTTGTATGAAAAAATGTCCAAAATGATGGTTACTCTTTGGATTTATTCTTCAAGGCAAGTTGACTACATGCTTGAAAAATTTCAGATCATTTGGAATTGTAAAACATATAGGAAAAAAATAGTAAGTAGGAAGAGGTAGAGAATGATTCAAAGCACTAAATTGTCCAGAATTTATTTATGAAATTGAAAAATGCCAATCCCAACGATTGTAATGTTGTAATAAACAATCTATACCCAATATTTTTATTTTCTTTCAAAAATATTGAAAATCGAGTTAAATAATGGACTTCAAAGTTTATTTTAGAGTAGAGATTCCATAACTACCCTCGAACTAAGAATCCTCATAACTTTTGACTCATTGATCGGAATGGAATGATTCAAAGCCTCCCACGTACATATAAATCTAAAGATCCAATTTCAAATTTTAGTTTTTTTTAAAAGTGATTTTTAAAGAAGTTTTTTTTGCTGCCCCGGCTGCCCGCCGAACAATGAAAATGACATATCATGCAATAACTTTTTAACCATGTAGTCAAAAGTTATGAAAATTGTTGGACCTTAAAGGTACTCCTCGGGCACATCTTATGTGAAAATTTCAAAGAAAAAAATGAAAAATTCCGGTCATAGTGAGCTGCCCAAAATCGCTATGTTGTCAAAAAACGGTGTTTGGTCCTTTAGGGGTTAAAAAGGTTCAAAGTCAAAAAATGTAGTTGAGCAAGGTACAAAAAAAACTAGATTCCTTCACTTTAAATGCAAATATCTTACAATCTACATGGTCAAAATTTCTGAAATTTCTTCCACACATTCTTCCACTAGTCTAGTACAAGATCCTACGGTTAAATATGCAAAAAAAACATTAAATTTGTTTTTTTGCTCTTAGCTCTAGAAATGACAATTTTGAGTGGTTTTTGATGGAAAAATGGCCTTGGGACTTTAGGGGTTAAAAATCAATTCATTTTTTAGCACGCTAGAGCTTTCCAAAGTTTATGAATTTTCTAGTGAACATTGACTAAAAAATTCGTAAATAAATTGTAGGGCACTGTACTTTCCTAGTAAGTGGAGCCAGTGGTTAACCCTTGAAAGGCCCGTGGGGTCCCCGTATACAACCCTTATTTCGCCTTACAACTCTTCAATTGTAGTTTGATAGATGAATTGTGATACATTGTTCTTTACACACTATTGTGATCATTAATTTACTTTGCATTGAAAAGTATTTGCTCAATGTTCTTCTTTTCATATACCACCAGAATTTATAATATACTATTTACCCACAAAGGGCTTTCAGGCCTTTCAAGGGTACACCGCAACTTTTGTGAAACAAATAATGCACTACAGTACAGTACAGCGAGGATCGAAGCTGATGTGCGGAATATACGATCTCCGTCATGCTAAGTGAACTTGGTCTAAATTTGAATGAGAATGACGGGCTTCTCTTTCCAAATTTGCACCAACATTCAGTTGCCAACCTTTAAAGAGCAGACCCACAGCAGGATGGGACGGCAAGCGAGGGCTTGGCGAACCCTGTGATCCAGCCCGTCCAGTGTCTCTCGCCTGCACCCCACGGCTACACGGGACAGGGACACGGCAACAAGGAAATCAGTACAGGGCCCCCCAAGACTTGAGGGCCAGCAGGGGCCTTGCTTTAACCCTTAAACGACGGGCTCATAACCGTGGAAATCATCTGTTTTGTCACTGTCACCGTGTGAATTGTTGGATTAAAATAATGTAAAAGAATTCATTGAAAGACAAACTATTGTAGATGATCTTCCCTTTTCACACAAAATTGGGAGGATGAGTAGTTGCACTTATGTCCTACAAGGAAAGATTCTCTATCATTCATCGGCCAGAAAACGTCCTCAGCGGCGTTTATGGATTAAGGTCCTACAATAAATAAACAACGTGAGGTAGTTTCAATGCATTAAAATAGAACTACAATTCATCTTTCAATCCACTAACAATCAAAGAATTCAAGAAGTAGCTGACATTGCTTCCAAAGTCTTTCACAACTTATATTGATTTGCCAAATGTAAAGACAAGTTAGCTTTCTATATAGATATGGGATGGTAGGAAGTAGAACAACCCATGTGGATATGTAAATTAGAATTAGTATGAGCTCAATTGCTCATAGTTAAGTCCAAAGTAAGAATTATGTTCAAAGTAGAATTTCAGACCTCATTTAGTAGACCTTCATATAGTAGAACAACTTTTTCTAGGAAAAAAAAGTTGGTAAATAAAGACAAATTTCATCTCCAAAAATCCGTTTAAAATTTTGATTGGAGGATTGGAGGATCCAAATGTCAACTGGCTTTTTGGAGATCAAATTTATACTCATTTTTCTACTTTTTTTAGTTCAATGTTTCCTAATAAAAATTATTCTTATGTAACTAAATGAGGTCTGAAATTTTACTGTAAATATAATTCTTAAGTTTTTGACAATGAGGGGTCAAGCTCTCATCTTCAAATTATCCCATATACTTTGAGGATTTGTGGTGGAAAATGGGTTCATTATAAATATAAGTTTTCCACCCGCTTTTCCTACCAAATGCCAAAGAAACTCACCCTTCCTATATTTTTCCATCAAAATTTTGTTTTGAAGGTATTTGGAACATTGACTTGGTATTTGACTCATTTATTTATTCATATTAGGACTAATTTAGGTTCATTTTCATTTATGAGAGGGCAAGTTGGGATTTGGTACCTTGAAAACAATGAGAAAAGTACACTCAAAGTCAATCCCGTGTCACTCGAGAGACTCTGCAGTTGGCTGTTTGCTATCCAAGTTTGGTCATTTGCTCTCCAAATTGGGCCAAGGCTGGAATTGAGTTGAAAATCCAAGTTGTTTTTTTAATTTAATAATTTCCATTCTTGAATTCTTTGTTAGGTAGATATAAGAATAAGATGGACGGAAAAATTGTATAGTTAGTAGTTCTAAAAAGAAATTGTAATTTGTCAATCCTCATAGTCTAATTGTTGTAGCAAGTCATACACTTCCTATGGATGATTAAGTTTTCAAAAAAATTTAATTGATTTTGATAACAAATTATCTCTATTTTTTTTGTGTAGATGTTCTAATCACTTGCAAAACAAGACTTTTCATAGCTTTCACATCACTTATGCAAATGGAATAAATAAAATATTTTCCAAAAGATATAAATATATTCTATAAAATTAATTGATTATTTAATTTTGAGTTTTTTGAAGTGTTGTTGTTGCCTAGAGTTCAAGATTATATGCTTAGGAAAGATTAATTTTTCCTCCCATAAACCAAATAAAACAAAAATCATATTCCCATAAAGCTAATACATTCTTTGACCACCACAAAAAAAGTTTCAAAAAATCACAATAAAATTTGATATTATAGAAATTTGCTTGAAATCCTTTAAAACCCATTATAAAACTTTGAACTTTAGGAGTCAACCTTCAAAGTACAAACGTGCCTAAGGCTCATAATTTTAGGGTTAAACCATAAACTTCACATAGTTATTGATTTTAAATGTCTTAGAGCTTGATTAAGAAAATGTAGTTTCAATAATCTACTTTTTAATCCTCTTTAATTTTTCCAAAAATGATTGAAATTATTATTTTTGTGACACTTGAAGGTAACATCTTGAAAACTTAAAACACACCACTTTTGGACTTTCCTACTCCCTTTATCTCAAAATAAGATCTTTTTTTTTGTATTTTATAAAGGAAACACCGATATTATTTTGAAACAACAGGAATATCAAATTTCTCTTAGTGTAAGCTCAAGGAGTACACCAACTACACCATGATATTATCACTATCCTCCCTATTTTTTCTAAAAGCTTCATACTATTGTAAGCACTTTTGTAATTATTATATTTTTAATAAAAGAATAATTTTAAAAATCATATAAATTTCATTATGTCTTTTATTATTAAAAAATGAGATTAGATTTTGGATATTCATACCTTAATTTAGATTGTTTGTTTTGATTTGTATGTCTGTTACAATGAGATCTCCAAAGCTGTCCATTTCCTAGCTGCGTTCTTCATACTATTAGAAAGCCTTTGGCAAAGGGTGCATGGGCTTTGTTTTGTGGCATTCTAACTAATGTAAAAAAAGACAATGAATTTGAAAAAAATTACGAGTTAAAAAATAGAAAATTATTTTTATTTTTGCTTTTATTTTTTTTCAAAATCCGGAGTTTATTCCCCAAAAGAAACCAAGAACAAACCTTTTACTTTTCATTTGACTATAGCAACGGCACAAGGCACACTAGAATATTACTTCATGAAAAAATATCAAATATTTTGAAAGGTGTTTTTTATTATAGAAAATTGATGTTGTTTGGAACATATAATGGCCTTCAAAAGTTAACCACTTACGTTCCTTGACTATGTTTTTACCAAAAATATTTCAAAGCTGTCATTTCTAGTACAAATACCAAATTTTTGAAGAACAACTTTTTTGACACATGTAACTAGAGGACCTTATAGTTTGCTGACTCAAGAAGATATGGGAAAATTTTCAGAAATTTCTACCACGTAGATTGCAAGATATTAACGTTTGAAGTGACAAAAATCTTTTTTTGGGCCTTCTAAAAAATCTGGGCAGCTGGACTTCACAAGGTCACATCATTATGAAAAAATGTCCAAGATGGTGGTTCTTCTTTGGAATCTTTTTTCTAGACAAATTGACTATATGCTTAAAAAAATTCACAAAACTTAGAATTGTACAACATATAGGAAAAAAATAGTATGTAGAAAGAAATAGAAAATGATTCATAATACAAAATTGTTAAGAATTTTGTTATGGAATTGAAAAATGACAATTCCAATGGTGGCACTGTTGTTATAAACATTAAACATCCTATGATTTTATTTTTTCAAGAAATATTACAAATAAAGTAAGGTAAAGGACTCCAAAGTTTATTTTAAAGTAGAATATCTATAACTACCCGCAAACTAAAATTCCTCATAACTTTTGACTCATTGAATGATTTAAAGCTTTCCACATATAAATAACTCTAGAAAACCAATTTCGAATTTTTGTTTATGAAAAAGTCTTTTTTTTAAATCTACATGGACTGCCCAACCAAAAAAAAAGTAATATATAAGGCTATAACTTTTGGCTCATATTTCCAATTATCACAAAATTTAGTGCATATGAAAGATATTCCTTGTCCCCTCCTTCTATTAAAATTTCAATCTAAAATATGCAAATATCCAATTATAAGAACTTGCCCAAAATTCTATGTTGCCAAAAAATGCATGCTAGTCCTTCAGGGATTAAGAAAATTATGAATCTAAGCTTAACAATGTAACCTCTAAATGCACAAGGCTTTTTTTGAGCTTCTAGAAATTTGCTCTAAATTGAACAAAATTCCAACATTTTGATAACCATATAAATTCAAACTAGACATGTTAGTGATTACATAGGAAAAGAAAACACAACAATATCACTTATGAATTGAAAGATTCTAATGTTTGATCATGATGGTGTTAAAATTGCGAAAGTGATTTGAAGTCTTTTGATCCTGTTTTTACATGTCAAATCTAGAAGGTTGATCACCAAGACTATATGAGGATAGAGGGTCTAACATGTATAACCCACTCCATTTATAGCTTTTCAAAATCTACTCTCCATTTTTTTAATGAATTTCTAATGTGATTATTTCTCCAAGATCTAGTGTAATTGAGGCTTATTCCCAAGAGCCTTCAACACTATGGAAAGTCAAGATTGCAATGGACACCCTTGCACAAAATCTTGAATACAAAAAATCATAATCAATCATTTACAAATTCAGATGCTAAATTTGAACTTCAAAAATAATTCTTCAAAAATATAAACTACTAAAAATAGCAACTTGGTTAGGTTTTATTTAACTTCAGAAAAGAATGTCGACACCAAAATTTGGTGCCTCAGGCATCTAGGGGTTAAAAGCCGCTTCGCAAATGCAAAAGGCGCTTGAAGACTAAAGCACATACTCAATAGGGGTAGTCACGACATATTGAGCGTGATGGTGAACAATGAACATTGAAGTGGTGGCGGCATAGGGATGGCTTCCTTTCGACGGAATATTCTTAGCGGAACATTGATTGTTCACTCCCAACATCCACCTCCGGAGGTGGATGTTGGAAGTGAACAATCAGTGTTTCGCTAAGATTATTCCTTTGTTCTCTTAACTTTCAATTACATCCGTCCATCTCGCCATTATCCATCCTCCATTGTTCATTCTCAACATTTGAACAAAAAGGGTGGTCACGGCTTGTTCAATATTCGTCACTTCTCATTGGCCCCTCAAAGCACTTTCCATTGTTCATTGTTCAAAGTTCACACACCACTTGAACATGCCGTGACTACCCCTACTGTATGTTATGTGTCGAGCCTTTCATTTTACAGCGTTGAATTGACGATGCTCTGCAGTCAAAACTGACCCCAACTGGACGTAAATACATCAAGAAAGAAACCGCGAAAGAGACCGCGAAAGAAACCGCGAGAGAAACTGCAACGAAGAACCGGCGAAGACTTTGACACACACAACAGTGGCACCTTCTGGATGGCATTGGGCTGGCACTCACAGCAGTGGTCCACGAGTCCACCCGCCCTCTAACTCTATCAGTCCAGTTGTATATGAACGGCAACCAAAGATTCGCTACGACTGGGAAGAAGGGATCTCAATATTTTGGTTGCACGAGATATTTCAGGAGGTGGGCCCTTGCCCTCTCAAATTTCTGGCTTTCTCATTGTAGGGGTCCGGAGGCTTTTTTTTGAATTTTTTTTGGCAAAGTTGGGACCTGCGGCCCCAATTTACTCTAGGAGGTCCCCTTCTACTTTAAAAAAACCGAAAAAAACAGGGGCAGGTTTTACCCCACCCCCCCTCCTGAAATATCTCGTGCAACCAATTTATCGAGATCCGGGAAGAAGCGAGGAACGGAATGCAACAAACAAACCAACAAACCAACAAACCCACTCCGTAATTAACTACACAACAGTGTTCTCCTTCAAGCTGAATTCGTAGCTGGCCTTGGACTGGCAGCTAGGATATAACTTATACAGGACAACGGAACGGAAGCGGCAATGGCAATGGCAATGCCGCTCATTTCTCACTCCCAGACCTCCGTCGTCTTTCCTGGGTCTATGTCTCCACCTGTGAATGGCTGGACAGGTGAACAGTATTTGGGTCTGAGTTGCCGATGGGCTGGCGGGCGGTTGCCTTTTGTGTGTGCCTGCGCGTGTTTTTCTTCAGTGCAGTTTCTGTTCTTCTTGTGGTTCTGCAGTGACCCATCCTGGATTGGCTCCGCGGTGCCACCACCAAGACATGCCGGCGAGGTCGTGGATGGGACTCCTAATTAAGGACAGGTTTGCAAGAATGTGGTCGACCTTTTCAAACAGTCCAGCTCTAGCACACTTGACTTTTCCGAACCAACCAAGAAACGCAACATTTCTTTTCTTTTTTTCTTTGAAAAAGGCTGGTTTCTATCACGCAATGAAGAGGAAAACGTTTACAAGCTGACCTGGATCCCAAGTTTAACCCTAGAAGGATGCCGCGGACACTAATAAATCCTCATGTGCAAGACAAAAGTATTGATGTTCATCTTTGGAATTTTGTGTGAAAAGGGGAGGTCTTGTGCATAGTAGTTTGATCTCCAATGAGTGCAAAAAAACAATTTTCAAAAGTTTTTAAATCTTTGCAATAGAAATGGCAGTTTTGAGGGGTTTTTGATGGAGGAAAAGCCAAGGGCCTTCGGAGGGGTAATTGTACTTATGTGTAAGCAAAGATTGCTTGCACGCAGATAACTTTGGATGAAGAATTTGTGCACTAGAATTATATGGCTCCATTTATATGATGAGTGTATTAGGGTTAGAGAGCTCCTAAACCATGACATGTGCCCTAGATAATACACTAGAATACAATAGTTTCTAGATGATAAATGCACTAGAGTAAGATAATTCCTAAATGATGACAAAGGTGCCTGTTATTGTAGGAGCTCCCTTACTCTAATGCATTGTCTAATGCATTTGTAATCATCTAGGAGCTATCTAATTCCAATGCATTGTCTAGGGCACTTGTCTTGATCTAGAAGCTATCTAATTCCGAAGCATTGTCTATTGCATGTATCATAATTTTTGAACCTCTAATTCTAATGGTATGTTCCTACAGCCTACAACTACCGCTCCATTTTTCAAGCTACAATTTTTTCTAATAAAGAATGTTGTAGAATGCTCAATTCATTAAATTCAAGAAGAGACATAGAGGAGAGATAAGTATATCTTCCAATTGTAGAGGAGTAATAAACGTAAAAGATTTTTTTTCACCATCAAGTTCTATCAAGATTATGTAATAGAAGAATATTGAATTTTAAGATAGTTTGGGATCTCCTATCTACTTTTGGTTCTATCCAAATTCATCCATTTGAGTTAAAAATTTAGTTCTATATATGTAGCCTTCTACTTTTAGATTTCTAGCTTTTTGTTTTTAATTCTATTGTAAAGCATGCAAACAAAGAGATAAATTTCAACCTAAAAAGGGTTGGCATAAATGAAGAGTGTTCATTTAAAATCCCCCAATTGACTCCGAGAATTTTACACAAGTAACACTTATGCAACATACCTCTACTTGGAAGGAGACCGTGTTTTAAATTTTTCATCTAAATTCTACAATTAGGATGGTAAAAAGAAGAGAGAAGAGTGGTCCGTGGTGGTGAAATGATTTTAGTTTAGGTCAGGCAAGGGTGGTTACCAAGTTGTTTTCTATTTTACGTTTGTAGAACAAAATATACGTAGAAATTTTGATAACAATATTGTTTATATTAGAGAGAGTTTTGCATATATGATTTGAGTAGATATTTAAGTCATAGTGTGGAGCATGGGAGGATATTGAATGGTTTGTGCCTTGGACTCTAGAAATGACAACAATGAGAAGTTTTGTGTTCCACCCAATTCTATGCATCTACTAAATTAAATTGAGTCCCAAACATATATAAAAGTATTTCAAGTTTAATTGCTCATATTTTCCAAATATAAATCATCTACTAAGAGTTGTCTAACTCCAATGCACTTGTCTTCATTAGGAAATTGTTTTACTCCTATGCATTATCTAATGCACTGAAGACTATCATCATCATCTGAAGACTATCTTACTAATCCATTTTGTCCTCCAAGGGGACATTGGGACTTTAGGGGTTAAACATTGGTTCCTAACTTTGTAGCTTCTATTTGATGATCTCCCCCTTATTCTACCTTTAGTTGTTTCTCCATGTATTAAAGATATAAAAATAAATTCCAATTTTGAAATTATTATTTTATCTTTTTTATTTTGGGTCAAGATAATATTAGGGGTAGTCACACCTTCTTAATCCATTCTCAATCTTCAGAGAATGGAGACATGTCTTTCTTTTGTTGGCTCATTTTGCCTTGTGGAGGTCCCATTATTTTGAAGATTGAGAATGGCCATTATTCTCCCCCCAAGGTGAACAATGGACGTGAAGAAGATTTTGCGAGTGAATGTTTTATCTTCCTTTCACCTTCCACGTGCCCTTGTCACCCCGATCACCACCTTGGCCCTCCGCGTGCCGCTGCGTTCACTGCAATTCCCCTTGCTCACCATCGACATGACTAATTATAGATCGTGCATGTTGAAAAATTATTGTCACATGATCCTCCTCTACAAGTGAACACTTGTCTCCAGAGTCCATTATTTGCAACAACATAACATAACATTGTTAACCGACATTGGAACTTGCTACTTTTACCAAAGGCATTGGGGAGTCTCCTTATCGGTGTAGAACAAATCTGCCATTGAGACACCATGTTTTGACAAACCTGCCACATGTTACAACATCACAAGCCAGAAATTATAACTCAATTGTAGCCCAAGTAGCTAGGATCGCATTATACCTTCTTCATGCCAAACGGCTCCGAATTGGCTCCTCTTTTCTCTCACCAACTTCTCCTTCTTCTTTATTTCTCATTAGAAGGTACAACTACCCCAAATAGAAAACTTAACCTATTTGAAGTAAAGAACGCAAGGGGTGTAGTATCTCTGAATCTTTGCTTGTTTGCTTGTGTGCTTTTTTTTTAGGGTTTGGTACTTGGCCTCACTGCTCCCACTCCATCCCCTGGAAGCATGGCCCCTCCCTCCCAACGGATGCCGAGAGGTATTGGACAGAGTCCCCGACCCATCCCTGCCAGTGGCAATGCAAAGTGGGTTGAACTCTATTTCTGACGCGCCTGGCATGATGAAAGATCGGGTCAGGTGCAGTCGCAGGGGAAGTGGCAGTGGCAGAGGCAGAGGCAGGCAAGGCAACCGACTGAAAGGAAGACGAAGAGGAAGAAGACGAAGGAACCTCCGTCCCTGCTGCTATTCTAATTTAGACCTTGGGAGCCAATAATTGATCCCCTCATCCAGATTATTAGAAAAAAAAAAAAAAAAACACAACGAACCTACTGTACAGTAGTACGTTACCCCAGGGGACGGACGAACGGACAGACGGACGGACGGAGGTCTTCAGACCTTCCGTCCAAACCGACGGTCCCTTGGGGTGGCCCTGGAAAACAACAAGGAACTGGACTGATGAGTTGATTTTACTGTATGAGACTCATTCAGAGTCCGTTCGCTCAACCAGGGGTAAGGTAGGAGGTTCAAAAAGCACACAGGCTCCAAAACAACCCACCCCCTAAAATGTACATTATTTGTACATGAAGCTTTTGCATAGCTTTCACTGATGTACAAACAATGTACATTTTAGGGGGTGGGGCGGTTTGGGAGTCCTGGCTATGCCGGTTCAACTTTAAAATTTCATAATGGATTCTACAAAGCTCCAAAACGACTTGGGTTAGATGCCAATTCCACTATTCTTTCAAGGAAGATTTAATTGAAAGATATTTCAAGTAGTTTCACCTCCCCCAAATTCAATTCCAGCCCTTGGGTGGTCAATTTATGGACCTATTGTCTTAACCTTAGAACGTCGGGATTGGTCATTGTGGAAATCCTCCTCCTAGGTACTATGTAAATCATTTGCTTAAAAAATAAAAAAATAAAAGCATTCATTGGATGTCAAAACTATTGTGCAAGATCTCCCCTTTCCATACAAAATTCTAAAGATGAACATCTATTCTTCTATCCTACTTAGAAAAGATTTTGTAGTATCATTTATCAGACACTTTTAGGCCTCTATGCTATTACAAGGTTAAGCCTACACGTAACTTAAATTCAAATGAAAGGAGTGACATGGTGGCATGTCCCTACAACTAATTTTTCCATTTGCAATACCCCTCACCTCTAAGTTTGTTCCAGAAGGAGGGCACTCTATTTCTACAAATCAATGTTTATTTGAAAAATAACCATGGACTAACAATAACTCGGATTCTTTTTGGAGTTAGTGTACCTTGAGAGTTTGTTTGTTGTTCAAGGTCCCCCAACAAAATCTGTAGTTGCCGGGTGCATAAAAAAAATTAATAATAGGACATCAATTTGGTGGTGGCCAGGACTAAAATTTATTTGATCTTGTGGTCTTGTTTACCTTAATTCTGGAACGACGCCACCTCGGTGATACATACTCACTCAAATATGCTTCAATTTTTGAATCAATACATGCATGCTCTACTTCTATAGTAACAGAGAAAGTCATCCATCATATACTTTGTACCTATTGGTAGTGTCAATTTAAGGTTAAATGGGTGGAAACGGAGATTTTGAAGAAACCTCCCCTACTTTCAATTGAAAACGGGGATCACAAAATAGAAACTCGGGGACCATCAATTTTATATTTTGTGATCTCACAACATGAAAAATACGGTCATATATTCCACATATGAGTTCAAATTTCCCCAAGTTAAAACACCTGATTGTAAATAGTGTATTTCCCCACGGGTGAAGTTAAAAGACCTCAAGACCGGATGACAGAGCTATATCCCAGCCCTCCGTCATCTGCTTCCCAACTCCAACCGTTCCCTTTCCGTTCGCAACGACTCCTCCATTCCCAAGGTCAATACAAAATCAAAAAACTGAAGTTGGGAGGAAAAGGCGAAAGTACGTAGCAGTTGCCGGGACGTGCCCAGAAATCGAGGCGTTGAAGAACGGGAACGCTGATTCGAAAGTAATAACTTACTAAACTCCGAATGTCAGAGGACTCAGAGCAGGCGCGGTAATTGACGAATGGGAAAAACTGACGATAACTTAAGTTAGGCAAAATTAGGACGAAAAGTAAATTTGAATGGATATTTAAAAACGGACGTGACTCAGGCTGGGGCTGGAGGTGGGCTGGCAATGGGAGTATGGGACCCCAAATTCCACGCGCTTGGGAAGAGAGGGGGACGTGGAGGGCAGGGACTGGCCCACACCATGGCCACGTCAAAAGGGCTGAGTTGGCAGGGAAGCTGGCTTGGAGTAGCCCCCCCGCAAAGACGGAGGAGACCATGACCATGGAGTCGAACTTGATAGAAAAAGTCCCTCACTTTGTATCCTCCATTTCTTCACTATTTATGAGTGAATTTTGTTGGTTTCTATGTTTCTTAGAGATGAAATCATGTGTCTCGTATTAGTCTTCAAATTTTCAAAAATTTTGGTGAAAATTTCAAATTACTATGAATTTCTAAAGAAGAATAAAAGAAAAATCATATTGAATACAAATCATATTCAAAATATTTAGAATTTTCATAGCAAAAGTAAATTGAAGCAATTTTTTTGTATTACAGTGCCAAATTGTACCAGAAAAAATAATTTGGCTAAAAAATGACAACAAACCATGAAGTTTTTTGCCAAAATAACTTCAAGTTAAAAAAAAATCTTGGATGGAATCGCCAAATTATGGATAACAATAGAAATACGTACATGCAATATGTGCTGATGTGATATTTTCTATCCAATATGTGGATGAATGTTGAAATTTGAAGCACCACTACAACATTTTATATTACCACTTTGGTACTTCATAAAAAAATGAAAAAGTAAACGCATTAAAGTATAGAACACCAAAGTACTTAAAGAAATTTTTTGTGTCACTCCATATTTAAGAATGTGATTTTAAACTTCAAACTTCACTAAACTGCTTATTCTAAGAAGTTTATAAAAAATTTCCAATTGGTGAAGTAAAAACTACACTTAAAAAGCTTCATTTTATTAGGTTTTTCAAAAGTGACAAGATGTATGGGCCCTAAAGAATCACCTACAAAATCATATATTGAAGCAAGTTGCAAATGTGTTGCACTTGTAAAAAAACTTGTTGAATCATATAGAACAGAGAAGGTGTATAATTGCATAACTTGAACTATTTGGTTACTTATTTAGTACTTACATTTGCACCGAAGTATCTCAACTGCTATACCTAACCGTCAACACAAATGGAAGTGATCCACTAGTAGAAAATTTGTGTCCTAATCAACAAAAAATGGACAAGAAAGTGTTGATTGTATTTATATATTTTCTGTTGATTTGGACACTTAAAAACAAAAAAATGTTAATTTGGTTGTTATTTTGGACAAGTTCAAAAAAAAATTAAAAAAATTAACAACACCGGTCAATTGGCACCCACCACGTGGCAAATGCCACAACAAAATTTAGGATTAAAAGTGCTATGCCTACAAGCCACCTAGACAGCCACTACACGGATAGGCCACCTAGGCCACCTCCAAGCCAAGGGATGCCAAAGGGATTCAAACCTTGCACCCCTTGCTTGGTGGGGGAAGGCCCTTGCTCATTCCACCATGCAATGACTTACATGCACATGTGTGGTTAAAGTTTTTATTTATTTGGTTTTTATTAGTTTTTTCCATTTGGTTTGTTGAGTTAGCAAACTTCAGAGTCCGTTTTGATATAATAGAATAACTTTTCTCAAAAAACTTTGAATTTAGAAAAGTTTTCAAATGAAGCTAAATTTCATCTTCAAAAATCCGTTTGCAATTTAGAGTCTCTAGTCAAAAGTTATGGACAAAATTTAGAGAGGATATTTAAAAATGTCTCACAATGTTCCCTACAACATTCCCAACATTGGGAGCGTCACATTTTTAAAAGGGGCCCTTAAAAAAAATTGTATTGAATGTCAAAATCAAGTTTTAAGGGAAAAAAGCTCAAAGTATTGAAATAAATTTATTAGTGTATCATTTTTTATTAACTATCCTATACAAAAATAAAAAATAACTAAAATGTCTTTAAATCAATTCAATGATGTGGATGAAGCATCAATAAAGTTGCACTTAAAAAATGATATGAAAATCATGAATTGTTCAATATGTACAAAGACTAGTTTACCATCTAAAGGGCACAAAATGTCCTTGGTGTCCTTTCAAGACTACTCCTAGAAAGGTGGAGCCCATGACCGTGAAAGCTTAGTTGACCTCAAAAAAAATCCTATTTGCATCCTTCAATTTGTCGTTATTTATGGGTGAAATTTTATAGGTTTATTTTAGAGATGAAAGCTCATGTTTGTTATTATTCATGGTGATCATAATAGGCAAAAAATAATTCTAAAAATGAATGTTGGAATTTTGAGGAAATTGTTTCTATGGAAAAAAGTAAATTTGTATAGAGATAAAGGATCTTGAAATAATATTTCATATAAAGCATACGTTGAACTTGTTTTCCCAACTTTAATTAAATATGCCAACCTTCAAATCCAAGTACGTTCTACATCATAAAAATTTCAGATTTTGTTATGAATTTTTATAAAATAAGTGGAGAAAATTCATATAAAAAAGTATTTTGAAAAAAATGTTTTTAAAATATTTAAAATATTTAAAATAAAATATTCAAAAAAATTGATTATAAATTTCCTCTAGTACAAATGATAATAATATAAATTTTTTGTTTCACTCTATTTCCAAAATCTTGATCTATGTAGTCAAGTACATTGTATAAGTGTATTATTTTTTTGATGAACTATCTTCATAAATTGAAAATAACTTAATATATGATTTGAATTAACTCAATGATGCAATGATTTAGAAATAGCATTGGTGAAGTTGCACAAAATAAATTTGATAAAAATCATATGTTCTACAATATGGAAAAATATTGTTTGACAATCCAATGGACAATTGTTATTATTGACAACCTTACAAATCTAAATCTGAAAACACATAATCCAATCATAACTCAATGATGTAATCATAATTAGACTCTTGGATGAATACATACATTATTTAGTCTTACAGTTTCTTGAAAGTCATTCATCAAACATTTTTAGTCCTTGAGTTCCTTTCTTGATTAACTTTAATCCAATTTTAATCAACCATAAACTCACACTTCAATTATTGCCTCCATTTTTATTATGATTACAACTTTTGAAATTCTAAACATTTTTTACTTTATTGTTTCAAAAATCACTAGGTTTTTATTGTTTTTAGTTTACAACAAATTGAGTTGTAATTTTGGCTTTTAACCCCTAAAAGACAATTGTTATTGAAAAAGACTAAAGAAACTTTTGTAAGGATACCATTTTTTCCTCAACAACTACCTAAATCAAATGTTATGTTTTTTCAGAGTCAAGGAACATAGGCAGTGACACTTTGTGAAACTTTACAAAATTTATCTGTTTCTTCTAAATTTTAGGCTATCACCAACACAATAAAAAATATAAATGTAAGAAAAATAGATCTCATTCCAAGAGTCAAAGTACAAAGAGCAATTGTTGCATGTAATCTAATCAAATTACACTAAGTAGGGATATTAAGGGGACCAAAAAATTAAAGGAATTTAATGTGGAAAATTGCAAATATTTGAAACATGATGTACAACAAAGGCAGATATTTATATAGTGTTTAGTGTCGATTAATTAGTATAATTTCCCTTTAAAATCACTATTCAATGTTGATTGCATTCTTCCTAAATGGAATTTTAGGTTCCACCCATGCAAAAATGGGATCTAATTTACATTAGAGTTGATCATAAATTTTGAAGAGGGACCAAAGAGCTACAATTTGATGTTAGAAAAAAACCCATGACAAAACTCCTTAAAGCACCAAAATTAGGATCTTATAAAGTTTGGTCTTGAGTTTGGTGTTGTAATCTTTTTGTATTATTTTGAGTTAAATCTTTCTCTAACAACCCATGTACAATCAGAGATAAATTTACAATTAATTTTACTAGCGTGCCAAATTTAAGTTTAATCCCTTGTTTTTCCCCTATCAATGCACTATAATGTGACATCTTTTGGATAGTTTTTGCCCAAAAGTTGCCCTAACGATTTTAGAGTGAATTTATCTCAATGAAATCAAATTTAGATTAATATAGTCTAAATATAGAATATCAAGATTTCTCCTACATTTTTATCATGGAATTATGTTGATTTCATGAATGCATGACCATCACATGCCATCCATGAAAAAAAGGGAAACCAACAAAAGTGCCTCTAAGGATGAAAAGGGAAACAACAATAGGATCTCTAAGAGTGAAGGTAGAAATGACATTAAGAAACACAAGGATGAAAGTTTCAAATGACAATAGGAGAACTCAAGGGCAAAAATAACAATAACAAGGAATCCAAGAATGAAAAGTAGAAATGACAATCTTTGTATTAAGAAAAGGATGAGTGGAAAGTGAAAACAACATTAGAAAATTTAAGGGTGAAAAATAAAAACAATAGTAATGACCACAAAGATGAAAAAAAAAACTTGACAATTGAAAAATCTACAATAAAACTTAGAACTTGGCAAGGGGTAGCACATCTTAAACAGGCACAACACATAAAAACACTACATTATCTAATTCAAATATGCTATTGTCCATTGTATATATTAAAATATTAAATAATATCTTCCACGATAATTATTACCATTAATGCAAAATAAAATTGATGAAGTGTTAGACTTTCCAATTTTTTTACTATGATGTTTAGTAGCATGTGCTCATGAGAAATGAAAATGGACAATATAAAATGACCCACATTTTGGTACCATTTTGGGGTTGGGGTGAACTGACCCCCTCGCTCGTCCCGCCTAAGTCACTCCATGTATGCATGTAAAAAAAAAGACCCCCTATTTTGTGCTTGTTTTAATTATCATGCCCTTGGGCTAATTCGGGGCCCCTGATTGCAAATATGAATTCAAATTTTATAAATTTTATAATGTGTGGCAAATAAAAAATTTCAGGGTTTTTCCTCAGGGACGAGCGAGGGGTCAGTTCACCCCGGCCCATTTTTGGTGTTAGAAACGGCCATAGGGCACGCGGGGTGCCCGGAGAAAGGTCAGCCTAGTTATTAAATGCGGTAATGAAGCCCGGAAGCGGAATAGGTGTGTGGGACGGTAACTTCTTACGGTAAGTAACTTCTCAGCCGACGACGACGGGCGCAGGGGTCCCGTCGCGTCCTCCAAGCCCGCCGCGCGTCCCGCACGTAATGGCCGCTCGGCGGCCTCGCAGCAAGTCGCGGCTGGCCCTACTCGTCTCGTCTCGCCTCGTCTTCCCCCCCTCGCCTTGCGCCGGCATGCCCCACATGCGCGCTGCTGCTGCTCGCTGCTGGCTGCTCCTCTCGCAGCTCGCCCTTCCTGCCCTTCCCATTGCCCTTGCCCTCTTCTCCTCCTTTTCCCATCGCCAAGGGCAAGCTCCAGTCCTTCTCACCTGAGCTCTCCTCTCTGACAGCATCTGAGACGCGACCGCTAGTACTGCCTCCCTTCAGGTACACACACTCACACACGCCTGCTCACCCCTCTCGCGGTGTCCGTTTCCAGGGTAGTAGGGATCCAGAGTCGAGCTTGCATTGGTAGGGATCAAGCTGTTGGGGCTCCCGAGTGGAGCTTGCATTGGTGTTGTTAATGTTGATGTGCTTGTGGTGGATGCAGAGTGGAGAGCTGCATTGGTGGGGTGCGTGAGATCGCTGCTGTACCGGGTGGTAGTTTAGAAGACTTAAGGAAAGTGCAGCAACCCCGGTTGCGAAAGTGGCCGTGGAGGGGGTTCTCCCGGTGTGATGGTGCGGTGCATGGCGCCGTCGAAAGCATGCGCAGGGAGCAGCGGCTTTCGGAGGGGGTCGACGATGAAGGCACTGCTGGTGGTGACCGTGTTGGTGGCGTTGGTGTCCGTGGTTGTAGCTACTGGTAAGTGCTCTTAGTGGTTGCATCTCGAACTGGGTTTGGAAGTAGAGTGTGGACTTTCGTTCTTTGGTGTTCGGTTTTCAAGTTTTGAGTGTGAAGGTTGGCGCTTTGTGTTTGGGAAGTGGGCATGGTGAGGTTTGTTGCGGTGGATAGAGAGGACTCAATGCGGGTGCTCTGGAGACTCACTGCGCTATGCGTTTGTAGCTATTTGAATGATAATAGTTGGGTGTACTGATTCGTGATGAGAAGTTAAGCTTCAACGTTGTTTTGGAAAGATTAGGGCGGTTGTGTGTCGATGCGCTGTCGAGAGTGTGTGATGCCATACCATAACGTGACGTGCCCGTTGACGTAGAGAGGGAAGTAATGTAGGACTGACGACCTTGGTTGTAGAGTCGGCTTGGTAAGTTGTGGATAGTGTGTGAAGAGTTCTTGGTACTGTTCTTGGGATCAGATTCAAGACTCCTTCGGAGTTTTTGGAATGGATGTGAGCCAGATGTGCTTTGAATTATGCATTCCGAGATCCGTTACTGTGCATATCGTCGCGATGTGATTAGAAATTGGCATATGAATTGGCTATTCTCGATATCTGTGCAAGGGTTTTGAATATCGAGTTTAAAAAATCTAGAGGAATATTCCTCATGCTCCTTTATTAAATAGGCACGCAGGGGGCATCAATCACGCCCTGTTCTGCGTCTATTGTAGTAGATCTGAGCGTGGAGATACACTCTCTTTCCAATGCCTTGTTCTTGTTCTTGTTCTTGTTTTGTTTTAATTGATGGTTTTGTGTAGTAGGTTTTCGCTATGTGTGATTTGGAGGTTTCCTGATCGATCTGCTGCGTGAACTTGCGGTATTGATTATTCTCGTATGTGTTGTTGACAGAGGGTGGCCCTGGATTCTCTCCTGGTGGGCCGCATCCTCCGGGTGTTGGCCACCATCCCCCTGGTGTGGGTCGACATGCGCCCGCGTGGAGCAAATGGAGAGCATGGATAGCTCTGCAGGCATGGAAAAAGGCCATCACTGATGACCCTCAAGGTGTCACCAAGACCTGGGTGGGGACCGATGTCTGTGCGTACGAAGGAGTGTTCTGCTCTCCTCCAGAAGATCCGAATCTCTCCTACCTTGAGGTCGTGTCTGGCATCGACTTGAACGATGCTTATTTGAAGGGAACTCTGGTGCCCGAGCTCGGTTTGCTTCGGGAGATTGGCTTGTTCCATTTGAACAGTAACCGATTCAGTGGAACAGTTCCGGAGTCTTTCAAGTACCTGAAGACACTCTTCGAGCTGGATCTCAGCAACAACTGGTTCGGGGGTACTTTCCCATCAGCAGTTCTGGCGATTCCCAACCTGGTTTACCTCGACATTCGCTTCAACAAGTTTTACGGCAAGTTGCCGAGGGAGCTTTTCTTAAAGCCTCTGGATGCGATCTTCGTGAACAACTGCAACTTCGAGGGTGAGCTTCCGGATACTTTTGGAGATGCTAAAACTTCAGCGATGGTGCTCGCCAACAATAACTTCGATGGCGACATCCCCAAGTCCATCGGCCGATTGGGTGGAACGTTGCAGGAGATCGTGGCCTCGAACAACAAATTCCATGGAGGACTTCCAGAGGAAATAGGCAGCTTGAAGTTGGTCAATCTCTTCGACTACAGTGACAACCGCATCACTGGAGGGATCCCGGACAACATCAAGAACATGAGGGACTTGGAAGTTTTCGCTATGGCAAAGAACAAGCTCAGTGGAAAAGTGACAGCTGAGCTTTGTGGACTCAGTAATTTGAGCTCTGTTGTACTGGACGACAATTACTTCACTGGAGTCGACTCTTCATGCTCTGCACTTGGGGATATCCTCTCACTCAGAGGTAACTGTGTGCCTGGCTCTTCTGGCCAGAAGGACTCCGCGACATGCGCTGCATTCTACTCACCTCCTGGCAATCCTACTCCTACTCCTCCTACTCCTACACCCTCTCCTCCTACTCCTACACCCTCTCCTCCTACTCCTACACCCTCTCCTCCTACTCCTACACCCTCTCCTCCTCCTCCAGTATTGTCTCCTCCTCCTCCCGTACTGTCACCTCCTCCACCAGTCCTGTCACCGCCTCCTCCCGTCCTCTCACCCCCTCCTCCAGTCGTGTCTCCACCTCCTCCTCCTGCTGCTTGCCCTCCTGGATACAAGCCTGGGCACAAATCAGGAACATGCTTCATGTTGGTCAAGGAGCCAAAGAAGTGGGTGGATGCTGAGTTTTACTGCCGTGGACAATCAGATGGACACTTGGCCGCCGTTGCCAATTGGGCCGAGCTCAAGGACCTTGGGCGTATGTGTTACAAGTCGAATGAGACTATTTTCAGTGACCATGTTAACCCTCTGGGTCTGGGCTGCTACTTGGGAGGCCGGAGACCCTACACGATCACTCCCCCCACCAAGGGTTGGAACTACCCTCTCGCTCCTTGCATTGAGTTCAACCAGACTTTCTGGAACGACGGGGAGCCTAACAACTTGGGAGGGTATGAAGGCTGTCTGACTATTAAGTACGAGTCTTGGGAGCAGGCTCGTAACCCGGAGAAGCTTCCCTTCATGCTCAACGACTTGAGCTGCGATGTGGCGTTGCCCTTCATCTGTGCATTGACCGAATGCGAAGATGCTGGATGTGATTTGGACGATACGTGCAAAACGCAGGGCGATTCCGAGGCGAAGTGCTACTCCGATCCGCACTCTCCGGTAGGGTACAACTGCGGCTGTAGCGAAGGCTTCACGGCAGACGGCTCTGGAACTTGCATCCCCAAGTGGGAATAAATTGAACTCGAGTCATAAGCTTTCTTTGAGATGTGCCAGGGACCCGAAAGATTCGACAAGTCCAGGCTTCGTGGTTCGATCTGCAGTAGGCGGAGTTGGAAAATAGGAGCAGGTGGTGCATGTGGTGGTGAAGGACTGCTTAGGGAGTAGACAGATATCGGAAGGTTTATTTCTAGTGAGATAAAAAAAAGGGGGGTGGTTCTGATGTGGTAAGATTTGGGTAAACCTTGCCCTATCTCTCTCTTCCCAATGGGCACCGAGACACCAGGCAATCAAAGATTGCCCTTTTATGGCAGACTACTGCGCCCCTTGGATGTATCAGGCTGCCTCACTGACCCTTGCATTGGCTGTGACACAGCGAGCTCCTGTGGTGAGGTGACTTTGGGTACCGATTGGCATTTATTGATTTTTCTATCCATTCAACTGCTATGCTATATTTTTATCTTCTGGTGGTCAAGTTCAGAGGGTGAGCGAGAGGCTCCGTGTGCACGTCAACGCTGTGCTAAGGTTTCTTGGACCTTCTGAACTTGTCAACTGCCGATTCTTTGATTGTGAACAGTTTATTATTTTTTTAGAGTCGTCTTTTTTCCCCCCCCGGTAAACTAAGTGTACTGTTATATCTTATTTTTAATTCTTATCTCATTCGTTTCTATTCATGTTTTGTCACCCCTGGATATACCACTTGAATAAGATCTCAGTGACAATGCTTATTTCTTGGCGTGTCTCTCTCTCCTCTCCTACGTACTCCTTTTGAATTCGCTCAGCCGTGCATTTGAGACTTGTATTATCTGTCATGGGTTCTTCTATGGGGTGTGTAAGTTAGGTCTTCCTTGCTTTCAGGATTGTGTTAGCTGTAGGAGTGTTTTGATTTCTTGTTGTCTGCGTTCACATTTGTGTTTGAACGCTCTGAAACGGTGGACTTGTTATTACAATGTTGTGCCTATGAGTAGACCTGTATGTTCAGGCGTTAGTGAGGGTCTGTTGCAGACCACAATTAAGCCTCGGTGAAATTCATAATGACAGGAGCCCTCGGTACAGTTAATAATGTAGCAGCAACTGGGGGTGTCATGAGAAGTGATTAATGCTCATCTGTGCCAGTCCCCAGAATTAAAGATAGACGTGGGACAAGTCGAGATTGAATCGTATGAGTCTACGTTACGAGAGCTGTGATGTTCGTCTGGGACGGGGTTCCTCAATGCAGTGTTCAAGTACTCTTGTGCGAGGCGTGAAGGATGGGGAGATTTCAGCTGCAACTAAGTTTAAGTGTTTTCCTGATATCCAGATTTTTCGAAGAGATTGGATGCGATGAGTTTCAGTGGACTGTTGGCCGAGATTACTGGTTACTGACTTGAAGACTGTGAGTGGAGTTAGTATTGTAGAGGTTTGTGTATTGTTCCAGGTATTGGATAAGTTGCATATCCTTGATTGTAGTGTACACTTAACCCTAAGGTTGTGGCACCGGAACCCACGATGGACAGGCCTACGACCACTTTTGCAAACTTTGAAGTGCTCTCTGTATGTGCTCCCGTTTTGCAACTACACATGAATTAAATTTTTATAATTTTTTTTGTCAGAGATGTAACCATATGTCTTCTATGAGTCATAAAAGTTTCAATATTTTTGTGAGTTTTTAAATTATTGTGAATTTTGGAACAATTATTGGTAGTGAAAAAATTTCATCTAAAACACCAAACACATTTAACCCTTAAGTGATGGGCTCATAACCATGGAAATCATTTGTTTTGTACACTGTGTGAATTGTTGAATTAAAATAATGCAAAAGCACTCATTGGAAGACAAACTATTGTAGATGATCTTTCCTTTTTACACAAAATTGGGAGGATGAATGGTTGCACTTTTGTCCTGCAGGGAGAGATTCTTTGTCATTCATCGACCAGAAAACGTCTTTGGGGTGGCATTCATAGGTTAATAGATCTGAAATTTTCTTCATTGGGTTTTCATTGCAAGTAGAGATTATTCATAACATTGCCAACCCTAAAAATGCTTGAGGAGCTTGAATGTGACTTTTGGATGACAAAACAAGCTTATTGATGAAAGGAAGCAATACAAAGAGTTTTCATCTAGTTATTTAGGGTAGTGGTATAGAAGACTCTCCTTGTTAGAAGAATGGTCTTATGGAGGTATTCAAGAATTTTGCTAAAAACAAATAAGTATGTGCCATAGATCTCATTAGATATCCTTCTAATGTATTTTGGAAATTCCAACTCTTTGTTCTTGATTTGCTGTTTTGAGTCATATAAAATGGACTTTTAAGAACTTAAACCAACTTGATGAAGTGAAGTTTTGTAAGTCTAGATTCTATTCCAATTTCAAACTTTCTAAAATCCTAAAAATTCCTAAAATTGAAAAACATATTGTGATTTGGACCTATTACTACTATCTATTGCTTTTCCATTTATATAATTATATGGAAATTTTGTATACATATGGAGAAAAATTTCAGATTTTTTGGACTAATTGTAAATTGGTTATGAATTATTTCACTTTTTCTTCTAAATATTATGGTAATTTGAAATCATCACCAATAGGTTTTAAAAGTTGTAACTTATAGAAAACATGTGATTTCATCTTTGAGTAAAAAATTTAAAAAATCTTCAAATTAACTCAATTGCAATGTAGAGCAAACAAAGTAAAAGATAACAAGGAAGATTACATATCAAAGGCTTTGTAATTCCAAGGTTAAATTGCATATACCCTTTGTCCACCTTGTTAGGGCTAAAAGGACCATTCTTCCATCGATACCTTAGGGTTACTTGCTAAGTTTAAATCAAGAGCCAATATTAGCCCATTATATGAATATTATGTTGGTAACATTCAAAGGAACAAGACGAAGGCCTCCAACATTGGTCAATAACCATAAGTGGTACATTCAATTTACAATGTCATTCTAATTAGCACTACATGGTTCTAGACCCAAAGTTCAAATTGCAATAAAAATGAATTTTAGGAACTTTTGAACTTTTGAACTTGGAATATAATCTGAATTTGATGAGCTTCATTTCATTAGTTGGTCTTTAATTTTTTTAAATTATTTATATGGCTAAAATTCATATTATTATAAAAGAGCAAAAATTAGTAAATTACACTACACAATGATCATTCCATGAATTTGTCATTTTCGTATGTAGGAAAGTAAAAAAATATTACAACACAAGATTACCCAATACCTTGCGTTGAAAACAACGACGCTAGCATGTGAGCATGTGAGCGTGAGCCTATGAGCGGTGAGCAGGGATTGTGTGAGCCTAGAGCCTAGAAATTTTGAACATGATGTAATTTCTAATTCTTTTGGTTAAATAATTAAAAGATTGATGTTTTTTCAACAAAATTTATTATATTTAGAAAGATATGACCTATTACCATGGGACCCATGACTGTGGATTTAAGATCTAAAAGCCTGAGAAGTTGATACTATTGCATGTTTTGAAAATTATATCATATTCTAAAAGGTCATTTCAGGGTGGATTGATCAAGTGAGAGTACAAATAATTTTGAGTCAATTCTAAGGATGAGAGGAAGACAAATTCAATGAAAATATCCGGATGTTTTGTATTGAACTCCCATTGTTTTGCATTATCTCCAGATGTTTGTATTTTTTTTTCCGATGACTAGTATTAATTTTGGACTCTCAAAAGTCTAGAAGTAGTTAAATGTGGCATAATGACAGTCCCGTTCATGCTTCTATAATGAAAATAAGTATAAAATGGAAAATTGCAAAGTATGATGTTAATCATGTTATGGACCTTTTGGTTATGATTAGTCTTGGATGAAAGCGTAATAATAGTGACACTAAATTTAGGGCACAAAAAAAAGTTCACCTTAATTCTTTTTTTTTTGTAACATTCCTTACACTTTCCCACTGATTGTGGTGATTTTCAATGGGTACTTGATTGCCTTGGCAAACTTGCTTGCCATTCCAAATGGAGGAGATTCCTTCAACATGTGCTAGTCGAGGATGAGTCTACAATATAGGTTCAAATATCCTAGAAGAAGTGAATAAACATCAAAATGACATCGGATTGATGGACAATAGGTAGAGTCCAGCTTCTTCAAGCTCAATGATTTCAGTATGGGTAAAGAGTGGCATGAGGAAGAATAGGCCAAACCTTGGGGATCTTGGGTTGGGTAAAAACATGTAAAAGCTTAGATTCCATAATGTATCATGCTATTTGATTTATACAAAACCAAAAATTGTCTTGGTTTGAATTGTTGTGCCTTTATACTCATGCTTTTGTCCTTTGTTAATAAGGGCAAGAATGGATTTTCCATGCCTAACAATCAATAGCTTGCATTTGACATGTGTATACTTCTAAATGATGTGATATCGTTTCCTTGACTTGTATGAAATTCTCGCTATGTGTCATTCCAAAATATTGCAATCCGTTTCCACTATAAATTATTTATAGGACATGACCATGTTAAAATCCTCAACTGTAGTCCCGAGTTGCACTCTAGCAATGACTGATCTAGTTTGAACCCAAGGATGAGAGAAGATGACCTTGTTGGGGTGATGAGAATCACCTTCAAAATTAATCAAAATACCCAATTTTTTTTATTGGACCTAAATATCTCTTCCACCTCTAAATGCGGAATTTGAATGCAAATGTCTTCCGCTTCAGGCATCTCACTAGGGCCTCTATGATTTTCTGTCCATCTCCAAATGTCATAACTGTCTTCAGTTTCAAATTCTTTTTAGAGGGACCTTTTCTAAAAGGGCCCCCGCAAAAATAATTCCTATAGTTTGTCATTTGCTTGAAGGCTCAAATCCAATCTAATGATATCAAAAGTTCCAAAATTTTGTGTGCTTTTCCATGTTTGTTGCCCAATGGAACAAGCAAGTACTTTCACAATCTACCATTGGAATAGATGGATCCCTTGACCTGTACACAATGCAAATTGCATTAACCCCTAAAGGACCAAGCTTTGTTTTTCGGCAATATAGAGATTTTGGGCAGCTCACTACAAATGGAGTTTTTATTTATTTTTTCTGAAATTTTCACACAACTTGGGGACAAGGTTTGTTTTTAAGACCCAACAATTTTCCTAACTTTTGACTATATGGTTAAAAAGTTATTGTATGATATGCAAGGTTTTTCACCATGGGGACAATTTGGTCAAATTAGAAAAAAACACTTTTTTCAGAAATAAAAATTTGAAATTAGTTTTCTAGATTTATATGTACGTGGAAAGCTTTGAATCATTTCAATTTGATTAACAAGTCAAAAGCTATGAGGAGTTTTAGTTTGTGGGCAATTATAGATTCTCTACTCTATAATAAACTCTTAAGTTGTTTATTTAACTCAATTTTCAATATTTTTGGAAAAAATAAAACCATAGTATATAGAATTCTTATTACAAGACCGCAACCATTGGGATTGACATTTTTCAATTCCATAACTAAATTATTAACAAATTAGTAGTTTGATTCATTCTCACTTCTTTCTATTTACTATTTTTTTTCTATATGTTGTACAATTCCAAATGATTTCAAATTTTTCAAGCATGTTGCCTTGAAGAATGAATCCAAAGAGTTGCAACCATTTTGGACATTTTTTCATACAAATGTGACCTTGTGAAGTGTAGCTTCCCTGTTTTTTGCAAGGACAAAAAAAGGCTTTTTGTCAATTCAAACGCTAATAACTTGCAACATACATAGTGAAATGTTTTGAAATGTTTTTCACATCTTCTCAAATCAGCTAACTACAAGATCCTATGGTTGGATATGTCCTAAAAATGGTAGTTTTGAAGCGTTTTGGGTGAAAACATAGTCAAGGAACTTTAGAGGTTAATGTTGGCTTAAGCACTATCACACATGAATCTTTTGATGGTTGGATCTAACACCCTATTTTCTATATTGGCCTACAACAATGCCAAAAATGAGCTAGCCTTTAGTGCATATTACAAACAGCAATGGTCATGACTTTACAATAAGTAAAGTCATAGATGTGACAAGCAATAGTTGTCCATGATATCCCCCTCTTCACATGACCAAACATGACAAAGTAGTTCTCAAGGTTGCCACTTGGTTGCACTTGTTATGTGAGATCAATTCCATTCCTATGTCCATCTACAATTATCTTAAACAAACACTATACTTAGATAATAAATTTGGATTAAATTTTCTAAAAAACAAACGCCAATTTTTTTTTGCTAAATCTAGGACCAAACATCTAAATTTATAAATAAATGTAATGATGGTTTGCCAAAAATCCAATGAATCCAATAATAATTCACTGAACCATATATCAACTATAATTTGACCATCTACCACCAAGAATTTTTTTGATGGTTGAATGAAAGAACTACTTTATTGACATTGAATGAGATTGAATTTACTAAGATTAAAAGATTGAGAGGTTGTTTTAATAATGAAATCCATTGTCCGTTATAAATCCTGAAAGGGCATGGGAAAATTCAAAGATGAGAGCTCGACCACTCATAGTCAAATTAAATGCAGGAATTGTATACAATGTCAAACTTCAGACCTCATTTTGGCATAATGGCATGATTATTTTCAAAAAAAATTGAAATGAAAAAAGGTGGTAAATCAATCCCAATTTCATCTCTAGAAATCCATTTGTGATTTTGAGTTTCCAAAAGAAAATTGTAGACAATATTCAGAGAGGATGTTTGAAAATGTCAAAGAAATTATCCCTTCCAACCCCTCTCTAAATTTTGTCCATAACTTTTGATCTAAGCCTTAAAATCTCAAATGGATTTTTAGAGACAAAATTTGACTTGATTTACCAATTTCTTTTAGTTAAAATTTTTTTAGAAAAAATTATTCTACTATGCCAAAATGAGGTCCAAAGTTCTATATTGAATATAATTTCTACTTTTAACTTAACTAGGTATGAGTGATTGAGCCCCTAGTAATCCTAATTTACATATCCCACATGGGTTGTTTTACCTTGTATCACCCCAATTGTATAAAGAGTTTGTCTTCTCTCCAACATGTATTCAAAATTAGTGGCTTCCTAATCTAGGTGTGCAAATCTTGAATTTTTTTGGGACAACCTAATGCATAGCCGTTAACGGCCACGCTTTTGGAGATTCAAATTTGCTTGCAATATATGCAAGAATTTGGTCAAATGCTAAAAAATTTTGGGCCTTTCTAGACCCCCAGCCGTTAACGGCTACGATTTTAGGGGCTTAAATTTATTGTAGCGTATGCTAGAATTTGGTCAAATAGGGACTTTTGGAGGGCCTTCCTAGACCCCCTAGCCGTTAACGGCCACGCTTTTGGAGATTCAAATTTGCTTGCAATATATGCAAGAATTTTGGTCAAATGCTGTAATTTTTTGGGTCTTCCTAGACCCCCAGCCGTTAACAGCTATGGTTTTAGGGACTCAAATTTACTGTAGCATATGCAAGAATTTGGTCAAATGCTGAATTTTTTTGAACCTTCTTAGACCCCTAGCCGTTAATGGCCATGCTCTTGGAGATTGAAATTTGCTTGCAACATATGCAAGAATTTTGGTTAAATGTTGAAATTTTTTCGACCTTCCTAGACCCCCAGCCGTTAGAGGCTACAATTTTAGGGACTCAAATTTATTTCAGCATATGCAAGAATTTTGGTCAAATGCTGGAATTTTTTGGGCCTTCCTAGACCCCTAGCCATTAATGGCCATGCTTTTGGAGATTGAAATTTGCTTGCAATATATGCTAGAATTTGGTCAAATGCTGGAAAAAATTTGCCTTCCAAGTGCATAGCCATTAACGGCCATGGTTTTTGGAATTCAAATTTGCTTACAACATATGCAAGAATTCAGTCAAATTCTGAAATTTTTAGGCCTTTCTAATACACAACCATTAACATCTGCTATGTTGAATTACATGGTGTACAATACATATACACAATCTAGAATTTTTTTAATCTTGATTTAAATGTCATTTCAAAAATGTTGATACAAGGAGATCCACAAGCACAAAAAATAGATGCTATACTTCAATTTCTTTCTGAAAATCAATTGGACTTACAATTGCATGGCTTTTTAAAGAAGGAAGTTGTGAACACTTCTTCTCGTCTTGAGCAGTTGAGGTATCAACCAAGGGCAAACTCAATAATCAATATTCCTTTGTGCTATATGATTTTTTTTCCAGATGTCAAGCCTATGCTAAAAAATGATGCCATGAATCTAGTTGCACATTTTGTTACTTGTAGTTACATGGAAGGAAATGGAATTTTCTATATGACCTTGGAAAATAATGAGGAGAAGATAGTAGATGTCATGGATGATATTTTTAAGTTGTAGAGTGCCAATTAGGTGGGGGTAAATGGTACATTTGAGAAAGAATTGAAAATTATGAAGATCTCAAAGTTTCCTTAGGCTAGATGTTTATGGTGTAGGATGACAATTACTATTTACAAGAATGCTTGCCTATTATCAATCATGATTATGCAGACACTTCATGTGGCATTATGCCACTAAAAATATTGTTTTAGAGATCAAGGGGTACATTGCAACTATGTTGGCAGTATGACATATAGTCAATTGATAATCCTTTATATTTCATTATCATTTTTTAATTTCATTTCACTTCTTAGTCTAAAACTTGCTTGCTTTGGACCATTGCAATTGTCACTATTCTACCTTTTTTGGTTTGATGTTCACTTCACATATTTAACATAATAAATCTTGTTTTGCCAAGAGAAACTAGAATTCTCATATTTCCATAAATCTTGTTCACAAGCTTCATCACATTCAAAGTATTGTTAGACAACCGCTCGCATATTTTAGAAAATTTGTCTCCAAAGAGGATCTTGCTATAGTTGGAGTGAGGCAAAAGTCAAATCAAAGAATTTTACTCTTACTATTTAGGCTCTAAATGGAATCTTATACCAAATTCATTTCTCAAATTTTATTTTTCATTTTCAATTTTTTTCAATTTTTTGGTCTTCCCTTTATTCTTGTTGTTAATTTGAATTAATAATATGTTGCTCTACTATACATTTTAACATTTGTCATCATGTACAATTCTCCTTATTCTTATACGTCATTTAATTCATGCAGCAAGAGTTGGAGGACGCTGCTACTGTAGCTCAAATTTTTTTATGAAAAGTAGCACAATCCAACATATTAGACTTCAAGTGCATTTGATGAATGGGTCTTCAAAGTTCTTGACAAGGTGAAGGTAGCTTCTCATTCAAAATTGAAGAAGTAGCTCTCTATTGAAGATCCTAAGTATATCACGGTTTTCTTAGAGCAAGTGAAGTGTCACTATAAAATTTATGATGAAAGTCCAAAGATTCCCTTGAATCATCTTTGGATGTTGGCAACTTCAGTAATAAACACTTCTGTAAAGATCAAGTGGCTAGAGAGGTGGAACAAGTCTCCTACTCATTGTAAAACTTTCAAATTTCCAAAAGCAAATTCAATGGTATAGACTTTTTTGAGTAGCTTCATAAAGCTACATGGTGGATTTAGGTGAGTACTTGTCTCTTTTTATTGTTTAATTAGTATTATTTCTTTGAAACTTTTTATTCAATCATTGAATTCTTCTAATTTAAATTTTGTATATGGTAGTCAGCTATCGAGACAAATTTTTTTTGATGCTATAGTGGTTAATCTAGGCATGTCTAATAATTATCTTTTAGATGCATGGTATGGATCTTTTGTCCACTATTTTTTTTATTATGTAGAGACAATGTTCATAGTGTTGTGGGATACTTCATTCTTTCGTAAATCATGAGCCTTGAATCACACTCTACTATTGAACTTTATGAAATTCCACAAAGCAAAATTTAATTTGAAATTCAATGAAACTAATATCATTGGATTCATTATATATACTATTTATTAGAAATTATTATTATATTTAGAAGAATTATAAAAAAAGACAATTAAATAAAAGGGCATTGATTAGAAAAATGGTTATTTAGGTCATTTATGGTTCGTACATTTATTTGGTGCTTAATATATTATTATTATATTTATTTTAAATATTTCATGTCCAAGATATTTTTGTTTTTATTTTCAAATATAGTTATAAACATAAAATAAAATAAAATAGGTGGACCATTTTCATCCTTTAAATTTACATGAAGGCCCATGATGAAGACTACATTTATCACTTAATTCTTCAAAAGCATTGTTCATGATTTAGTGCTTGTAATGTTTAGAGCCTTTGTTTATCACCAAATTATATTTAGTGTCTACAACCCACATTTGTTGCTCCATCAATTTTAGACTTCATAAATGTCACCTCTATGATGTATTGCAATTTTATATTTAGGTACTTCATAGTGAGACATACTTATCCACTACTATTATCATCATGTATTTGCTTACAAATACTATCTGTTTTAACTATACCTCAATTTTTAGTTCAATTTTTTTGTACAAAATCACATAGAGCCATATTCATTTGTTGTTCATTCAGATTGAAAATCCTTACGTCTAATTCCATAGTCATAGATTCCTAATGGATTCACAAACCCTAAATGGAGCAAAAAAATGGAGGCTCATAGGCTCACAGGCTCACAAGCTCATAGGCTCACGCTCACAAGCTCACATACTAGCATCCCCGGCGTTGAAAATGGTTTGAGCGATCCCTAATTTGGATTAAAACAATTTTTTTCCATTATTAAGGCTTCTCTAAAATCATCTAAAAGACTCAAAGCATCCTCTTAAAAGTTTCATAGTTAACTTTTCAAGTACCGACAATGAGCTTCTATTATTATGTAACTGCAAACCAAATTTGCATGTGAAATTATCAATCTCTTTTTTAGAAGTTTTGTAGATGATCAGAGTGGATATTCCAAGATACTACTATTTGGCATCACCTTTTGTTGCTTCAAGGTTCCAAATGTGTTGTTTCTTATGGAGTCTATGATCAATTGTAGAAACAACCAAGTGTTGTTTTTGAGTATTTACAACATATCACCTGAGTAATAGAAAACTCAAATTCTACTTGCAACATCTATATTACATTTTGTTAATCCATTTGAACCAAATTCTCATGATGTGACCATGTGGAAGAAGTTGAAATGCTTTTATGGACCAATTAATGTGGACTACTTTAACCCCAAAAGGACCAAGTAGCATTTTTTGGCAACATAGCATTTTCGGTCATCCATTTACAAATGAAATTTTGATTTTTTTCTTTGAAATTTTCACACAACATGGGATCGAGCAATAGCTTAAGGCGCAACAATTTTTATAACTTTTGACTCTTTGGTTAAAAAGTTATTGATTACTTGGTTATGATTTGTAGTTTCTTTAGAGCCAGGGTAGTTCAAGAAAAAATTACATTTTCAAAAGAAAAAAATTTGAAATAGGTTTCCTAGATTTATATATATGCTGAAAGCTTTTAAACATTCCATTTTGATTAATGAGGTGAAATTATGATGAGTTCTAGGAGTTTGCAGGCAGTTAGGAAATTTCTATTCTAAACTAAAATTTGAAGCCCTTTATTCTCGCCTTTATTTTTACTCAATTTTCAATATTTTGAAATAAATAAATAATAATTGGATGTAGATTTTTTATTACAACATTATGATCATTGGATTGGCAATATTTTAATTCCATAACTAAATTCTTAACAATTTAGTAATTTAAGTCATTATCTACTTCTTTCTACTTACTATTTTGTCAAGCATGAATATGAAATATTTCTTGTTTGAAATTTTTATATGTATTTCCAACTTATTTCTTCAACATATTATGAAGAGTTGTAAATTGTAAGATCTTCACATGTTTGGATAAAAAGTTTGAAAGATGAAGTCTAATTACTTGAGAAAAACTGAAAATACTCCTTTTTGAAATCCAAGCATCATGATCTTGTAATTAGTAAGGTTTATTACCCTTAAATTATGGGAGAGTGTACTCTAACAAGTTAATTAAAGGACCCCATGGTTGGATTTGTTAAAATATTAATATAGATGAAGATTTTAGCCTTGCTTTGAAGACAAGCATTTTGAAGTAGTTTTAGGCTTCTAAACATGAAACAACTTTAGAGGTTAGCTATAAAATAAGGGGCCCTTTACCATGATCATTGGTCTCAAAATTACTAATTGATACAATGAATAATTTTATTGATTGTTTCTTCACCCTCCAAAGTCATTCAATGGACACTTCGAGTCCTCCATGGTATTATAAGACTAATTGATTATATCCTAAGAATTTGTTGTGTTTTGGACAAATTGGATGGCTTATAAATGTCAAGTTATTTCAATGCATGCAAAGCAAGTAAGATCATCCCCACCTCAACATGGCAAAGGTCTACCATATGAACAAATTTGATGATAATTGTTTTGAGCCCCTCTAAATATTCTCCAAAGCTTCTATCCTATGGCCATGTAAAGGATAGGCCCATCAATCAAAGTTTTTTCTACTTTATTCTTTAATCTGTATTCAACTTGTACTTTGTCAATTTATTATTTCAAACAAATTTAGTGTGAAGGACTAAAAATTGGAGTGAGTTGATGGACTTTCCAAATGTAGATATGAAATTTTAGTTTACATTATAGTGATGATAATGGTGACCAATGTTTTGAAAGTTCAAAATCTATGAAACAAAATGAATATGATGGAAGTGTGTTTTGAACTGGCATGTTAGGACCCATCAATTAAAAGAATATATTTCTTATTTCTAGTAGAATTGTCACATGTGGTTGTTGAAAAATTAACACCAAAGTCAAATAGTTACACGCCAAAATGGAAATGATACATATTAAAATATTTTTTAGCTGTTGTTGCCTATCATGTAAAGGATTATTTTTTTGTGTCTACTAAATACCATGGAGTGATGATATATTCTTCAATGAATAATTGAAATTTGAAGAAAGTAAATTTTTGAAAGGATGATGTTGAAATGCACAAAATTAAATTAGAATATTATTCAAAGAGTATGAAATAATTATATACTAAAAAAAATTCTATTGATATTTGAAGAGAACCCTAGAGTGCATTATTGTATTGAATTGTTTATCCAATATGCTTATTAGAAAGAGATGTACTAAGAATTTGTTGTCTTACCAAAAATGAATTTGAGTTGTATACCCAACACACAATGTTATCCAATTAAAACAATATTAAAAAAATTACTTTCATTATTGTCATTTTTGATAGTTTGAAAATAATTGAACAAAATATTGAATAATTTTTTTTGTATTGGCAAACTACAATTCCTTCCAAAAATGATCAATTTGCAATAGAGGGTGGTAGTATATCATTACTCCACAGTACAATGATTGGTATATTTATAATCCCTTGTAACAATTATAAGGATAGTGACATTTTTAAGGCCTTACATGGATAATGACATTTTAATATTGTCGAATATGATTTTATGTATTTCACCCCGTAAGAAAAGACATACAACAATTTGGTATTTTAGAATATATAGTTTCATATTTTGAATGCATAAAGTGATGAAATAACAATTAAAAATGGCATTCAATTATTTCGTATAGGTTCAAAAAATCTATCCTTTGCTACTTAGGATGCTCTTCTATGATTCTATGTATGAAATTTTTCAAGTAAAAATATGAATATATTAAAATTTTATTGTCAAATTGTTAAATATTTGGTAGATTTTTTTAAGGTTTGATAAATAATACATTGACATGGTTTATTTGCAATGCTAAATATTGATGGTATTTATAAGATATTTCAATGTATAAACATATCAAAACATTTATGTTAGTAATATTGAATTAGAGCAGGTTGAAACAATGTTGCGTTGTACCAATTTCTACAAAATAAAATTGCTAATATTTTTTCTTTTTAAAATTTTGTAGTGACAGTCATTTTTAGGTGACATTAATTTCCTCCCACACTAATTGGATGAATCAGTGTAGCTACCCAAGTCAAAAAATCCAGCTAGTGCTACAGGGCCAGAGCCTCTATCAGTGGAGCTGCTTGTTTTCCAAGCGTCAGGTTTTTTAAGTTTTTTAAGTTTTAGGGTTTAGGGTTTAGCGATGGCATGACTTCTCACTCTTTGATTTTGAAGCCCGCTAGAGTGTTTGTTATCCGAATTAGGGCAACCGTTTTTTCCATGGCGGTGATCTGGATTGTGGCGAAGTTGGATCTGCTCAATCAGCATGACCTAATTTGGAAAATTTTCGAGCAATGTCACCATTTGTGAGGTGGTTACTATGGAGCGTTTGGTGAAGAAATTTGAGCAAAGGTACCGTCGCGCTTTGGATCTTCACAACTCGTGGGAGGATCTGCAGTCACGACTTCTGAAACAGTTCGCCAATGCAAGTGCAATTCTCGAGAGGTTACCGGTACTCTTGTTCTCTTTCTTTTTTCTCGTATGTTACGATTTGATTTTCCATTACCCTATGGAGTTGTGGATGTCGTCACAGTAGAAACGGAATCATTTGTTTTATGGAATTTTGAAATTCGGCACTTCATTCTCTAGGCTACTGAGATTTGAGATTTGTTTTGAATTTGAAAATCAGTTGATGTTCACCATGGATCAAACGGAAATAGTACTGTGAAGTATGCATTGCCTTAGAATATCGACCACTGAATCAGATCAATTCTCAGCTATTTTGTTCTCAGATTTTATGAATTATTTTCTTAAGAAATCCATACGACCCTACAGTGAAAGAAAAATATAACTGAATTAAAAGGAATTTTTAGCGGCAGAATGCTAATGATGTTGCCATAATAACCTTTTAGGTCTGATCGATCTCTGTTTTGGGTGATATGTTTTAAATTCGTCTACAGAGGACAGACTGGTGAAATTTTGTGTTGAAATCCTGCACGTGAATGGAATTTTAAAGCCTAGATTAAGAAGCTTTTGAGTGCTGGTTTCAGGTGCTCCTGGAAGCAAAGAATTATGGTATTATGGGCAGTATGAGGTCCATCTTGCAAGCCATGCCAGCAATGCAGATCGAACAACTAGAGCTCATATTGCGCTCGATGCAATCCACCATGTGAGTAAACTTTATCTGCCTCCGTGTGAACCTTACTTATGTCTGGGTTCAAGTAGACCAAAATCTTCAGGACAAAGTAGGGTTCTAGCATTGAAATGAACATTGTAGTTACTGGATTAGGGTCTATTTCAAATGAAATCTCAAATGAAATCAAGAGCTATTTGTCTTGCGTGTCATTGTTGCAATTGTCTTGTCTTTGTGAGACTGAAAATTGATTCTTAATGTGGGGTGAGTATCTCAGTGCTGAGCTAGAGAAGATTGTTAAGTCATTTGAGAAGCTATGGCGAGATGGAATGGGGCTTCTGAAAGCTGAGAAGATAACAGCGCAACAATCTGAGCAAAGGGTCGGGCCGAGACCAAGTTTGAATGATTGTCTTCAAGGTCTTCATGATCTTTACATAATGCATCGAGACGAGTAAGTCTTTTTGTCATTTCTGGCATCTGTTGTTTCTTCTTTTATAACATGAAGCAAGCAAGCATTTACTGAATTTTGCGAACTGTGTGACTATGAGACTCACAATTGACTGGTATTTGTACACTCAGGCATAAGTTGAAGCTTGCAATCATTTCATCACTATCTTACGAGTCTAGGTAACATCTCTTTTTCTATTACCAGTAAGAGAATATTTCCTCATTTCTTTCAATTATGTAAATTTATTAGGTAGCTTGTAATCCAACCAGTTCATGCTGAATGAATACTTAATGCGTTAATATTACAATTCTCATTTCCAGTCATTTGTTTTTCACTTGTAACTCACTTGGCACGGTGAATCTAAATGAGTACCCCTTGAATATACTTTGAATATCGAACTAATCAATGTCTTCTCTGCTCAAAAGGAGTGACGATGTTTGCGCATTGCAAGCCGTGCTTCAAGACCAACCAAATCTGCCCCCGAATGAAGGTTTGTCATTGCGCTCACTCTCCTGAACTACAGTATATGCTCTCTTACATTCAGCACAGTGATGAATCAAACAGAATCATTTGAATCATTTGTACAGTGCTTGAGGTTCAACCTTTTCTGTATTTCTGACGCACATAAGCCTATCGTCTGTTCTTCGTTCATCGAGTTAAGACATGTTCTCACTTGGAGTTGAGAGGTGTCTTAGCCAGGGTCTTAGAATTTAATTTGAGTACACCCATAAACTGGATTACCTTTTGCTAGCACCATTCCTAACACTACACTTAAGTGCAACCAAACCTTAAAAATAGTCTTCACCTACAATGACAACAAATTGTTTTTTGCTTGTGACAGTAAAACGTATTTTTGAAGTTATTGCTGCTGGTGATATTTGGTGATCGAGGCATATATCCGCCATCAATATGCCTGACTGCTATCGTGGTGAGACCATTAGGTTTCGCTCAATCCGATTTTGGTTCCATATACATTAACAGCTTTCATATATGTGGTGATTTTTTTTTGAGAGGGATGACGCCAAAACCCCGAAACCTCTAGATCGAAGTGAAAGAGAATCAGTAGGGAATCGAACATGACGAAAGTTAAAAAAGCTATGTTCAATAAAGCTTCATAGAATCTGTGAATGTTGCGCCATGAACTTTGTCAGAGGTCAGAATTCAAAGGCAGTCACAGGTCACCAGTGTAGGTCGTGCGGAGCTACTCCCTCCAAAGAAGTTCCTTGATTTGTTCAACAATAACAACAGAATGTTAGCCATTGACACTTGCGTTAGATCAACAGGAATAGATTGAGAAATTTGATTTTCATCTTGTAGCCATAAGGTAGCAGCACCCATAACTGTGAATTTAAGGGGTTTGGATATGATGTCTATTAATAGCAGCACCCATAACTGTGAATTTAAGGGGTTTGGATATGATGTCTATTAATAGCAGCACCCATAACTGTGAATTTAAGGGGTTTGGATATGATGTCTATTAATAGCAGCACCCATAACTGTGAATTTAAGGGGTTTGGATATGATGTCTATTAATAGACATCCAACAAATTATTGGGCCCTACTAGGAAGAGAAAAATAATTCTCATGCACTTTCAAATGTATTATTTGGACATTGTGAGTATAAGTTGTGAATTTTTAAAGAGCTGACTATAAATGCACCTAATATTGACATTAGGGTTTGATATTTAGATGTAATACCTCTTTATAATTCAATTTACTTCCCAAGATTTTGAAAGATTTTAGAGGAGATGGTTATGGGTGTTGTTACTTTATAACAAACAAAGCAATATGTTGCTTAGAAAGTTTTTAGGTTAAATATCAACATTTTATGGAGTTCTTTCTAATAATAGGGATTGTGGCACTCTCCTTGAATTGTAAAGGGGCCATTCTTTGAAGATTGAGAAGGTTTTTTTTTTTTTTAAGGTGAAAAATGGGTGTGAAGAAGTTTCCTTGTCTATAGTGTCTCTTTTAGAGAAGGTGTGACAACTTTTAATGATAGATTATGTACTTAAAAATCTCCATAGATCATATTATCTTTTATAATTCTATAAATCTAATTTTAATTAGTACACAATTTTTTTTTGAAATTCAATATAATCCTCCAAACCAATCCACCAAGCAAGTAGTAGACAAGTGTATGTAGCAATGTGAAGCTTTAGTGTAAAAGATACTTGACAATTCTGCATAGAAGTAGTTAAGAGTATTGTTTTTTTAATGCACAGATTTTTGCCACTTGGCTAGAGTCAAATGATGTTGGCTATTTTTTGTAAAGGAAATTTTTATTTTGGGGGGGCAAAATAACCAAATTACTATTGTATTTTAAGACGTCAAATTTGACCTATATATCACCTAGTTTTCATATAGATCTTGGGGAGTTCACTTAGAGTATCCATTTGAAACCACGCGCCAACAAAACTTTAGAACTCCTATATACTTTTTGAATTTTAAATTAAAAATAAATAAATATGAAATTTTTTTCTTACTTTCAAAGTTTATGTTTTGAATTATAGATATTTTTATTTGTTAATAATAATTAGTTACAAAATTTCAAAGTAAAAATATATACTATAGAATTGAAAAATAACGTTTACACCCCTATACTATATAAGAAAAAATTGTCTAAAAATTGAACAAAAATAACTCTATTGAAAGCTCATTTTGAGTTGAATATTGATTCAATAGTCATCTAAATGTGTTCTCTATAATTATTTGAGTTGATAAACATGCCATTTTAGACCTCTTCTAGAAATCATTTTATATTTTATTTGAGTTGGAAATTTTGGCAATAGAAACCTACAATCATTATTAAACAATACTCAAAATTTTAGGTTGAAATTATAGTTTATTAGAAACCACTTGTTCGCATGTGGTTTGTTGTAGTAGAACTAAGTGCACCCCTTGAGATTTAGATATTACCAAATATCACCCAAGTATCCCATGAATATTAACAAAACAATCGGCTCCTTCTCCAAAATGAAAACAACGACATATGTTGAGAGTACATTGCATATATGGGACAGTATTTTAAAAAGCTCAAAATAGTTCCTTGTGGAATTCCTTTTGTGGCTACAATCAACTTTACTATTGAGGTTATTCTAGGTACTAGAAATACACAATCATCCTTTAAAGTCTGAAGGCCTCTCAGTTCCATCAAAAATCATTCAAATCTATCATTTCTATAGCAAAGAGCAAAAATAATTTTTTTTTTTTTGTTATATATCTCACCATAGGATCTTGTACTAGACTAGTATAAGAATGTGTAGAAGAAATTTTACAAACTTTGACTATGTATTTTGCAAGATATTTGTGTTTAAAGTGAAGGGATAAGTTTTTTTTACCTTGCTCAACTACATTTTGGGCTTTGAACCTTCATAACTTATAATTTTTGCTGTATTGATTTTGAATATTGAATTTTATTTGATAAATAATTGAGTTGAGAGTCTAGAAAAAAAATTCAAAAAAATACATTTAGTTTTTTGTTCATTAAAAATTTATTAAGTAGAACTATAGTCAAGATTGAAGGAAAATCTATATTGTTAATAGCTCTAAGATTGACTTAAAATACACTAATCTCAATGGTGAGATTGTTCTAGTAAGAAATATAACCTTGTGCAACTCAATTATTACTATGAAAAATTAATTATTACTCTGAAAAATTGACATATAGTGATTTTTCATAGTAATTGACCTAATTATTACTCTGAAAAATTACTATGAAAATTGAGGTAAAAAATGAATCGTACATATTATATTTTCAAGAAGATGCATTGATTGCCCAAAAAACAAGATTGTCCATAACTTTCACAAGACAAATCCAAATGGAATAAATTAAAGCTTCCCATGTACATAAAAATACAATCTATACAAAGCAAATTTTTTAATTTATTTACTTTAAGTTTTTTTTTACCTGCCAAACTTAAAAAAGGGCTTTTTGTGCCATAACCTTTGCTCCCGGACTTTAATTGAAATAAAAGTTATATTTTCGGAAAGGTAATGTGTTTTTTTGTCTTCACAAAAAAATTCAAAAAAGTATGACAAATATTGAGACCATAGGAGCCTACCTAAAGTCCATTTTGTCCCCTGAGGGGACAATGAAACTTTAGGGATTATACAAACAAATACCACAAAAAAGAACTAGTTGTAGTTTGATATTAGTAGATATTATCAAATTTGAGAGTATATTTATCATACTTTACAATATAAAACAACAAATTTGTCTCTTATAAGTTCAAATTCAAATTTTACAATATTAAGTCATGTGTTCAGCAATATTAAGTTATTCTAAATAATTACTAAAACTTCATCAACTTATTATACAAGGAAAAATTTGCTTTATGATAAAGTTATAAAAATAATTAAAAGTAATGAATAATTGCCTTAACAAGAATGATGTTCATTGTGAAAGGCTTAAACCACAACTTTGCATTGTGCAAAAGAAATTGCATTAAGAGGAGTCAATGTGACCTGTCATGTGGTGTATAGAATTTTTTTTTCTCTTTATTTCAAACTCTAATATTTAATTCTATGTTATCAACTTTCTAGAAAATAATATCTATTTATGTTTAACCTCTCACCGCCCAAGGCCTAACCATGTCAAAAAGCAACCTTGCTTTTCAAGTGTTATAAGTCTAAATGTGAGTAAGGTATGAAAATCTCAACCGTACAATCTTGCAGTGTGCATGTTTTAGATGGTGTAAATCAAATTTGGGGTCATTTGACCGTATAGATTGAAATATTATAATGTTCTAGGGTTGAAAAAAGGTGTTGAAATTTTCCAAAAATCACATTTGGAGGTGAAATTCGATTTCTAAACCTACTCAAATGAAAAAACTTTAAACTACAAAGTGATTCAAAACCAAAAGACAAACACATGGGTGGGAAAAAAACAACATTCAATTGACTCGTGGCGTTTGCAAAATTGTTTTGAAATGTAAAAAAATAGTGAAAAAAGTAGCAAAAAAACACATCTATGGCTGAATCTACCTCTACTAAAATGCTTCTCAGTCAATCATAACTTCTTGTATTGACATGAAATTTTTACCACAAGAGCTAGACTAGTATGCGCAACTTTTCCAACAAAAATTATTGAAAACAAACCCTTCTGAAGAAGTTATAAGCCGTTGAAGTTCAATGTAATGCAAAAATGTCTAGATTTTGAACTTCTTATTGCTCCCAAGCATTCAAAACAACTTGGATTGACTTGAAAATTTTACACAATAAGTAAACTTTTGGAGGGAAACAAAACAAAACAAATTTTTATTGAAACCTAACATTTGATGAAAAAGATACAAACCCCCGAAGTTGAAGCCATCTCAATTCAGTGTGGTGAACTCAAATTGAACTTGTGAACTTCGAATGGCTTTCAAAAACTCAGTACATCTTGTATAGATCTGAAAATTTTACCACAAAAAATGGTGTAGTATGCACAACTTTCCCAACAAGTTTGATTGAATTTGGACATCGGCTGCAAAAGTTACAGCACTTTGAAGTTGACTGCTACACTGTGTGAGGATACTTTTGGTCGCCTTGGGCGGTGCAGGGTTAAGAAAGTCAAAATCTTAGGATTGAAGATGATTTTATAGAAAGATTTAAATTAGCTCTTTGCATTGGACGTGATCTTTTTAAAACTAAAGCATAAAAATTTTGAAATTTTTATTTTGAAACAAAAGGAGCCAATGCATTGCTAAAGAGAATAAAGTTAATCATAGACTTTTTCAGAGTCAAGTTCAAGTAGTTTGTTTAATACCCACACCAAGATGCATCACATATCATAAAACAAAATTTAAACAAAATTTTGGCTATATTGAGTTTTGTTTTTTTGGAGCTTTTGGACAATTAGAAGACCAAAACCCTCACAAGATCACTTTTGCTTGGACTGTTAACCCCTAAATATCCAAGGCTTTTCTTGAGCTTCTCTAGAAGTTTGCTCTAAATTGAACAAAAAGCCAACATTTTGATACGTTGTATCAATTTTTTTTTTAATTGTAACCATATAAATTCAAACTAGACATGTTAGAGATCACATAGGAAAAACTCACACAACAATACTACTAATTAATTGAAAGATTATAATATTTAATCACGTGGGTGTTAAAACTGAAAAAGTGATTTGAAGTCTTTCAATCTTCTTTTCACATGTCAAATCTAAAAAGTTGGTCACCAAAAAAGTATGAAGATGAAGGGTCTAACATGCATAACCTCCATCAATTTATGTCTTCTCAAAATCTACTCTACAAATTTATAAAATGAATTTCTAATGTGATTTTTTCTCTAAGATCTAGTGTGTTTGAGTGCTCATTTCCAAGAATTCTCAACACTATGGAAAGTTGAGATTGCAATGGACACCCTTGCACAAAATCTTGAATACAAAAAATCATAATCAATCATTTTCAAAATCGGATTTTTCATGCTAAAACTAGACTTCAAAAAGAATTTTTCTAAAATGTAAACTACAGAAAATAGCAACTTGATCAGGTTTTATTTAACTTCAAAGTATTGTCAGACACCAAATTCTGGTGCCAGGGGCATTTAGGGGTTAAATATGTAGACTCTTAAAATTGGAAATTTAAGTTAATTATGAGTTTTGCCGAGGAAAACGAATCCGATTAAAGAATCTGTCGGAAGGCGATATGAAAAAAGCATTGAAGTTATCATAGATTTTGGGAAATAACTCAAAAATAAGCCTGTCTTCTCAGTAACAGGATAGGCTAATTTTGTAATTTACTTTCTTAGATACTCATGTGTTGTATGGATAATACTTGGGTGATATTTGGATGACATTTAAGTGCTACGTGTGTCAATTCTAGTTGCAGAAAATAATATTGCATACCACTGAATTCATTGATTATTCCCAAAGACTTTGGCTAAAATTCGCTCATAATAGTATCACCGTCAAGCAGGTTGTTAGACACCGGAGCAAACCGAAATCAATCCACAATGGAGAATTTTTTATTATTTGAAAAGAATGACAAACCAGATGACCTTCAAGCAGCTTCATCAGTCAAGCAATTCTGAAACGTTTCCTGTGGACATACTCACTCCTTACAGCGAAAGAATAACGTATTTTTTATGACGATCATATTCGTTAAAATGGCATGTTTCAGAGCACCAAAGATTGTGACATTCAAGTGCATGGAGTTCTACAAGCTGGGACTGCTGCTCTAGATCTGAGACCTGTTCCAGAATGGAAATTGGAATCTCTTGAAATTTAGCCATTGTAACGAATATGACTAACTTATTATTGGTGTAAGTTTCTACAAGTCTCACTGGTATGGTACGTGCACTCTGCACTTGGCACTCAGCTATAGCTTAGCATTGCGTAACTGCAGTGAAAATCTAGCAAGACATAGACAAGAAATGGAAGCAGGCCAGGGTTTAGGGTTTAGGGTTTCAATCCACTATCTGGGTGTCAGTAATTCTATGTCAAATTGCGTCGTTGCAGGGCTGTTGATACTCAAGTGGGTAGAAGGCCCACGAGAATGCCCAGCTCTGATTTCAGGGTCTGTACTCTTTCTGCCACTGTACATTTTCAAGTTCTCCCTCGCCGACAATTCCTTCGCCTTCATTGCGATCGACATGGGGTCTTGCGAAACCGTTCCAGACAAATACGGCTCCAGTGCGTTCAGGACCTCCTGTGAAATCAACAACATCAATAGGACATCAAACTGTTCAGTCATAAATTCTCACACCGATAATTCTGGTAAAAAAAGGTTCTCAAACTGACAATTTGCGTGTTCTGGTGGGTATAGGTACTTGCAACATCTGGACTTAAATGCGAAGAGGAAGCCAAGAAAGCGAACCTTCATAGTGGGGCGGTCGTTCTTTGAAACGGCCGTGCACGTCAATGCAACTTCAGTCATCAACTTGAGGACCTCCTTGTCATAATCCTCTCCTAATGCCGTGTCCACAACGTCCTCTACTCCTCCGACCTTGAACCTTGGTTTGACCTGCAAATCACAAGTTACCAAAAATTAATTTTTATACATGATTGTATGTGTTTTTGTAGTAACAAAACGACGGAAATCGGACAAATGTCTTATTGTGTACATAATATTCGACATATGTCCTTTTGAGTCTAATTTCTGTTCCTAGTGTATCCTATTCTATCATCATTGCACATTACCTACGGAATTCTTCAAAATTCCATAGATGGACACTGTGAATTTCTCCCGTGCACTAGCTTAGTACTTGTGATTTCGATTCTGAAGCTCGGCATTTATTGAGGTAGTGTGGTATGTATGTGAACTTACCCACTCGACCAAATTGTACTCTTCCAGTCGCATATGGTCGATCGACTGTTGACCAGTGATCAACTCCAACAGGCACACCCCAAATGCATAAACGTCACTTGCAGTCGTCAACTGCCGCCTCAAGAAGTATTCAGGATCCAAGTACCTGCAATACTCAATGTCAGAAATAGTCAGTACCAGTTATTTCCTCAAGAAACATCAAAAAATTTGCAGCTGTCTGGAGCCTCACATCTGTACCCGTCCTAGTTCACAAAGCTCTATGCACTGGGAATGTCACAATTTGGGCGCTTTGAAATACCCTTTTAACGAATTTGGCCACCAAACAACTACATACAAACAATACTAGTAGAATAGGAATGTTGAAAACTGAAGCTCATTCCCAGTTTAGGGTTCTGAGGTTTAGGGTTCATCAAAGAGGTTTTGTACTCAACAGGTTATGTGATGGTGTTAATACGTAAACAGTAATCACGATCAATAAAGACTCTGGCATGGTACCGAGATGTGTGCTTACCCAGCAGTGCCGGCAGGCCTTGTGGAAATATGAGTGTTAAAGTCTAGCGATTCCTTGGAAATGCCGAAGTCGGCCACTTTGGAAATGAGATCAGCGTCGAGGAGAATGTTGCTGGGCTTGATGTCTCTGTGAATGACGGGAGGGTCCTGAAGAAAAACCAGAGAAATCACAGATTAGTAATGACTAAAATCCCAAACCCTAAGCCCTAAACCGGCTCAAGTTCTTGGCAACATGAACAGAATTTCACAACAAGACCAAGGAAATTCAGGTTATACTGAGACTTAGATTGAGACTGTACAGTACTGGACGAGCTTACCGCAAAGGAATGAAGGTAATCTAATCCCTGGGCGACGCCCACAGCAATCTCAAGGCGTTTTTGCCAATTCAGTTCCCTTCCTTTCCTGACACCTGTAGCCAACGATGATACCACATGCACATTCCTAATTAGACTTCAAGCAATGTAAGTTTTTGAAGCTATAATTAAAATATAAAAAACCCGTTGGTAGTCTCAATTCTTCATCAGGGAAGCATAAGAACGAACCCAGTGCTCACCAGTAAGAAGATCGTGCAAGTTGCCGTTCTCCATGAACTCATACACAAGAACCTGCGAATCATGAGAGGCCATAAGATCATCAACGATTATATCCAATGAAGACACGAACTTGCTATTGGCAACACCAAAATATGCTAACAACCGGTCTAAGTTCGTTCGAATTTGAACCAACTCTGCGTCACTCCAAACTAATCCAAAGCAAAACCAGAAACCCTAAAGGACCAGCATTCAGAGTTCCACTATATGAGAATTATAATAATCTCCTGAATTCCCATCACAAGAATCAGTGAAGGACATTGCATCTTTGATAAAAACAAAACAAACAGTTCAATTTCATTAAATTGGAGTGATTAAAGACTCTGAAAATGGTGACTTTCATCTGCACAAGCTCTAGAAACTAGGACAGGCAGAGACATTTGTTTCAGACCATGAAAAACGCCAAGGTCATGCAATTTCTCCAATTTAAAGGAATTGAAGTTATAAATTGGGCAAAGGAAAGTTTCCACATTGAAAAGTCAAAAATTGCTAATAAAACTGAAGCACATTCACATTTACATTTACATTTTAGGGTTTAGGGTTTGGAGCGAACCTGCATATCCCGCTCGTCACAAAAGCCTTCCAAGCGAACGAGGTGCCGGTGGTGCAAGCGGCTGAGCAGCAAGACCTCGTTCCGAAACTCCAAAGTACCTTGCATGCTAACATCCGATGCCCGCTTGATGGCCACCATCTTGCCATCGTCAAACACGCCATGGAACACTTTGCCGAACCCGCCTTGTCCGATTTCGTTGCTTTCACTCCAGTTGTTCGTGGCTTTGGTGAGCTCCTTGAGTGAGTACCTCTGCACTCCATTGGGAACCTCCCACGGTCCATCTGCCAAATCCAACGCAAATGATCTCCATTACATCCAACGCAACTTTGCAGGGTTGCAAGGTTTAGGGTTTAGCGTTTCCTGAGCTGTAAGAAATGGAGGAAATACAGTATGCTGAAAAAGAAAACTCTCTCTATTCTTCAATGATGTCACTAGGAGCTTCACGATGTTTGTGCAAGATTCTCTACAAGAACCAGTTCATGTAGAGATGTGACGGAAAAGGAAAACTTCCAAAACTGAAAATCTTTGGATATGGAGTTACTCTTCTCAAACCATCATTTGTTTACCTCAAAAGCTTTGGATCTACATTAGCCTCCTACCAAGATCTTGGAGGTTAACAACACAGATTTGCGTATCTGTGCAAAGTTGTCCAAGTTCGTGCAGGTTTCAAATTCTCGGCACTAGGGAAATTTGTATTGCCAATCTTAAAGAAAAATCTTGTAGGTATATGAATTTGTCAGATCCAAGTGAGATTGGCAAGCTTTCAGTGTGTAAAGATTAGAATGAGTCAGAATTGAAACTTACAATCGACTTTCTTTCTCTGGAAGGGATCTTTGAAGTCAATAGGCTTGTACCACCAGAGAGCGATGATTGCCAACAGCACCACCACTAAGCCCCCCACGCCTCCCGCAATAGCTGCAATCGGCAGAGCTTTTTTGCTCCCATTCAAGAATTCTGGTGAAGAAGAATAGAAGGCGCACGAGTCAGTCTGACACCAGATTCATGATGGAATATTCTTATTCAAGATTCAGTTTTAATGAAAGTAGCGGGATCCATTTTAAATGTTGATATGAGTTGTTATCAAGCAGCTCTTATTGGGATTCTCTTGGTTTAGTAAAATAAAAAATACCAGATATGAGGCGAAGTTTACCTTCATATCCACAGAGACAATTGACAGGATCGAAGAGTATTTGCGATTTGGGACATGGTACACATCCTACAAGATGCCATGGAATGAGTGATTGTTAGCACAAGGAGCAATTATACACAGTTCTTTACAAGATGCTCCATCTACAACAAGAAATCCTCACTGTTAAAAAAATGAGCGAGTCATTCCTAAAGTATACAATTCAATCAAAAACATACAATGTCTTCAAATTGGCAGAAATTCATGACTTTGGCACTTTCAAAGCAGGCCCTTTAAAATGTAAATCGAGAACAGTCGTAGTTTTTAGTCCTGGTTTCAACTTCCTGTTGTTGCATGACATTAATTTCTCTCTCTGAATAGTGCCAATATAATGAGATTGACATTAATAAACATTCTTACCATTAGCAATGAAGCTCTTTTTCATCGCGTCACATTTGATATCCCTTTTGCAGAAGTCACTTTCCTTGGTTGCATTTATGAAGCAGTTCCCTGTTATGTTACTGCATGCCCAGAAGACAAGTGGTCCTTACGTAAATGTCTGAATCACAAAGAAAATTCAAAAAAATCTAATTTTTCCTTTAAAAAAAAAGGCACTGTGACAACGTCTGACTCCACAATACACCCAAAAAATCTGAAAAAAATAAATGATTTTGTCACCGCCACAAAGAATATAAGCAAAGTATGTAGCGCCATTTTCCACAGTCATCAAATTTGCCCATACAAATGCACTGTGCAGAATAGTATGTATGGGAGCAGAAATTGTTACTCACATGTTAGGTGCTATGCCGACAGGAAATGTTCCATTGAAGTAATTGCAACTCCTGATAGTATCAAAAGATCACAAGATTAACATTTCTCGCCATCTCGATTCGTTTGTAAATTTGTGTTCTGTTTTTTCATACTATCGACATTACCCACAAAAGCAAATTTAAGTATAACTTCAAGTACACCAAGATGGAAAATTTCGTTAAAATGGCATACGAAATCCACCATTTTTTCATTCAATTCCTTCTTTAACCGTAAAGTCTAAGACTAATATACCGCACGGTCTAAACTGCAAAGCGCCCAAGTTTGTGAAATACCGCCATTTCGGCGAAATATCGGTTCAAGTATGTAACGTACATGGTCACGAAGTCATATTTAGTACATTGTAATGGGTATTTTTAAAGGACTCATATACATATGGGGTCCCAAGGAACCTTTTTAGTGTCAATTTCACATACACAATGCCTAGTTCAATCCCAATTTTCTCAGAAAACCACAATTTAGATGAAGTGGATGAAACTCGTACATGTCACAGTTCTGAACAAGCGGGTTGGTCCAGGATTTCAGGAACGTCGCCGACGTATTCAAAGTGTCCGGAACAGGTCCCGCGAATGAGTTCTGGGAAACATCTCTGCATACAGGGTCACTCAAGAATTTCATCAGCCGTCTGTAGATAGTTTCAATTCGATCGCCAGGCGTAATACACGTAATTACAGAGACCTGTATTAATGCTGATTTACTTACAATCTCTTTAAACTTGGTAGCTGGGCGAGGAAATCCGGAACAGGCCCTGACAAAGAGTTTGCTCTGATGTTTCTGTAACTCAAAGAAAAATCCAACAGGAAGTCAGGAAGCTTTTAATTAACAACTATAACCGTTGTAAGAATTGAAGGAAATCAATCCCTTCCAACACACACACATACACAAATGTATATATAGATAATAAGGACCAAATAACACGCTCTTTACTGCAATAAATTAATGCAGGGTTTGATGTACATACAGATCTGAAACACTGGTCAAATTCCGCCAGGAATCAGGGACGCGTCCTGTAAGTTGGTTGCTGTAGAGCCACCTGAAAGACAAGCCAGTGAAGAACAGGCTCGATCACAGTTGTCAAGATTTGGTAAACATTCACGGATTATATCAAACAAACCCTAGCTGGATTGACCTGCTACACTTTGCTGATCTATGTACTGTACAGTACAGAATGAAAGCTAGCTCCTGACTCCAGTCCATTATCAAACACTACTTCTCTTACACAAAATTTCTGTAGCTGCTAGAATAGCCATGACATGGGGTTTGATCGATTTGTAGTTACGACCAACTATGCAAACAGGATTATAAAGAAAAGACCAACAACTCACAGTTTCTGCATGCTTTTCAGGTTTCCAAATGAAGCAGGAAGCGGACCCCACATGAAGCAATCGTGGAAATTCCTGCACGATGGAATCGAACAGTTAGATGAAAACTGTCAAAAAATCTGCATCCACAGAGTTGAGTTGATAATATTAGTGACACAAATTGTTCGCAATTCTAATGCTGGATACATAGATGCTTACAAGTAAGTCAAATTTTGGAGATTGCCCAGGGAGTCAGGAATGCGGTTCCTGAACTCGTTTTCCCACACAGTCCTGCAATTGCGCATTTCTGAAATATCAGAAACTAAAAATCACGTAATTTGGGTTGTAGTGCTTGTTAAAAGTTCATTTTCGTATTAGAAAAAACGAATACATGGTCGAGCGACTATGCCCAATGGATTTAGAAGCTCCCGGTGCATACAATTGAAGATTAAGGTAGCTAGAATGAGGAAGCAGAGGAAGCAAAATTTCACTCAGTCAATTGGACCCTCATGAAATTTCAGATTGGAACAGAGTGATATATGAAGAAGGAGCGATTAGTTGCATACAATTCTCTAAGATGGATCAATTCTCCGAGCTCTTCGGGGAATGGTCCAACCATTGCATTATTTCCAAGAAACCTGGAATTCATTAACCACATTAAGAAAAAAGGTCAAGTAGGGGTGACAGTTAGCACTATCACATGAGAACAGATGTACCATGAAGTCAACTAGCAGGGCCATCACCAACAAGAGAAAAAAAAAAACTACAAATTGGAAATGAAGCTGCAACTAAGACATGTTTGTCATCCAGCAAAAGAGCAAATTGAACTCTGAAAAACTCTGAAGCCTCTGAAATGGAACTTACAAGTGTTCCAGATTCTTCAGTTGCTTAATTTGTGGCGGAATTACACCAGTCATCCCAGCATTGTCAATCCTCCTGTGAGTATATGGATAAGAAGTTCAAATCAGCAACAAAACAACCATCGTTAATTACTGCAGACAGCTCCTAAAAAGTTGATTAAAATGCGACTTACATTTGGCATAGAGAATCCTATGTTTGTTGTCCATTCAATTAAATAGTTAAAAAGACCATGTACAAGATCTGTTTCAAAAGAGTGATCGAGAACCAACGTACAGATCAATGAGATTCGTAAGCTTCAGCAGAACAGGAGGGAAGTCTGAGTTGATGATATTGAAACTGAAATTGCTGCAATTGTGCAAACAGGAAACCAATTATTGATCTGTAAGTATAATTCAAAGGACTAAACTTCCGAGTAGGTCTGGAGATCAATTGAAAAAAGTAATAGAACCCTTGGTTGAATTAACATGAAACTTTGCATTTCGATCTGACTGATGTTGACCAGTCAAATCCCATTATATATAATGAAACTTCTCCTAGCCACGGGTATGCTCAGGGTGTATCGATACTTACAAGTACTTGAGCTGCGAGAGGCTCCCCAGTTCATCAGGAAACGGTCCGCTGACATGGTTTTTTGGACCCAAAGATGAGTTGTATGTTGTGAGGTCCAGCAGTATCAAAGACTGGAACGTTCCAATTTTGGGGTGAAGTGGCCCTTGGAGACCCATACTGCTCAAGTTTCTGTCCAACACAAAAGAGAGACGATGCTCATGTTCATTAAAATGGAATCGTTAAAAGCACCAAATTGTAACATTCATGTGCACAATAAAAGCTCCGAAACTAAGACTGGTTTAGATATTAGGTTCCAGGACAGCAACTGAAAAGTGTCAATTTCCTGATATGTTTCCACTATAACGCTTGTCACCTTTCAGAACACCTGTTCTGAAATATAAATCCATACCGGTCCTAGATGTTAGATCTTTGTGTACATACATATCACAATATAATATGTGGCGCTGGAATCATGCCACTTTTAACGAAATTGACGACCTCGTGATCAGTCCAGTAGTGGGATAATTTCAATGTATTACAAAGGCTTAGAATTGAAGTAAGAAAGTTTATTACTCACAATTCAGTGATCAATCCACTGGTGGGATCACATGTCACCACGTTTGGATTCCACGTACAAGCTGGAATCGAAGCATTATAATATGTGTATTTCAAATTTGTCAGAACAATCTCCAGCGCTTCCGCTGTTGCACACAATTCCACACATGCAATTCATCAGCAGACTAGCTATTCAATTGCACACAACTGGAACAAACTATTTCAATCATCCTTCTTGGTCTAATACCAGTGGTAATACCAGTGGTAAGCTCAATTGCTACGTGAAAAGCCAGTTTATCACTTTTCAGCCTAAAATCAACCCTCTCTAAGGGCACTGCCTGGGGGGCACAAACACACTCCCCAATGTGTTCAGAACTTGCCATGTGGTTGTTGAATCATAATATACATACAATTATGTCACACGTTCCTAATATAAAGAAATGTGCGATTATAGAGTATCTCGATATTGTAGTTCCCATTTATCGATCTCCTCCACTCTTAACCCTCTCTAATAACACCACAACGCACCTTCTTCCGCTTGAGTTGCTCCATAAACACTGCCGACAACAAGCGAAACCAATACCGCAATAGCAAGCAGATGTCTTGGTGTCCAAAATAATTGACCTGTCCTCAAACCACGTCTGATCAATTGGTGCACCTCTTCTAACAAAGACTGAAACCAAACCTCAAAATCATCACTCACACAACCTCCTTCCCATTGCAAATGAAAAAACAGGCTCCGTCAAAGTCCAAGTAGGTGCAAAACATTTACATCAAAACTGTCTCGTCATGTATCCTCAACTCTGAACATAACCCGAAGTTGGTGCATATTTAATTAACCCTTCGCTACGGCTAGCTCTGAAGCAGTTCAAGACTTGCATATTCTTATATTTGTTTTTTTTGTCGGTAAGCATGAGTGTTCGCCTGGTACGTTAAAATGAAAGAACGCAAAGCTAGATCTACACATATTCGAACCTGATGTTTGCATGATAGAACGTCCGAGACCTTTCGATGTATCCATTGGGATACACACTCGCTCCCAGCACTCCTTCCAAAGAATTATGAAACCGTGATAGTCTAATTGAGTGATCGATACTCTAAACCTGCTCCTAGAATCGATCGATATCACCAACTGGTTGGCCTGTTTCGACGACTTCGCAACTGTGCATCTTCCGAAGGCTTATGCGCTCCAGTGACAGCTTGATACGAAAGCTAGCGCACTGAACTCAATGAGGTTCAGGCTCCCGCAACACGGGCTTCACATTTTGATCAATACACAACAGTCGGTACTGATCAAAACGCTGCAAAACTTCATTTGGTGGTCTACAACAACCAGAGCTCCCTGGCTGTCCACACCAAAAATCCACCAAACGTTCAAATGCAATACTCAGCTTACAGTACCGTACCTCTCTCAAGCCACCTCCGTCCTCTCTAGCTACCCCTCTGCAGCAAGCTACCTTACAATAGCTAGACTTGCGAACTTCAGATCCGCATCAAGGAGCAGTCCTCATTCCCGGGCTGCAAGTTGACCGGGGAGGTTACCCAAAATTAGGAAAAATCCAAGTGGTGTCCAAAGCGATAAGTGTGAAATAAGTGAGAAACCAGCGATGCGGTGTCATGCACGTGCTGTTCTTGAGGGGCCAACCGACTTTTGGTTCTCCAAGTCAACCAGCCTTTGCTTGAAACGGCCTTGAAACAGAGTTGAAATGACTGTGTAGGATGTTGCTTTCTTGGGACTGGGATTCAGTTTTAACTTACAGGACTAATTACTAATAGCTAGCTTGAGCATCAGTGAATTCTGAAAGGACATGCTTGAATAGTGTAATACTCATCAATAAGTTGCAGCGTGTGCCGGTCCAGGCTGTCATGTGTAAGTTCTACAGTCGATACTCAAGGGTCGGTTGTATGGCTCAATTTAGCTGAGGTTCTGTAAAAAAAAATTGAAGATACAGCTTGAAAGAAAGCATACTGTAGTGCATTATTACTGTGTTAGTTTAGAAGCTTACCTTCTGGCGGAGTGTTTTTAGCAGCTTGAGGTATCTGTAATTGTAATTGTGAAATTCATATTTGGGAGCAATGCTCCACAATTGCAAGAGATTTCACGATGAGCATCGACAAGTGATTCGGCGTTTTGCTTTCTGGGTGGCAGAGCACTTGACGACGTGCGACTTGGAATGCACGCGGGTCAGAATAATAATCCATTTTGTACATTCATCTATCCTTTTCATCCATCAGTTGACTATTACAGTATCAGTATAATGCTTGTGAATCTGGCTTGTGTGTTGGTGAGATGGTATTGGTAAGTTTGTAAATGTTTTTCCTCCTCTTTTTTTTTAACCCCTAAAGGACCAAGTGTTCGTACAACATACTCAAATTTGACTACACGGTCATGAGCTCCGTCCTTTAGGGGTTAACATGAAGTTTGCATGTTGCAAAACAAATAAGTAATTGGTGAAAATAGGTCTATCTTGCTAATTTGGAATGATTCTATGACTTTGGCACTTTTCAAGCTGCAAGGTTGCTTTAGATAAATATTATACTTGTCAAAGTTCTTAGAGCATTGTGTGGATTTGGATTTCAATTTTTAGGCTCTAGAATTGAGTCAATTTAACAAAATTGATGGGCAATTTTGTTAAAATGGCGGTATTCCGTGTGCCATTTTCAAAGTGTCCACTTTGAACCATAAAAGTAACATCTAGGATTGGTATAGATTTCAAAAATCTAAGACTACTATAGATTTCAAATAACACAAATTAAAAAATCTAAGATTCATATAGATTTTAGACCATTTCAGAGTGTATATCTAAATTGTTAACAATGCCAAATTAATGGAATACCGCCATTTTAACGAAATTGCCCATATTGACAATAGATCTACAATTGAAATACAAGCTTCCACCTTAATACTCAATGGAATGATTGAACCTTCACAGGGAACCTTGGCCGCTTTACAGGGCAGTGAATGGCACAAAAAACGGGGTGAATGGGGGGTGAAAGTTTACTATCTTTGGACAAGTCTAAAGATAGTAAACTTTCACCCCCCATTCACCCCGTTTTTTGTGCCATTCACTGCCCTGTAAAGCGGCCAAGGTTCCCTGTGCTTTGACATAAGAGAACCCTAAAATTTGGACTTCCCCCTACATTCTATACATGACTAATTATTAATTTATAAACCAACCACAAGACAATAAGTCCAATAAGTCCTATGTCCAATAGCATTAATTTTGGTGTAAGAGATTATCCAAATAAAGATTTATGAGTTTTAAATAAGGTCTCTTTACCCTCTATATATTAATCTTGACTATATTTTGAAAGGGTCTTTGTAAGAGTGAACTTCCATGTTGTGAAAATTAAAAAAGTTGTTTTGAATTTTTCAAAGGAGGAATTGCATTTCACCAAGTTGCATGATACTTTCACTTCTATGTGAGTTGGGAGTAGCTAAATTTTATGAATAGCTTTATGGAGAATTTAGTTAAAATGGCGATATTACATATGCAATTTTCAGACTATGCAGTCCAAACTGCAAAAGTGCCATTTGGGATTGGTATAGCAAATTTTAGACATCTAAGATTGGTATAGATTTCAAACCCCATGGTCTAAACTATAAAAGTGCCAAAGTTGCGGATTGACTGTCATTTTAACAAAATTCTCCATCTTTGCCTTATTGTCATATTATTTTTAATCAATGTTGAATTACTCAAATATTATTGTTTTGGACCAATTTTTGCAAAAGCAAGTTGTTACATTACAAGATGACAAAAAAATTGACAACATTTTACTTTATTTTATACCTATACACTAGAAAATTCACCCCTAAATCTCCTTCAATTGTAAGCTTAAATGAGTTTTGAAAAATAACTTATTAGATTTTGATTTTGATTTTTTTGAAGACTAGGAAAAGCAATCCAACGTCTAGGAAATCTCGATTTTATGAAGACCCAATGGTTGAAAATAAAGTGATGCAATTTTTTGTTTTTGGACTCATGCAACCTGGGCAGGAAGAGCACAATAAAATTTTCCTTTGAAATTTTGCATGTTTCTTCCTAATTTAAGGATATCCCCAAATCTTAAGTTCCAAAATCTTTCTTGCAAAGTTAAAGGGCTTGAAAGGTAAACAAAGTCACATTGAAAGCATAGATAGTCTTTAAATAACCATTTTGTAGACTTTATTTTCATATGTACAATGCCTCCAAATCCCAAATTTGTATATGTGATCCTAAAACTAGTCAAGGATAAGATCCAATGATTACAAATTCTAAACAATTAATAAATATTTTCTTAGAATATATTTTTTGTTGCCCAATTTGACATTACAATTAAAAAAAAAGCTTCTATAGTAAATTTTGCAATATTAATCGGAATGAAATAAAACAAAGCTTCACATGTAGATTATGATGAGTAGCATCCATCCTAAAAATTTAATGTCAAAATTTCAAATTATGAAGTCAACAAAGGTTGCCCAAGTTTTCAAATAACCCAAAGTGGACTCCTTGGTCCTTTAGGGATGAAGAGAAAAATGTGGATGAATTTGCCAAAACTACAATTGAAGGAAATATGTGATTCACTATATTCTGTTAATATCAGTGAAGGTACACATCCCTCTCCTCACACGAAAACCAAATTTGAACGTTCCCCAACCAATAAAGCCTCCTCCTTGTCTTTCCTTAGTCCTCAATTCTAAAGCCACACTAATTTTGTCACCTCTAATTTTGCACTCTCCCAAATGACTTACTAGTAGCTTTAGCAATGCCCCTTTTGTCCACAGCCAATAGAAGATCCATGTATTGGGAGCAATTAGGGAGACAGAAGAGATTCTTTGTACTTAAGCTTACTTTCTGTAGAAAGCGTAGAATCCATTGCACTAATAATGATATTTAGTGTTATGTTGTAAATAGCGTTATCTATACTTTTACCTCGCCCACTCTAAACTTCAATTAATTGACATTTAGAGTTTACTTAACATTATCTATTTAATAAAGTACTCATTTTAATAAACATTTAGTGTTGGTGATATTAACATGATTGTTGACATTTAGTGTTTGTGTTTCGTAATTAGTGTTGCCAACACTATTATCATCATTAGTGTAGTAAGACACTAAGACCCACTAGACTGAACTTATTACAGTATTAAAAAAGTTGGTAAGAAACTATCCATCAACTGCCTTGCCTGGTTGTCCGGACTTGCCCCGCCCACTTGCAAGATCTGTCGGTATCGATGCAAAAAGGAGGGAACCACTTGGAGGAGTCGGTTGCTACGAGGAACTTAGTACGGGTAACTTACTAGTAATAAGGTAACTCACCAGTCCCCCAAATTCTTGGACTGTACTGCAGGTGGTGACTGGTGAGACGGACGGGAGTCGACTCAGCAATCATGTAATTTTTTTAATGATTTTAATTATTTTTTATATCATGCAAAAAATTACTCCCTGCAAAACCTTGCCAGCGCCCGAGGCACTAGGCCCGCGCACATGAGGCTCCCCAGGAGCGTACGACGTCGCATCGGAATTGCGGGTTTGCTCAACCCAGCCCTCACGGTGCAGAGCTAATATTTGGTGAGGGCTCAGCCCTCACGGAATGGTTACCGCAAGTTTTTGCCCTCAGGGTTAATCGGGACTTTCCAAACTTAGGACAGTCACGAAGTCGCACGGCAACTCCTCCTCGTCTCTCACCTTCCACAACGAGCCCGCTGACAACGATCCAAAAATAAACCCCGCTGAACATTCGAAACAACGAAAAAAATAAACCCCGCTAACAACGATCCAAAAATCGCTGAACATTCCATTTCAGGTTTACCCTGGGCCGTAAGCTTGTAGAAATTCACCCGACAGGTGGCGTGCGGTGGGAGCCCGGTCTGACAACGCAAGTAACGGGGTGGGGACCCTCTTTTCCATTTGACGTCGAATTCAGCCCTCACCCCGACTCATGTGCGCAGGCCTACTGAAAGAACCAAATCAACCGACTGCCCGTCGGTTCAGCTGTTCCAGTGTTGGTTAGGACTTTCATGGTAAGGTAGCCCTTCAGCGCCTCAACCCTTTCTGGAATTTTTGCGAGTTTTTCCGCTTGTATCTTTAGACTGAAGATAAGGTGGGTACATCCAAAACCGCCACTTTTTGCTACTGAGCCTAGTTACTATTATTAGACTGTCCAAATTTTTGTATGTTCTTGTTGGCAAGTGAAAGGAGGTTCCAACGCACCAGAGAACATGGCATTTGGATACCGTATGCAAAAGTTATTAACCCCTAAAGGTTTTTGACTATGTTTTCACCAAAATTGCTTCAGAATTGCCATTTCTAATACTAGTGTCAAATTTTAGAAAAAAAAACATTTTTGGACACTTGTAGCCGTAGGATCTTGTAGTAAACTTGTTTAAGAAGATGTGGAAAAAATTTCAGAATTTTCCACCAAGTGGATTGCAAGATAATAGCGTTTGAATTGACAAAAATCCTTTTTTTGTCCCTGCAAAAAAACGGGCAGCTGCCCTTCACAAGGTCACATTTGTATGAAAAAATGTCCAAAATGATGGTTACTCTTTGGATTTATTCTTCAAGGCAAGTTGGCTACATGCTTGAAAATTTTCAGATCATTTGGAATTGTACAACATATAGGAAAAAAATAGTAAGTAGGAAGAGGTAGAGAATGATTCAAAACACTAAATTGTCAAGAATTTATTTATGAAATTGAAAAATTCCAATCCCAACGATTGTAATGTTGTAATAAACAATCTACACCCAATGTTTTTATTTTTTTCCAAAAATATTGAAAATCGAGTTAAATAAAGGACTCCAAAGTTTATTTTAGAGTAGAGATTCCATAACTACCCTCAAACTAAGCATCCTCATAACTTTTGACTCATTGATCGGAATGGAATGATTCAAAGCCTCCAACGTACATATAAATCTAAAGAACCAATTTCAAATTTTAGTTTTTTTTAAAAGTGATTTTTAAAGAAGTTTTTTTTGCTGCCCCGGCTGCCCGCCGAACAATGAAAATGACATATCATGCAATAACTTTTTAACCATGTAGTCAAAAGTTATGAAAATTGTTGGACCTTAAAGCTACTCCTCGTTGGACCTTAAAGCTACTCCTCGGGCATATCTTATGTGAAAATTTCAAAGAAAAAAAAGAAAAATTCCGGTCATAGTGAGCTGCCCAAAATCGCTATGTTGTCAAAAAACGGTGTTTGGTCCTTTAGGGGTTAAGGAACAAAATTTGGTTCTTCCACATAGGTACAGAATTGAGTTTGGAGATGTACACAGAGTAAAGATGGCAGTTTAAGGTCAGTGGCACATTTGGGTGTACCCACTTTATATACTATTTACCTCAATTTCATCAAATCCATCATGCATGAAGTGTTTTCTTCGAAAAGTCAAGCACTAATTTTGACGAATGAGAAGTTTTGTGGACAAACTAAAGACCCTAAAATTTCTCTGTTCATTGTTTAGATTTTAGATGTTGGAGTGCTAAGAGCATCCCCACTAGGTTGTTCCCTATCCCTATTCCTATCACAATTCTTCATTCAAAAAGATAGGGATAGGGAAGCCCCTCCCCACCAGTTCTTCCCTAAATGGTAACAAATTTTCCTATGAATTACTGAACAAGTACAATATTTGAAGCTATGCATGGATACAATTACATCACAAATCAACTACGGTCAATAAATTAGGAAAAATCATGCACTTTTCAATAAAAATAAGGATACAGGTTATTGAAACCTAGTTTCCTATCCAGCATGCTCTATACAAAATTCAACCCCCCTCCCTAAATTTTTAGGGATAGGGACCCCTGGTGGAGGGAGGGGGCTTCCCTATCTGGATGAGTTTTATCCGGATTGGAATAGGAAAGCCCCCTAGTGGACATGCTCTAAGGGATTGAGAGCATCTCTTATCGTCTTGGAATAGGTTGCTTCTATCACTAGTTTGGTAGTCTATGACGTTCCTTCATGTTATTACAAAGGAGATAGGATTAGTATTTTACCTAATTTTGTCACCTAATGGAGCTACATACAAGATTAGTTCATTAGGTGGTTGCAAGCTTTTTATGAAGCCAAGCTTTTTATGCACTCTTGTCTATTTTGACACAATTTTAATTTTAAAATCATTTAAAAAAATGACTAGCATTGCTTTATTACAAATTTCAAACTTTCAAAGGATCAAGTTTTAGACTCATGCATAAATAATGGAAAGATTGAAGCCGTTTAAATTTGTTAAAACAAATCATCTTGAAGATATAAAATTTTGAAACTTTGAAGTTAATAATACTTTAATTAAATAAAAACAATACTTTGAGGCTCAAAATTTTCCAATTTGAATTCTATATTTGAGTTTTCATTACAAAGCCCACCTAAGGATTTGAACTTTAAGCCACATCCAAAAACCAAATTCATAAAATAAAAAAAGTTTAATGTATAGAAATAACAAATCAGGTAAAAAAATGTGAGTATAAAATAATCAAATTATCTAAAAATAAAAGTAAAAATATTTGATGCTCCTATTTCTCATATTCCTTTGTCAAAAAAATTTAGAGCTCAAACTTTCATTCATAATCTTTTATTCTTTGTCCTTTTTTTGGATTTTGGAGTACACTGAGGCAATGAAATAGTGCACTCACCATTTTCTAAAAGTTTCATTTAAACTATTCAAAAAAATACAAATTTTCAAAAAAATCAAGTAATTGATAAGACGCTCAATCTGAATATTCTTTTAGCAATACAATAAGTAATAGTTCAATGGGTGATGTTTTGAAAATTTGCAAATTCTAATAAACAATAAAAAGTAATGCATTGCAACATATAACATGCATCTTACCATGTACATGCCCATTACCTAGCCTTAGCAACCTTTTAGCATTAGGACATTGCACTTTTGTAAAAAGCATGTTTATTTAGTGCGTAGTTTGGTATGGACTCCTTGTTTTGCCAATTTCAACTTCAAAAATCATTGGAAATTCATGTCTTTTGGGTTTATATTGATTCTACTTACAAATGACTTTTGTTCACATTTGAAAAGAATTCAGGCCAAAAGAAAGTTGCCTTCCTATAGTTCAAGAATCTGATGTTTTCAATTCACCCAAAATTCTTAGCCACACTTACCCAAAAAATTCCAATTGTTGGTGACCGTCATGTTTCAAGAATGATAGGGCACCTAAAAATGTTGCTCAATTCAAAATTTGGGTTTCAAACAGGATTTGTCCAAAAATAAAGAGAAAAACAATTTAGGGCGTTGCCGCTCTTTTAATGGACTCTTGGATTTTCGGCTTTTGCAAAGCTAGGGAAACCTATTTTAGATCTGCAAAACATCGTGGGCAACCTCGACTCGTGAATAATGCTTTATGTCCAATTGGGGCGATAGGACCCAAATCGATGACACCAATATTGGACGAAAGGAGCTATGTAGAGAACTTGAAACATGGACTTGGTATGAATCCTTTGTAGACTTAGCAAGAATCATACATGTCCCTAGCGGAAATTTGTAGTTTTTGTGCAGTAACAAAAAATTTGCAACATTCTACAATTTATAGATTCATGTTTGTGGTGCTTAGATGGTTCCTACATTTGTACTTGAGGCATAGGATTTGAAGAACCAAATTATTTTCAGATGATTCAAATGATGCTAAATTTTGAGAGAAATAAAACATAACAATTTTCATGCATAAAAGCTCGATCAAACTTTGGACCAACCTACTATTGAAGCAGACAATATGAACTATGGATCACTATATACAATAAATTGGAATATTCTATTTTGTAAGGATCAACAAAGTTAACTATATGAATAGGTGATCATACATAATGCAAAATCTACAAAGGACAACAACATATTTCAATTCAAAGGTTTAATTTTCAGTATTGTCTAATCTTAGGGAGTTCACTGAGAGTATCCATTAAAAACCACGTGTGAACAAACTTTGGACCCCTATATACTTTTTGAATTTTAAATATTAAAAAAAAAAAAAAAAAATGAATAGATTTTCCTACTTTGAAAGTATGTTTTGAATTATTGATATTTTTATTTATTAATAATAATTAGTTACAAATTTTTGAAGTAAAAAGATACACTGTAGAACTAAAAAATAACTTTCACACCCCTACATTATATAAGAAAAAATTGTCTAAAAAATGAAGAAAAAATTCCTAAAAGTAACTCTCTACTGAAAGCTCATTTTGAGTTGAATATTGATTCAATGGTCATCTAAATGTGTTCTCTATAATTATTTGAATTGAAAAACATACCATTTTAATTCATTTTCAACCTCTTCTAGAAATCATTTCATATTTTATTTGAGTTGGAAATTTTGGCAATAGAAACCTATAGTCATTATTAAATAATGCTCAAAATTTTAGGTTGAAATTATAGTTTATTAGAAACCACTTGTTCGCATGTGGTTTGTTGTAGTAGAACTAAGTGCACCCCCTACGCACACATCCAAGTGTCTAATCCTCTATACTACACATAAATATGATTGCAACCAATACTAGAATTAAATATGGTGCTTAGACATTATGGCAATTTATCGTGATTCTTGTACATTATTTATAAATGACAACAAATAAATAAATATAGATAGATTAGCTAGACCTTGTATGTAGAGCTAGTCTTAGAGAGATTGAATTACTTTTATTTGTTTAGGCATGCATTTTTGTTCCGTTCAGAGATTACTATATGAATGATGATTTGAAATAATTATATGTCACAAAAATGTGTACTTAAATGGTACATATTACTATTTTAGAGCACCAAAATTTTGAAGTTCTTATAAGTATCCAAAACAAAGAGTGCTAAATGAAGAGGTGATGTTTCTTATTTATTACAAAAAAAGTTGAGCCATTGGAGGACCACTTCATTAGATTTGGAGTTTGGGAGTTAACCCCTAAAGGTTTTTGACTATGTTTTCACCAAAAACGTTCCAAAACTGCCATTTCTAATACAAATATCAAATTTTAGAAAAAAAACATTTTTGGACACATATAACCATAGGATCTTGTAGTAAACTTGTTTGAAAAGATGTGGAAAAAATTTCAGAATTTTCCACCAAGTGGATTGCATGATATTAGTGTTTGAATTGAGAAAAATCCTTTTTTTGTCCTTGCGAAAATCCGGGCAGCTGCACTTCACAAGGTCATATTTATATGAAAAAATGTCCAAAACGTTGGTTACTCTTTGGATTCATTCTTGAAGTCAAGTTGGTTATATGCTTGAAAATTTTCAGATCATTTGGATTTGTACAACATATAGGAAAAAAATAGTAAGTAGAAAGAAGTAGAAAATTATTTAAAACACTAAATTGTTAAGAATTTAATCATAGAATTACATAATGCCAATCCCAATGGTTATAATGTTGTAAAGACCTATCTACACCTCATGTTTTTTGTTTTTTTCAAAATATTGAAAATTGAGTAAAATAAAGGACTTCAAAGTTTATTTTAGAGTAAAGATTCCATAACTACCCTCAAACTAAGAATCCTCATAACTTTTGACTCATAGATCAAAATGGAATGATTTAAAGCTTCCCACGTACATATAAATCCAAAGAACCAATTTCAAATTTTTATTTTTTTAGTAAGTAATTTTTAAAGATTTTTTTTTGCTGCCCAGGCTGTCCGCCGAGCATTGAAAATCACTTATCATGCAATAAATTTTTACCCATGAAAATTTTTGGACCTTAAAGCTACTCCTCGGGAGAATGTTGTGTGAAAATTTCAAAGAAAAAAAATAAAATCTCCGCTTGTAATGAGCTGCCCAAAAAAGCTATGTTCTCAAAAAAATATGTTCAGTGCTTTAGGGATTAAAACAACCCAAAAATTGTGAAAACACATTTTTAGATGTTTAATACAAACTTAAAGGCTTAATTTTTAAAATCATCCCAAACACTCCAAAAAATTTCAATAAATCCTAAATAGACATCTTAAATGTAAAAGAGCAAACTTTTAAATGTAAAAGAGAGTATTAAACATCAAATACTAACCTCCAAATACACCAAATATCACTTATTGGACCTCCAAACATCAATAAGCGTCAAAGATGTGTACCTAAATGAACATGTTTATATTTTAGACTGCCAAAATTATGAAGTCCTCATAAGTATAAAAACGAAGAGTGGTAAATGAAGAAGAGATGTTCTTCATTAGGAAAGCAAGCTTTTTGAAATAAAAAACATAGTAAAACATCAATTACTAGACATTGTAACATAATTATTGGACCCCGCATCACACCAATTTTCAATCATGTAATGTATAGAGTCCCTTTTTGTGCATATGCTTTCAAATCATTCACATTGTACTTTATGACATTCGACGTCTATTTACGGGTATTTAATACTTATATAAATTGTTGATAATCAGAAGACTTTTGCATGCAATATAGCATTTGATCATTGTAATTGGTTGTTAGGTTGGATTAGTGAGATCTCTTTTGTTTTGGGAGATGACAATTAACTCAATTGGAGAGTCTTTTGGCTTACAAAATCAAAGTGTTGATTGCTGGAAATATAAACCCTTGATCATTTGTGGACATTAGCTACAAGAGTGTTATTCATGATGGAAGCTTAACCGCCTTAAAGTCATTTTTTTAAAAGCAAACGACTGTACATCTAGTGAAATAGTGAACAATTATGCAACAAAAGATAGCAACTAAAGGAATGAGAAAGAAAAAATAGAATCAACAAAAATTTCTAATTTACAAAGTGTCCCCATTAATTTAATATTCAAAATAAAATCTTTTAATATGGAAAGACAAATCTAGAGTAGATTTGACTAATCAACATCTTTACCTCAATCTCCACTAGGTATCTTAGAAACGAGTTGTTGTGAAGTATGGTATTTAGATTGAAAAGAAGGAACACTGCCTTATGCAAAATAGATGTTTATTTAATTTATTTTTCACTCTTGAAATGACAATGATGATGATGGTTATGATAAAGATGGCCGTACAACCATCATAAATGAGGTTTGTTTGACTATCCATACCTCATGTTATAACTTATAGAATACTCGTGGTTTCATTCCTAAAGAATAAAAACAAGTAATTTCATTCACATATAATTATGATAATGAAATGATAAAAATTGAAGTTGAAGTTGAACAAAGTATTCACAATTTATTTTTTGAGTTAATAATAATTTCAAATCATTATAAATACAAAATTAGAGAACTTTTGTATATATGTACAATAGGATTAGGATTTAGATCCTTACTACCATGGAAGGTCACATCTTCATTCAAGTCACACAATTTTAATTTCAACTAGTGCCCTACAACCTCTATGCACATGGTATATTGTATAGTGTGACCTTGTAATCTTTGTAGATGTATAGTTTTTAGTGGGTGTATGACACTTTATGCTTACAAGTTACTATTTACAATGGTTTGTTTCATCTTTAAAGTTTTTAATATGCTTTTTTGGCATATTCAAGATTAAAAATAAGTTTAGGTAGGACGTTCATTGTATTTGGAGGTAACTATGTGTGTTCAAGGGGTATTTTTTAGGGGACTATAAATAACATGAATGAAATAGAAATGCTCTAAGATATGTCATACATTACTTGAAGAATGTATTTGATTTGGTTTTAGAAGTTATTGTTTACCTAAAAGGTTCTTTTAGTTGCCTAGCATAAATAGTACTTAATGTTTAGACCCAAGTATATTTCTAAGAACTAAGTCAATGACCTTCAAAGAAAGTAAGAGAGTCAAAAAATTCACGGAATTCTTGTTGTGTAAATAATGATGACTAGTGACAAATTTGACATGCAATGAATCTGACTTGTGATGCACTTTGATTCATTTCATGGGCACAAATTTTTAGGTTTCTTACGCGGTTAATACAATGAACTACCGAAACCATATTTTTTACTCTAGTACATCATCAATATAATATCTATAAAGATAGGCACACACGACAAAAAAAAAACCCGTCGACAAACCCAACCTAATCATAACTTTCTAGAATTTCAAGATTGGATTCCCTTTTGCTTCCCATGATGCATTGGAGCTCCATATTCCGTATTGAAACTCTTGAATTCAAGCTTGCTTGTGAATAGTGAGTCCACTTTGCTTGAAATTATTGACACTCGAGAAGGACATCCTGGACTTCCTCCTATTGAAGAATCAAATCCTATTCTTTGCAATGAAAAACAGTAAGTAAAAAAGTGCTCCATGCAAAGAAATGAGGGCTTCTTCACCCAATGAAAGGCCGGGTACAGTAATAGCAAGTGACAAACTGCATCATCCACCTGGCTCCGGATTCCCTGAAAAACTGATTTCATGAAGCCCACTCACGTGGGAAGCTTTTCCGTAAGATATTTAGCCATGAATTGGTCATAAGTTCCTCCATATTTAGAATCTGCAGAATTGTAGCGAATATGGTCATGTTTAGAAAAGGGACCCAGTTTCAACAGTTTTGCTCCTCTTCTGATCACTTTAAGACCCAAAAGCTTTGAAATTTTCAAAACTTCTTCGCAGTATACTAAAAAAGCTGATGTACTTTTGCGCGTTGGAATTCCTTTTAAAATTCCACGTTGACCTCAATACTTGAATGGGTTTAACTGTTAAAGGATGGACTGGTGACAGTGGAAATCATCCCTTTCGTCACCACGTGAATCATTTGCTTACAAAATTGCAAAAGCACTCATTGGAAGTCAAACTAAGGTAACACACTCTAAAATTACACATGCTCTAAAACCACCCACATCCTCAAATGTACACAATGTGTACATGTTGTTCTTTCATAGCCTTCTGCAATGTACAAACAATGTACACTGTAGGAGGTGGGAAATTGTAGAGCCCTATGCCATTTCAACTTCAAAATGTTATAACTAATTTTACAAAGCTCCAAAAAATATAAAACGACTTGGGTTAGATGCCAATTCCACTTGTCTTTTAATGAAAATTTATTGAAAATTATTTCAAGAAGCTTTGCCTCCCTAAAATTCAGTTTTAATTCTTAGGTTGGCGATTTTTGAACTTGTTACCTTACTACATAAGAACTCCCTTTTATATAACAAAATTCTAAGGATGAATAGTTGCATGTTTGTCGTACTAGAAGGATTCTTTGTCATCCATTGGATGCTAAACATCCTCTTTGATGTTTAACCCCTAAAGGTCAAAGATTATATTTTCATCAAAATCGCTCCAAAACTGCTATTTCTAATACAAGTACTAAATTTTTGGAAAAAAAGTTTTTTTGAAAAATGTAATTGTAGGATCTTGTATTAAACTAGATTGAGAAGTTGTGGAAAAAAATTCAGAAATTTCCACCATGTGGATTGCAAGATAATAGCGTTTGAATTGACAAAAATCTTTTTTTTGTCCCTGCAAAATTCCGGGTGGCTGCACTTCACAAGATCACATTTGTATGAAAAAATGTCCAAAATGGTGGTTACTCTTTGGATTCATTCTTCAAGGCAAGTTGGCTACATGCTTGAAAAATTTCAGATCATTTGGAATTGTAAAACATATAGGAAAAAAATAGTAAGTAGAAAGAGGTAGAGAATGTTCAAAACACTAAATTGTTAAGAATTGAAATATGGAATTGAAAAATGCCAATCCCAACTGTTGTAATGTTGTAAGAAACAATCTACACCCATTGTTTTTATTTTTTTCAAAAATATTGTGTGAAAATTTCAAAGGAAAAAAATAAAAATTCCAGTCGTAGTGAGCTGCCCTAAATCGCTATGTTGTCAAAAAATGGTGTTTAGTCCTTTAGGGGTTAACCAATGAACGATGTTGAGGACATTTTCTCGCCAATGAATGACAAAGAATCTCTCCATGCAGGACAAAAATGAAACTATTCATCCTCCAAATTGTGCGTGGAAAGGGAAGCTCTTTTACAACAGTTTAACTTCCAATGAGTGCTTTTGCAGACTTCCAATGAGTGTTTTTGCATTTTTTCTAAGCGGACAATTCACACGGCTCCAAAACAGATGATTTCCATGGTGACCAGCTCGTCGTTTAAGGGTTAAGGGTTAACTAACGTTTCTGGCGAATTCCTACCGTGACTGAAGCAGTTTATAGTGTCGAGAATCTTCAGTTCAGTCCCTGTGGATGCTCTCGCAGTACTGTATGGGTAAGATGAAAGGCCGGGGATACTGACGGACGGTAAGAGATTGACAGACGGACTCCCGTTCTAAATTTAGAAGAATGTGCAGTTTGTGGTGGCCCTGGAATTCTTGGGGAAGAAAAATATCTCCAGGAAGAAGTCTCAAAGCTTACAGTACTTGCCACAAGGACGAGCCCATGCCCACTGGTTTTCAAACCTCACTGTCCATCACACACTGAATAGGGGTTTTAAAGGGACCCATACTAATTAATCAACATTGCACACTACATAAATATCTACCTTTGCTGTACATCAATAGCTATTGAAGTGTCCTGGGACTAGACATCATGTTTCAAACATCTACAGTTTTCTACGATAAGTCCCTTCAACTTTTTGGTCCCCATAATACCACTGTTCAATGTAGATACGAATGAAAAAAATATTATATTTATTTTTTTGGAGATGAAAACATACAAGTCATAAAATTTTCAAATGCTTTTCAGGGAAATTTGAAATTATTGTGAATTTTTTTAAGAAAAAGATGAAGAAGATTCATATCAAGTACAAAATATACTTGAAAAATCTGAAATTTTCACCGTAGATGTATAGTATAGTGTATAACATTGTGGTATAAAGTAAAGTTACTATGTCATTCTAAAATTAGGGAATTAACAAACCATGGTTATAAGTCCAAAGTTGCTATTGCTGCAAAATATTCAAATTTTTAAATTTTAAATTTTAAAAAAAAATTTAGGAATAGAAACTGCACTTGATAAGCTTCATTTCACTTGTTGAAATCTGTTTTTTTTAATCTCATTTTTATGGATGAAATTCATATCAAGAATAAATAGAAAGAAATGGACAAAATACGCAATAAGAAACGTAATTTATAAGCCAATTATCTTTGGTTGTATGACAATTTCACCTAAATCTAAGATCTACGTAGCAACTTGTAGGCCCTCAATTGTTGAGTGGCTTGGCCAATTTCTGAAGGACCCACTCGCTTTTTGATTGTAAGTTGCAAGGTTGTAGGTGGTAGCTCTTGGACAAACATCTCAACTCTAGTTTTGGAGCATGGATATGGATGCTCATAGAGCATTTTCACCCTTTCTAATTAAATTGGCTTTTGCAGGTTCAATTGTCCTTTTGGGCTCCACCAATAAAGTAGTTCTCCACCATTTCTCTCCATATCTCCAATAGCTTTGTACTCTCATTGGTGGGAGTTGCTACAATTGTCAAATGTTTCAAAAAGTGTTACAAAAACATAGTTAGACAAATAGAATCCAAGCTTGGTGAAGAGATAGGAAGATCCATTAGGATGGAGGATTGAAGGCTCATTTTATAGAGGTCAGATTTTTTTTCCTTGGGTGTGTTTGCAATGGGGGAGATTTGGGAAGCCTAGCTTACCATAGACCAAGTCACACTTCTTATTTTGTGAAAGAGTGGAGATGCTCTTACTAATTGGGATAGATATTTGGAATCCAAGGCAATGATACCTAGGTGCCCAAGGTTATGAGGAAAAATAATCCCACATTTGCCTTGCCTTATAACTTTTTTTTACTATATTTTGATTAGATAAATTAAAATTAATAGGCAAAATTTGTCTAACTTACTATGACAAATGACCTTCTAAATGACCTTCGGATGCAAATTTATTTTGGAACTTTGCTCCTTACTTTTTCCTTGGGAATAATATATTGGAACAAGTCATTTACAACTTATAATAATTTTTGGAAATTGTGAATTTATATTTGGAATTAAAGATCCCAAATTAACAAAATGGTTATGAAATACAAAATATGAGACAATGGTTTACAATAGTACCTAATTGGTAAAGTGAGGTGGTGAAGGAGAAGGAAAAGGACTTACTAGTGAAATTCTTATAATACTATTGTAGACAATTCTTATAAACAATATGGTTAGCATCATATGAATAGACTTGTCTCATACAACCATAAATATAATATTATGTCTTACATGAGTCTTCTATTAATCCTATTGGTGTGATACAAATTTATCAAAGTCACACTATTTTTAATTAATGCAAGTTAAAATATTATTGAAATGTACTAATAAAAATGTACTAATATTGGTAAATCAAAATGAAACATTAGTGCCACTAATTTTGTGTCCTCACTAATAGGATAAATCTAAATAGTATGGAGAATTAACTCTAAAAAATTGGAAATATTAACATCTTAAACCTTATTGTAGGATACCACCTCTCGTTTTCTTCAAAGTTGTTTTCATCTAGTTAGAGAGCTAGACATATATTATAGCATGTCTAGATTTCAAGGTTTGGTCCCAAATCTACAATCATTATCTGTGAAAGATTGAGAAGGCCAATTTTAGTTAAATAAATTACTTCAAAGAGTCCTTTTAGATGATAAAAGACAAATTTTCATCCAATATGTTTTGGCAATTTTCTTGAATGTAGTTACAATTGACATTTCATCACTATAATTTTATGGACATTCTTTGTAAAGAAAATGCTTAACTTATATATAAGCTTGTAATGTATTTAATCCCCCAAGAACCAAGAGGACATAATATGCCTTCTTCAAATTTTCAATGGCAAATTCTTGGTAGGGTGAAACAAATCTCAATATTTTATAAATTAGAGTTTTGTAGAATAACAAGTTGACATATTTGTTGAATTTTATAATTTTTAAAATTTCGATGTGAAAAGTATTTTTATTTTTATTAAAGAAATGTAATCTAATAGAAAAAGGAAGAAAATATAATATTTTTCTAATGAAAGGAATATCCTATATATTCGAACTTCACCACATATATGACCTCAAATTTGAACATTAAAATCCTACACACTCCCTAGTGACTATATATGACTATTTTATTATATCTTATTTGCGACTATGTGTGACTAATTTTGTTATGTTTTACTTATTTTGTTGAGAGATGAAATCACATGTGCACTACGATGTGCACTTTTGGTGAAATTCAGATTTTTGTGGAAATTTGAAATTATGGTGCATTCATATCAAATGCAATTTAAAGTTAAATCTGAAATTTCACAATAGGTGCATAGAACATCATGGTGTAAGCTAGAATTTTGTATCATTCTATAATTAAAAAATCTTTAGAGTGTGGTTAGAAGTCTAAATTTCAAACTGAAGTAGGAATTTTAGATCATCACTCTAATGAATTCAATTGTTGCAAGAGTTCATACAGTGCAAGATTCCTTACAATAATTGAATTGATTGTCAATCTAGTAGTGTGAACATTTGGATGAAATTTATATGAAAGTTGGATTGAAGCATTATAAGTATGGATGAATGAATATTTGATGAAAATGATATGATAATTAGATGAAAATCACACTATTTGAGATAGCGTGACCACATTATATTGATTATATTTTAAATATTATGAATGGCCACATTAGTGTGCCTTCAAATTTGTATAATTCCAAAATCAGTAAAAATTAGGTTTTTTAAAATTTATAATATGAACTATTTTAATTAACTTGATTATTTGGATTCAAAATTTTAAATTTTATTATTTTATTATGGCTTAGGTTTATATCAAAAGTAAGGAGGTAGAAGTTACTTAACTCTTCAAAGCCCAACAACTTTTTGACAATGAAGTTTTTCAATGAATTGTCCTACTTTCATGATTTTTGGTACATGGATGTGGTTGAATTTTTAATTTTAACCATTCAAAAGTAAAGACTATTTTATCTAGTATGCACATAATTAATTGCGGAAAGTATGAACTGTTGGATTTTTGGATTATAACAATTTTGGATGATCAATTGTATAGGCAAAAAACGTTGCTTTGGGGAAAGAAAAATTATAAGAAAATGAATAATGCTTTTTATCTCCAAAAAAGTTATAATGAAATCTTAGGCAAATGTAGTCATTTTTAATTTAAAAATTTGAGAAATAAAAATTTCTCTCAAATTTGTACACGTTTTCCAATAAAAATAAGAGAAAGTCAAACTAACCAAATTGGATCTTGCAAAATTTTAAAATATTTCTGTATGTTTAAATTCTTGAAATTTAATAATTGATATATTATCATATTATTTGGAAAAACTTCAAAAAAAACTGGAATCATTTTAATTATTTTGTATTTTAACCCCTAAAGTTCCTTGAATATATTTTCACCAAAAATGCTCTAAAACTGCCATTTCTAGTTCAGGTGAAAAAAATTAGAATTTTTTTAACACATGTAACCATAGGATCTTGTAGTATGCTAGTTTGAGAAGATGTAGGAAAAAATTCAGAAATTTTCACCATGTGGATTGCAAGATATAAACATTTGAAGTGACAAAAATCCTTTTTTTGTCTCTGCAAAAAAACGGGCAGCTGCACTTCACAAGGTCACATTTGTATGTACAAATGTTCAAAATGGTGGTGCTTCTTTGGATTCATTCTTCAAGGCAAGTTGGCTCCATGCTTGAAAATTTTCACTTCATTTGGAATTGTACAATATATAGGGAAAAAATAGTAAATAGAAAGAAGTAGAAAATGATTCAAATACTAAATTGTTAAGAATTTAGTTATAAAATTGAAAAATATTGAAAATTGAGTTAAATAAAGGACTTCAAATTTTATTTTAGAGTAGAGATTCTACAACTACCCGCAAACTAAAACTCCTTATAACTTTCATGTCATTAATCAAAATGGAATGATTAAAAGCTTTCCACTTATAAAGAGATCTAGAAAACCAATTTTAAAGTTTTGTTTTTGAATTTTTTTTTTTTTTTTAATCTGCCTGTGCTGCCCAAGTTGAGAAACAAATAACATTTTGCATCATAACTTTTCACTTATATATTCAAATGAAATGAAATTTAGCATTTATAGAAGATATTCAAATTAAATAAGTCAAATCTCTATTCACATGTACCTACCCTAAAAAGTTATGTTGCCAAAATCACAAGGTTGGTCCTTTAGGAATTAATCACATCAAATTGAATCTTATGTTTTTAATAAAATTGATAAAAATATAAATTTGGAAAAAATTCTCCATATCTAATTTGTTTGTCTAGAGTAAAGACTAGAAATGTCCAAAAAAATATTTTTTTCCATCATCCTTTCAATTTTACTATCTCCCTCAGGTTTTTAAAGCTCAAATATGAAGATATATTATTATCTTGCTTGAAACTAGACAAGAGGTCAACTACGATCAGCCTTCAAAGCACATATTTCAAGCGTACCCAGTGAATCAGGGAGGATCACAAGATCAGTGACAAAAACTTCAGTTAAATATCTGTACTTTGCAAGAGGTCAACTACTTGAAAATAACATAATATTTTATGATAGACTAAAACTCCACTCTTCAAAACTTTCGCATATGACACATATTACTGCTCAGTATGCGAAACCAGCTTGCTGTTCTTAAGTCCCATTCGCAAAATCAGCAATCTTGACAGACTAAACAGACTGACAATTGGTGATTGTCAGATGATTAGTCGGTTCCTAACAAAATTGCAAGACATGCCAAACCTGGCGTCCAATACAAGCCTACACTTCCAACAAAAACATCAAGTCTCTAAAGATACAATTGTATCAGCTCGTCGCTTACAGCAGATGGGGTGAGGACTCCCAAGTCCGTAAACAGAAGTGTCAGATAATTTGGAGGTGTGTAGTCTCTGGCAGCGTTCTCAACTTCAGCATCCTCTGGAACTGAATCCACAAAATCCACGTGGCAAGGTGACGGACCCAAGTCCCTCTGCTCTAATGGATAGAGCCTCGCGAACTGCCAATGCATATAAATAGCTCTTAGAACCCCGTTGAAGGATACCTTCCAAAGAGTATATCCACTCTGCAGATGGGCTACATTAGATAACACTGCCTCAATGCAAACAATGTCCATCAATTCAATTAAGGAAAAAACTTCTTACGCCCCTGCCTATCGATTCCACATCCTACGATTGTCTGCGTGTCTTTTGAGAAACCAAAGTTGCCACAGAAGCGTCAAGTTGAGTTTAGCCAGAAAACCTGAGTCCTGGTGACACAGGACAAATACCTTATAGCTTTCAGCAGCAACATAGACTGGCTTGTTCATGGACCGGGCAACCAATGCAGCTTGAAAAGTGCCAAGATAATTGATGATGCCACCACTCTCAACCACGCCTTCGGCACCAACCAATAACATGTCCACTTTCTCCATTATAAAACCCACACCCGAATCGAGAATCAGAGTGACTGGAATGCCAGCTGCTATCAGCTCCTTCGCCACCTTTGAACCTGTGCTGTCAGGTCTTCCTTCTGCAGAAGTATCACCCAATACAGAATCTGTAAAAAGTCACACACCAGAACTCCAGACAACGAAACAAGGGTAGATACTATGAAGCATATAAAATCACGAATCAGCATGACATTAAAAAATAAATCCTGCGACAATGAAGTCAACCCACAAATGCCTACTCCACTCAATATTACTTAAGTAGGGTTTAGGGTGTTAAAAAAGATACTCGATAGCCAGATTTGTAGCTTCTTCACGTTAAATCTGTCGACTCATCATTTATTAACAATCTTTCATATCTGACAGTGATGCAAGTCGCCCCAACATATGACCCTAATGATATCCATGGTACCTGTGCAAATGACGGAGAAATGTTTCCCATTTGCAGCTGCCAATTTCAGCAAAGACAGCACCACTCTTGAGAACCCATGCGTCAAGATGGTAGATCCATTTAGAATAAAGTCTTGCCCAAGCATTGCAATTGTTCGTCGAGCCTGCCAGGTTCAAACAGTCAGCAACTGAACCAGTACTTGCAGACTATTCTAAAGATGATCCATATCTGAACCAGGCTTCAACCTCGATCCCAAAAGTTACAACTTACATTTTATCGAAAATTTCAAGAGATATACTGCTCTAGATCAATAGTAAGGTATGCCCGACTCAATTCCTGCTAAATTCATATAAAGCGAATCATCATGCTCTTTGATGGTAATATTTAGGGTTCCAAAATGAAAAACAGTCACGAAACAATCAACCAAACCAAAGAAGACAATACCTTCTGTGAAATTTCACTAAACCGTTCCCCACGCTCAATCAGACGTGCTTTGCCCGCTCGTATGTCCTCGTACTCTAGAGCACTTGTACGTGTTACATATCGCAAGAAAAGATCGCAGCCTGCAGACAGTGGTATAGAGGTTTCATCCCGGGCCTGATCACGCCATTCACCCAACCCGACTGTCATGGTAAGCAAAATTATTTAGTCCTTAGTGCCTTGATGTTATCCAAAGAACTCATGGCAGATTGTCGGCATTTGAACACACCTTGAGGGCCTCAGAGGCATTCTTAAGCTCGACCTCTAACCCCATCATAGTGGATGCCTGGCTGCGCCTGATAACAGCTGTCAGAGCCTTGATAGCCGCCACAGCTTCAGCAAGATCGGGTTGAGTACGCCAGTAATTGAACTCTTCAATTACGCTGAAGGACGGTTCTCCATGCGAACCCATTGCACTGGGGCGCGCTGGGCTTGTTTTCAGGCTTGCATCTTCAGCCTACGTTCCAATCATCACGCAAAAAAACTCAGAAAAGGTGACACAAAACTCTTTAAAGAATAAGATAAATCGGTCGCTACCTCATTTCTCATTTACATCATCAACCTTGCGACTTTGCTGCTTGCTGAAGCTCCCTAATAATAAACAGGAATTCTTTGCCCACGATCCAGAACGAACTGACTTTGGGGGGGAGTTGAAGTACAACGAAGCACTTCAATATTTCACTTTCTGTTGACCAAAGCAGAACATGTAGAACATATCTTCACCACTCACCAACATAAAAAAATCAAACCTCATCTGTATTATGTCGGTCGGACTTATTATACAAGGCAGGCGATCGGTGGTTCTCATTTGGCTGCACCTATGTCATCTCCGATCAGTTCCTCACCTGTTTTAGCCATTCGAAGGTAACGCCTCCCGCAACCTTTCCAGCTTCCCCCGTATCCTCTACTGAGTTCTCTACCTTCATCTTGTGCTAAACTGGATTCAGCTCCACACAAATCACCGGTTTGATTAGATATTATTAAAATCGCTTCAACTAACATGATCTGTATAGATACGGTAGCATAATCAAATCCTACCCAACAGTCCTAACAAGTTCATCCCCTGGTTCTAAGCATGATGCTCTAAATTAAGAACATCAAGGTATGAAACGCAGTAGGGACATATTATAAAAGTTTTATGCGAAATCTCATTAAACTGAAACATATGTGTGCATGTGGCAGGTCAATAGAGAGAGCTCTAACAGAGTGAATAGTAGAAGATTACTAAATCATCTGCCCGACATTGCTTTCAAGAGGACGGACATTGTGGATAATCGACTGCTCATCCAAATCATACGACCGATTATCCACAATCGATCGAACACTGCAATGTATATAACATTGCGCAGACCTGACGCTCAAATCTTCCCAAGCAAAGTGCAGCGTATGCCTTGGAGATATTCTGGCCGAGAGAATCGACAAAGAGAACTCTTTCACGCCGGCATAAGCCACATGTGCCTTGATTGTCGTGTACGCAATTAATTCCAGACATAGTTTTCAAAAAATTGTTCATCTCATTTTTGAGATCCAAGTACAAGAAAGAGCGACACTTAATTCGCAAACGCTAGAGCCTCTACATCTCTGATTGCAACATAATACTATTGCAATATGCCTGTGACCATGTGTAACACATTTCACCTACTTTACAGCACTTCAAACCGCCAGACAGAGCTTCAGTCCTGATTCATGACCTCCATTTTCTCCCTAACTAAGGAAATAAATTCTCCATGATAGAGTGATTTGGAGGCACTAAAACAGAGAATTCCACAACCACAAATCCTCACAGGAAAACACAATCCAATTGCCGTTGCAATTTCAAATCAAACCTACAACAGAACACCGACACTGCCGACCAAGACCTCAATTTGCTCTCCAATTAAGAAGATAGGTATTCCTCACACAAGAGTAATTTGGAGATACTAGAGCAGATAATTCAGCGACCACACGAAACCTAGAACACTTGCGTTGCAATTTCAAATCTATCCTACATTAGAACACCAATACGCAAAATCCAATTTCCACTGGTGGAAGTAATACATCACACAAAAATCTTCGCGCATCATTCTCTCGCCTAAAATCTCCGAATTATACATCAACGAGATCAAATTGACAACAAAAATTACCCCTACACAAAACCCTAATTCACTTGCGGTTGCAAAATTTCAATCTAAGTTAGAACACCGATACTTGAAACGCGTTTCACTAGCGGAAGCAAGCTGTCACGCAAAATCACCATCGCGTATCATTCGCTCGCCTAGAATCTCTAAATTATAAATCGAGGGGATCAAATCGACAACAGAAATTACCGACGAATTCGCAAACGTACGTACCAAAACAAGTTGAAGCGCCTCACCGTTGACGTCTTTCGTCTTCCTCGTGGTGAATTGTCTAGCAAATCATGCTTCCAGCTTCGCAAGCTTCTCTTCCTCGCAAACACGCGGCAATGCCGAAGCTCCGCAATGAAGCGTGATTTCTGAACGCAATTGGAGTTTAAACCCTAAAGTGCTTCCTTGCTGGTCTGAGCTACTCTAGATGACCCAATTCGGTATGGTACGGCTGCTCATTTATTTGGGGCAGAGCAAAAAGGATCTTTAGCTCACAAAGAGAGCCTGTAGGAGGGGGGATGTAGATTTGGAGCTTTTTCAGCAAGGTAAATTATGGTTTGAGAAGATTTTAGATTCAAGAACTTAATTTTTGCAAGCTTTTGATTCTATTTTTTTGTTCTTGTATACCTTGCAGAACCTTGCACAAAATTGTGAAGCACTCAGTGACCCAAACCGTAAAGTCATTCATCATTATGAATGAGGGCTCTAAAACACCATTGGACAAAGAAGCAAATGGCCAATAGGCAATTGGTAATTTCAAAAAGACTTCAAACAGATTAATTTTGGTGCTAAAATTCACTTTTTATGTGATTTTATGAAGAACGACATTAGAGTGCAAGCCTAGAGTGTTGAGCTTGTGAATTGCAAGCATGACCCCCCCCAAAAAAATTGAAAAACTAATCCCGCCCCCCAATTTATTTTTTTAAAAGAATTTAAAAAAAAATTATTATTATTATTCATAGTAAATTGTTGGACCTCTTACCATTACCTCTATGACTATAGATTTTGCATAATTTATTGGGAGAATTGCCAATTTTCATTTCTAATCAGAACAATCCCTAAACTTTTAGTACATAGTTAAGCACTTTTTTCAGCCACTACAATTGCATTCCATATGCTATTACAATTTTTTGATAGAACACATTTACGGAAATTTAGCTAACAATACCATCACAAAAACAAGGGTGGGTAATACTTAACTTCCACTATAACTACAAGTGCTCTAGACAAATTCTTCTCATAAAGCTTAGTTTTGAAACAACACCTACCGGCATAATTTGGGGCCTTGCGGGATCCAAATTCTAAGCCATTCTATTATAATCTCATGAACCTCTCACAAATACACTCCAAACTAATGGAATGACTACTCTTAGGGGAAAAAAAGCCTATAAAATACAATAAACATCTTCCCTCAAATGAAATAAAATGACTTAATTTTTTTTTTAAAAGAATGAAAAATTAAATTAAAAAAATAAAAATTAAAGGATTAAAGGTTAAAAAACAAACTTAAAATGAAAAAGAATAAGGAAAAAAATGAAAATGGAAATGGAAAAATGAAAAAACGGAAAATAAAAAATGGAAAAGCAAAGGAAAAAAAGGGAATTCAATTTCATATTTATATATGTGTTACTGGATTAGAGGGTATCCTAAAACATATGACTTATGATATATACTTTCAAACTTCATAAATACATAAATACATAATTAATGTCCATTCCATAGATACAAAATCCTTTTGATTGTAATATATATAAATGAATACATTACGAATGATTTACCCAACAGAATGTGGATATGCCTATTCCAAAATTACGATGATCTCTAATATAAACTAGAAATAACTTCAATTTGTTGAAGTTATAACTCAATATATGAATGAATACGTTGTCATGAATATCCATCTTGCAGAAGTATCTAAACAAATAGTACAAGTATTTACAATTTATTTATTGTTGACGACCACTAATTGCAGAAATAGCCATTTTTACAAAATCCAGGCATATGCATGTGGAGAATATACCCACTATAATTTGATATACATTTATTGTTGGAGTCTGTCCCTGTCTCTAGTGACACTATTGCACCTAAATCCATAAAGGAAAACAAGGTCACTCCCACAATTTGTCTTCTAACATTGCATGTGCTCTTCTACTTGTTCCTCTATTTTGCAATTGGTACATTTGCAATTTGATATATGTTTTTATTGTTCCAAACCATTGGATACATAGTCAAATTTGATGGTGGTGGATCATCATAGAGAATGCTCTTGAATATTTTTGACATATTCAAGAGTTGATGTGGTGACAATGCAAGTCGCTTTTGAAGACACAAGCCCACATGCTACAATAGCAAAATCTCATCCCTATTGAGATTAGTCCCAGTCAAAACATACCAAACCTCCGGTAGTTCGGTCCAATCAATGACCTACTTGTACTTTATGCCTTTCACACATCATTCAATATCGTCCCAATAGAACCATAAGTTCACCACCACCTCTCGCTTACTTCTATAATTTTTTTTCTCATGCGGTAGGTGGGAGCTGGAATTCCCTTCCGTTCCCTTGCTATTTTCGCAATGCACTTGATGTTTGACCCTCGTTGCTAAGCTTGACATTTTGTGTTTAATTTGTGGTTGATTCTTGCAATGTGCCACTTTGACGTATCATAGTCACATTCAAATGCAATTATGATATGTTGAGAAGTGTTTGTTGCAGTCTCTTTACTTTTACCCTCCGAAGACTCCAAAAAGTTAAATTAGACTTTGTTTGAACATACAGTTGAGAAAAATTCGCTTTGTCCGGTCGGTGTGAATCTCATGCATTGCCATTGAGTATGTCCAACTTCCTCTTCATGCTTCCAAAAATTTCCTCTCCTTCCGAATGTGGTACTCAAAATCCTCCCCTCTAGGCAAAGTGTTCAACGCTTATGTTATTTTCTTTGGATCTCCACTTTGTTTTGTAACTCTCAACTTCAATTCCCTCTTCAATAGACCAAATCTGGACATATGGTAGTTGTCATTTGCATCCATGCATGGATATTGTCATCACAAGTGGCATCAAGTTAATTATTTTCTCGATTTCTAAACATTTGAAGCCACTTGTTATAAATTGTTTCTAACAAATTGCATGAAGGCATGTCCGCCATCTCTTCCAATCTCAAACTTTGAGAATCCAAACAGTACATAACATGAGTTACCATGTCAGATTTCATATGTCAAATCAAATAGTAATTGTGAACATGTATAAATAAGTGCAAGTGAATTTTATATAAAATGAAGGACATTACAAGGAATAAAATATAAATGTACCACTCCTATACAAGCAACCACTGCAAAAAATTGACATCTTGATGTTAACAACATGTAATCACTTCCACTGGCATTTCCACTACAATTGTTTTATTTGTTCATAGTATCGAAAAGAAGAGTACAGGCAGAGACCACTAAAACATTAGTTGGATCTGACTGATGTCTTGGTGTTCTTTACCAATACTCCTCTTTTTAGTACCTCACACCTTTTTCCTCAATTTTTTTGAGAAATTGAATAGAATTGTTGGTTTTAAAAACTCTTCTATGTGAACTCGCAAATGCATATTGAAACTCTAAACACCAAAATAATTTTGTACAACATGGAGGAATTAATCTTCAACATCTCTATTGAGGACCTTGTAGACGACATGCATATAGAAAGTTGAGTAATTTGTAATTTTTGCACTTGGCCAAGTGCATTATTTGTATAATAGAAAAGATGCATTTTTTGATTTTATAAATGTGGTATACCATTTCTAGAAGCGATAAAAGTCTTTTTTCTTCAAAAATTCTACAATGTAAACATTCATTCTATTGCAAAGAGTACACTACTATGCTTGATGTGATCAAAATTGCACTTCAATATTGTACAAATTTGTACATTTAAAATACATAATCACCCTAAGCTCAATTATTAATGTACAAAATACACATGATATTCCTTATTCACCTTTATTTTTTATAAATGATTCAAATAAATTATCAAGTATTTGTATTTAGTTTAAAAAATACCACCCCATCAATTTATTATCATTCAACTGCATCTCTAGAACACATAAGTTCTAAATCAACACACACAAATCCATCCTTTGCTATTATTAATAAAACTAAACAAAAGAGCATCCACCTCCATAATTGTTTGTATAATGTTTGTCACTGCACTAATATACAGCATGTAGCATCTTCACAATTACCGCTAATGATTGAATTCCTATATCTTTACTTTCTTCACAACCCACTAATCGTACGTTTAGCATCCCCACAATTACGGCTAATGATTGAATTCCTATCTCTTTACTTTCTTCACAATCCACTAATTGTACGTTCAATATTACACTAATTTCAAATGGAATTTCCAATTCAATATCATCCAAGGTGGCAAGGTCCACTTTTTCAAATTTGTTCAAAGAATAATGTAAAACATTTTTTTTAAACAACTTTCTCTTGTTTGGAAAACAAAAAAGTTCCTTTAAATCCACATTCCTAATCCAATTGACATTAATTGAAGCTTGACATGTACACAAACTTTATCTATGAGAACCATGTTTTAATATTGATAATGTCAAATGCACTTTCTCTTTAATATTAATAGAACAAAGTATGTATAAACTCAATATAAATAATTTGAATGCATATAAATTTATTTTCCAAGTGTTCAAAAGTCAATTTATTTTAAATCATGCAAAAAATACAATTTAATTTCATAATTGAATATATCTTAAATGTCATAATAATAATTAAAGACAGTTATGCTCCGAAATGTAATCATTGACTTGCACTTGAATTAGTACAAACTGAAACTTTGCATTTAATTTTTAAGTAAATGACTTTTTTCTTCCAATATGTGTTTTGAATTTGTAGTTTATTTTTCTCATTATTTAAAAAAAATTCTAACAACTTAACTTCATAAACTCGAATATATGCATGCAACATCCTAACAACCATGAAGATTTTAGATATCCTATGCACAAAGCACTATGGATCCGTATTGTAGGAAACTACAAATCAGTAAAATTTGAACATAACAAAAATTTCAAAGTGCACATCATTTCATTGGAAAATAAATTTTATCATCTTCCATAACTTACTTGTAGTACATACCAAAGCTGCATGTGCTCCAATTACTACTTTGCAGCTCATTTTCTCAAATACACCTATTTTCTTTCTTCAAATTCTCATTTCTTAGTTACCTACAATCCAAAAATCAAAGACAATTGTTAGTGGGTTCATTGGTAGGTGTTAAAAATGGGATGAACAAAAGTTTCAGAAATATTAAAAAATATAGAATAACTTCAATAAAAACTAAAAAATGATTAGTAACTTTAGAAGAAGATACTTGGGGGGGGTCACTTAGAGTATCCATTAGAAACCACGTGCGAACAAAATTTTGGACCCCCTATATACTTTTTGAATTTTAAATTTAAAAAAAAAATAATATGAATAAATTTTCCTACTTTGAAAGTTTATGTTTTAAATTATTGATATTTTTATTTGTTCTTAATAATTAGTTACAAATTTTTGAAGTAAAAAGATACACTATAGAACTGAAAAATAACTTTCACACCCCTATATTATATACGAAAAATTTGTCTAAAAAATGAACAAAAATTTCTTAAAAATAACTCTCTACTGAAAGCTCATTTTGAGTTGAATATTGATTCAATGGTCATCTAAATGTGTTCTCTATAATTATTTGAGTTGAAAAACATGCCATTTTAGTTCATTTTCAACCTCTTCTAGAAATCATTTCATATTTTATTTGGGTTGGAAATTGTGGCAATAGAAATCTTAGTCATTATTAAACAATGCTCAAAATTTTAGGTTGAAATTATAGTTTATTAGAAACCACTTGTTTGCACGTGGTTTATTGTAGTAGAACTAAGTGGACCTCCTGAGAGAAGATATAACTTTATGTCTTTTGCTAAAGCTTGGAACAATGGGGGTAGATGTTGCATTTTTAAGGTTGAAAAAAGACTGACAATCCAATCAACATTTGAGAAACTAAGAATAATTTTGTTAAAAAAAAATTAATCCATAAACACTACAAAGGGTATTTTTTGGCCGATGAATAACAAAGAATCTCTCTATGCATGAGTGCAACTATTCATCCTCCAAATTTTGTGTGAAAAGGGAAGGTCATCTACAATAGTTTTCTTTCTAATGAGTGTTTTTTTTATTTTCTTAAACCCCTAAAGGACCAAGGCCTTTTTTTGCCAAAATATAGTCAAAATTGCCATTTCTAGAGCAAAGGATAAAAACAATTGAAAATTGTTTTTTTTTCAGTTCTAACTATAAGATCTTACACCTAACTAGTATGAGAATGTGTAGAAAAAATTTCAAAGTTTTTGATCACACAGATTGTAAGATATCTACATTAAAAGTGGAAAATTCAAGTTTTTCAATTCATTGCGAGACTAGATTATTTGACTTTGAACCTTCTTAAATTAATTCTTTTGCATTGCAAAGTTCCAAGCTTTAAATCTTTATTGTAGGGAATTGAGTTGAGAGTTTAGGAAAAAACTAAAACTAAAACTAAAAACTAAATTTTTATTTTAAAATTTATTATTAACTAGAAGTAGGTACGAAATAGAAGGAAAATCTAAATTACTAATATATCTAAAATGAATTTAAAATTCACTAATTCCAATGATGAGATCGTTCTAGCAAAAAAACTAATTTATGTGGAATTTTGTTTTTTTAAATTGTAAAAATTGCATTCAAAAATGAATTCTACAAGTTAATTTACCAAGAAGATGCTCTAATTGCTTGAAAAACAAAGTTGTCCATAACTTTCTCATAACAAATCCAAATGGAATGAATCAAAGCTTTCCATATAGAAAAATATATAATCTAGGAGGAAGGGTGGGGGGTGGGGGGGTATTTTAAATTCAAAATTTTGAATTCTTCTTTTACTACCCTCTATCCCTTATTTTGAACTTATTTGGGCATAACTTTTGTTCCCGGGCACCAATTGAAAAAAAAAGTATATATATCCATGAAGATAATTATTTTTTCTATCTTCAAAAAAATCTTCAAAAAATCATGACAAAAATTCAACCCATTGGTACCTACCCCAAATCCCATTTGTCCCCCAAAGGAACAATGGTCCTTTAAGGGTTAATCCAACAATTTACAAGATGACAGAATAGATGATTTCTACGGTGACGGGCTTCTCGTTTAAAGTTTAAAGAGCATAAGAAGGTAGTAGGTACACATCCTAGCTTTTATGTCTAGTTAGAATTATTGTGCATTTGTTGCCCTTGGTCTAACTACTGCTCTGGTCAACTCTTTTTGGAGTAGGCAATTGGAATCACTAATTGGTTATAAAAATAATTTGCAAGTTCTTACCAGCAAGGAGGCAGGTACGAGCTTCTGAGGATTTGTGATCATTTTGGCCTTCACTGCTATTACCAAAACATAATGTTTGCCCAAATGATGTTTTGACTAAGGTAGAAGGCTCAGAAAGCGCTCATCTAAGGGAAAATAGCCTTCTGGAGCGAAATCAGTTGCTGGAAAATTTTATGACATATTTTTGGCAAGAAGATGATTGATGAACAATTCAGTGGCTTATTTAATCAAAATTTTCTGAGTCAGAATGAATTAGATACGATTTTCCAAAGTAGAATCACAGTAGGTCGCTATTTAAGTTCATAGGCATGAGGTGTTATGAACCACAATCTGGCTTTGAAAACACCAGTTCTTTCGCCGGGGCTTGTCCCTTGGTTCTGTGTACTGTTTCCCTTTGCAATGGAAATTGTCCGTGTGTTTAAAAAAAACAAAAACAAAACACCAGTTCACTCCAAAAAGTAATTGAAGGATACCCTGGGATGCTCTTCTGAGTCCTTCATTCGTCCAACACATCTCTAGAATAACTCACTTGCCATGTCTGAAGTCTGCAACAAGAAGCCTACAAACGAATTAATGATTCTAATAAAGCTACATACTTGTGCTCAGGCGTTTCATAAATGAACAACAACAATTTCTGAAATACCACCTGACAAGTGCCGCTGGAGAGCGCCTGCAAGCCTGCAAACGAGCGTCAGCGGACCAAAATCGTCCCTGGCATTTTGAAATTGTCCTCCAGCTATAAGGTCCAAAAAGCGCCCATCTAAGGAAATCAGGCCTTTCTGGAGATCTTGGAGGACTTCAATTTTTTTGCACTTTTTTTTTTTTTTTTTGAAACACATGGACAATTTCCATTGCAAAGGGATTTTGCCCTTTTTTTCAGTGGAAGAGAATTTGAAGATGGCGCTCTGCTGATTTATTCAGAATTTTTGGAGTCAGAATGAAATTACAGCAAATTTTTAAAGGCTAATGTTAGTAGGGCTCTATTCTTGTTCCTAGATACTGCAATAATGAACAAGACAACATACTGGAAAAGATCAAGTGGTTGTAAAAACCAATTAATAGGATGGGTAAAACCGTTCATGCAAAGCTTTTAAAGCATCCAACACAAGTCAGAAATTTAGAAATTCTCTAGTGATTTAATAATCATGCAAACTACATCCTCTGATTCGAAGTGCTGTAACTTCTGCATCCGATGTTCAAATTCAATAAAATTTGTTGGAGAATTTGCGCTCTTTCTTCTAGTTTGTGTGGAAAATTTTTCAAGTGAATCCAAGATTTACTGATTTTTTGGAAGCCAATCTAAGTTTGCAGTTTCCATTTGACTCCTTCAAATTGCATTTCATGACTGCAACTTTGGGGACTTGTATCTCCTTCATCCAAAGTTTTTTTTAAATAAAATTTGTTGTATTATGTTTGCCTTGAAGTGTTCTTGTTGTGGAAAAATTTTCATGTCAATTGAAGTTGTCTTGAATGTTTGGGAGCAATTCAAACTTTAAAATCCCGACATTTTTTATTTACAGTGAACTTTGGCAGCTTGTTACTTCTTCATACAATGTCCGTTTCCAATAAAAGTTTTTGGAGAAGTTGCGCATACTAGTCTAGTTTGTGTGGTTAAAATTTCAGAGCAATCCAAGAAGTTATGAGTGACTGAGAGGCATTTTAGTAAAAGAGAGTTCAGCTACAAATGGGTTTTTTGCAATTTCTAGACATTTCAAAGCCATTTTGCAGACCTTACCAGATTTAGGTTCTTACTGTGAGTAAAATCAATCATGATAGTGAACCATCTCACTTGTTCCATAGCCTAAAATCATTCACATGGGATGGCAGTTCCTCATCACAAAAAATTAATTCCATTTCAACACCCATGTGCACTGTTTTAGAGCCTTTTGTAGGAGTGGTTCTTAAAGCCTGAGGCATTTCACAGCCTCCTCCTATACAGTATTACAGTGGCAATCGCTCGTCATGATCTGAAAATCGCCCATGCTCAAATATTTATGACGTCTCTGACTGCAGCAAATTAGGAAGGGCAATCAAAAGAGTCGTTCAAGCTGCCTCGTTGAGAATCTGGCGCCAACTCTGCAGTGGGTAGCCGTTTGTATTCAATTTGAAATTTAGGCGCCTTCTTTAGTCGCTGATGATCTCTTCACTTCTCCATCGCTGATCTCTTCTCCACTTAGTTGCCACATAAACAAGCTGAATCGATCCCGCATCCTCCGCCGCTCCCTGCCTGGCATCGACAAGCTGAATCAATCCCGCGTCCTCCGGCGCTCCCTGCCTTGCATTGACCCCGTGTCCTCCGGTGCTCCCTGCCTTGCATCGACCCCGTGTCCTCCGGCGCTCCTCCACTGGTCCTCCGGTGCTCCTCTGCCGCTCCTCCCGTGCTCCTCCGACGCTCCTCCAGGTGCTAGCAGCGGCAGCTCCTGAGGCTGCATCCAAGCTTCGACCCCGCCAGCAGCAGTGGCGCATAGACTCGTCTGCATCGACCCCACCTACAGCCGCCCCGGTGCAGCAATCCAACTCTGCTCCGACTGAACTCTGCTCCAGGTCCATCCCTTCCTTGGTCATTGTTTTTGCTTCTTTCCGTTTTTTATGTGGCCCCTCTCTCCGACGTACTTACCGTACATTGCAGAAATATAAAATAGTTGTTTGTGCAAATAACGCCTGAAAAGTTTTAGTATTGCCGGTAAGCATACTTACATATTCTAGTCTTTAAACTTGAATCAGTCACTAGTCATGTGGATGCCTCCTGTACATGACTGTATCACCATTTAATGTTGCAGATGTTGATTCCGGAAGTGGATAGGAAGTGCTTCCGTAACGCATCGTCGTAGTGGTGAAGTGATTGTTGTGGAGATAGCCTGCAGTCTGCTGCGTTCGATAATGGTTGGCATTGATGTTGAAAATCTGCACACAAACTTCCTGCAGAGGAGGTAATGATCTAGGATCTTCCCCTCGTTTTTTTGCTCTCCTTCTCTCTATTGCCAATCTCTAGTTGTCCTTACATATTTGCGGAATAATGCCGCAGTAAGGAGCTTAGTAGCCTGTAGTAGGTGCATTCTCTCGAATCGCTGCATGCAGTTTATCCCCTAAAGCCTTCACATTCTTTATACTCCATAGCTCCTTGTGTTTTTTCTTGGATTGAGCTAAGTCAGCCCTTGCTTGTTTTGCTTTCTTCTTATCAATTTTTTCTTTTGCCCTCTGCTATTTACTGGCTTCCTTTTCTAATTGTTTTCTTTCTCTTTCTGCTGCAGCTGCCTCCATTTTGGATGCCACTTCTTCAAGAGCTCTAAAGTTATCTTCTTCAGTGAGTAGGATAGAGTTTTGATAATCTATCAATGGTTCACATGTCGTCCTTGAAATTGGAGGCAGTATCACAGAAGGAAGTTGTAAAAACTCACTGAAATCTTCATGTATGCCATTTGCTTGCATTGGGGTTGCTGCATTGCCTTGTATCATGTCCTCTGTCCCTGTCCGTCCTTCCATGTTGACTGATTCAGTATTAATATTCTGCATCACTCCTTCATTTTCATCCTCACTGGAGGTGTCAGAAACTGTGGTCTGAGGATATCCTTCATCACCGTCGACGTCCACATAGTACTGTGTGCAATTAGGAATGTCCATTGGTATCTCATCTAATATCTCTTGAACCTCCCATTCTTGTAATTCAAAATCTGCTTGCACTTCTTGGGGGCTGCTGTTTGTTTCTGCTTCTTGTCCTTCTTTTCTGCCATAAACTTTACTAGGTCCCATTTTAGTGTCCATAGCATTTGCATTAAAAGGATAAATACCAGAAACTTCAAATCCTTTTGTTATGTTTTCCTTGGATAGAGCCCTTCTTAGTCAATGAGAAACCCATTGGGCGAGGTCTTCTTTTGTAGGCATCTGACCACTATGAGAAACCGTCCACTTATCCCTGTAGGCTCTAAATGAAAGTTTAAAAGGTTTAAAACAAGTTATGTCTAAGGGCTGAAGAGCATGGGAAGTGTGGGATGGGAAAGTCAAGAGATCTACACCTCCCCTCATAGCTAATTTTATGACGTCCAAAGTCACATGGGACTTTTGTCCATCTAGTATTAGCAAATGTCTATTAGATTGAGAAATCCCATGCAACTTGAAAACATTTCTTAGAAAATGTAGCATCCAAGCTCTGAATAAGGCATTGGTCATCCACGCCTTACTTTGCATTCCCATGGCAGCTCCAAACTCTCCTGTCTTGACAAGATAATTTCTGGCTCTCTTTTTACCTTTAAAAATGAAGAAATTTGGAATTTTCTCTCCCTTGGCATTGATACAACTTAGGACTGACAACCACTCCCTCCCATCTGGAGTAACTTTGTGAACTGTTTTAGACCCTTTTTTAGCAATCACATATCCCCCTCCATCCTTTCCTGCCTGAGCCCCACTTTCGTCACAATTCCAGATGTGATGGGGTTCATAGTGTTTTGTGTCATACAGCTTCTTGAGGTTGGCATAGAAAATTGCTACAGACTCTGGATTTAAGTTCTTAGCTCATTTTTGTTCTAAGGATTGAGCTTTTCTAATACTTAATTCTGGATGTCTCCTTTTGAAGCCTTTAACCCATCCAGGATCAAGGACTCCCTCTGTGAAAGGCGTCACCCTTGTTTGTGTAAGTATTCCTATTTTTTCTCTCAGCTGTCCTATGGTTAATGGAAAACCCATATTTTGCATTTTTAGCAAGTAGTCAACCAGCTGGTTCTCTTCATCATCTGTGAGTATCCCCACTTTGCCCCTTCTTCTTTGCAAAGTAGTTCCATATATATGACCTCTCAAAGTTGAAACTGGAATGTCATTATCTCTAGCAACTTCCCTAATAGAAATACCCTCATCAAAATCATGAATGGCTCTTTTTAACTGCTGATCAGTCCAATTTCCATTCTTCCTTTTCCTACGTTTGCATATTGTGCTTGTAGGTACACTGGAATTGGGCACATTGGGGTGGGCAGGGACACCTGTATCTGTTGAAACGCCTGCTGTGGAGGGACGTTGATTTTCGTTGGGTTTTGCTTTACCTTGATGAAGGCAATTTACATTTTCCCCAAGGTGTCTTGGACCTCCGGTGGCAGTCCGTGTTCCAGGCAGAGGCGACACGGAGCTTCGATCTATTGATGGGAAGCGCAGCTGGGGACTTCGACGAAGCCAATCTTCATCGACGGGGTCCACGAAGTCTTCCGATTGGTGGGTCTGTTGCAACAGATTCGGCGCCAACTCACCGTCTTCCAAGCATTGCTCCTGCGATTGCTCCTTGCCTTCCACACGCTGCCCCAACTCCGTCCGTAGCAACTCCTTGTTGTTCGTTGTTTCTGTACTCCGACTCTGTCTTGCATGGGCTGCCAACACCGAATTTGCTGCTGCTGAGGTCTTCCGTCGAACAATTCGACGCCTCTGTATTGGTCGTAAAACACTTGTAGCTCTTGCATCTCCAATGTCAGCCTCCTCTTCAAAGCGCTCCATATCTAGAAACCACTGTCGCTCTTCCTCGGATTTAGCCCAAGGAAATTGACCAAAATCTTCATCCTCTGCAAACTCATCAATTTCATCTTCGTGGAATTCAGATTCACTACTCCCTGAACTCCTTTGCCTCAGCCAACTTCCTCCACCTTCGTCACTACCATCCTCTGATCCGTTGCTGTCACTCATTGTTTCTAGCACTGATGTGAGGCAAAGCTACTTGATAATTTGATGAGAAATTCTGTCCCAAAAATATGTGCACTTGTTCAAAAGTTTCACTAAATTGTTCTTGTTCTATCATGCCTCTAGCACTTGAATTCAATCTTGCAGCTTCTTCATGCATTGCTTCTCCACAAAGAGGCTCAGCCGCCATGTCTAGGGATTCATTTCTTTAATATATTTATTAGTTCTCCATGTTCTTTAAAAATATTTTTGCCTAAAGTTTTGAAAATTGACGGCTTATACATGTAAATGCAGACTGTCTTAATGTAAAATAGTTCACGTGTCGTCATTGAACTGCATGTTTGTAACTTTTAAATCAATTATTTTATTTTGTGAAGCTCCAAAATTCACACTTTATACATCTTCATTCAATTCTGTACCCACTGTGAAATAGATTTCAGTGCACTCTATTAAGTTCACTTCACTTAAACCTTCATTTTTATTGAGAACAGACTTTTGCACAGAAATCGCTCCTTGTAGTCATTGTTTTCATCTCATTACCACTCTAATATCATGCACAATTGACCCTGATTTTCCACTATTTCAAAAAAATTCATTCTTACATCTCTTTGCACCATTCATGGTACCCCAGTAGGGGCGGTTCTTAGAGCCTGAGCGATTTATGAACCCCTTCCTATATCTCCAAAAATTTGACTTCTCAAGACCAATTTTAGTACGTATTTTATGAACTTTGAATATGAGATCCTAAAGATGTAATTGTATTGTGATTCTACTTATGCTGATGGATTGAAACAATCAACATGTTGGATCTAATCTTTGAGGTAACTTCAATGTAAGTAAGTGATGCCAATCTTATTTTTGTGTGAAACAAATGCTGCCATTATTACTGCCATGCTGGATTATTACTTTGAGAATATGCTTGTTTAGTAACTTTATTTTTTTATTTTTTGACACAAATGAAACGGGATTTCATTGCAAAAATAGAGTACAAGGCACCAGCCACAAGTGGCTTGGTGAGGAGAGACGGACACACACACAAAGACTTGTTTAGTAACTTTAGTTCACTATTATTGGTTGCAAGCAAGATGGGCTATCATTCATAACATTACTAACTGGGCTCCTGACTACCCTGACACATGAGGTATAACCCCCCCCCCCCAAGATGCCTAGGGGGTTGAATTCAGTTAAAATGCAGAATTCCGATTGGCTTCTGGAATAGTGTTGGCTGTAGCACCATATGAACTCTCACCACGTAGCTCTTTCAAGAAGCTTCCTTGCTGGAGGCTCCAGAAGCAAAAGGATACCCCCCAGCGTTGGTGAATAATGTTATGTTATGATTTCTATTGAAATGTCAACCAGTAAGATTGCTACACTCAATTCACCTTTAAAAGACATAGAGGTCAAAAAATGGCAGATGGATGACTTCACTATTTACAGTAGAAATAAAGTACACTAGAAACTAGGAATGTACCTATTGATCCAATGATCCAAGCATTTTGGTGACTATCTTGGTCATGAGGGGCTACATCTCTTAAAGGTTAAAAATCCTAGTTTGGCATGATGTACTCTCAAACAACATCAACAACCAACAAAGTGCACCGCCGCGTGCAATTTCCACCTCAAAGTAAGGAAAAAATTAAAGAAAGTTGAGGATCTAACATGTCACACTTTAAATCCCAAAGGTCGTCTAAGCTCAATCCTCACCAAGCGCCTTCCATTCGACTCAATTTTGATAACATTTGGCTCCGCTCCAAGTTGTTAGCCTCGAGAGAGGGTAACATTATTAGGTGGCAAGGGTGTGGTCCTCCTAGTTGTAGTTTTTTCTAGGGTTTTCACTCCCTCTCTTTTCTTTTGTTGTTTCCTTTTGCTCATTTTCTCTTCATTTGTCCAGCCTCCCAGCTTGGCTGTCTTGTAATGTTTTGTTTTTTTAATGCAGTGGACTACCCATTTGTTAAAAAACCCAAAAAAACCCATGTCACACCAACTGTTGTACAAACAATCAGAATTCGGAAAATGTCATTGACTGCATACACAAACAAATTGAACAGACATGAAAATAAACAAGTAGAATGTAAAAGCAGAAAAGAACAAAATGAATAATGCCTAACAATTCCAGTGTTCCATTGAATGCCAAAAAAATGCATTGAATTTTCTTCTTCATCCTATGACTCTATTTAATGCATAAGCGGCAACAATTTACAGGGAAGAGGAAGCACCAATTGGGGTAACTGGAGTGCAACCATGCATTCAGCTAAGTGGCAAAACGGTTGCTCTCATTGTTGTGAGCAACACCCATCAATGCTCGAAAAACCACAAAAAAATCAATGCACAAACCTTGAAACCACAAAAGTTGGAGCAAAGAACAAAGCACGAACTTCTTGAAGTTAATGAAATACTACCAATGACTTCAATGACAACTATTGTGCCTTGTCCCATTGCCAATCTCTAAAAGAGAAGGAGAGGTAATTTTGTAACATCATGAAAATCTAATTGAACTAAGATAATCATGGTGCACAATTGGGCTAAAGCGTTGACCAACATTATAGATCTAAAGAGACAAGGGACTCACTAAAGATTCTATTGAGTATGAAAAAGACAAAATTGTCTCAAACTTCTTGAATCCCATTTTGTTCCATTTAAAGTCTATCAAAAGGAACATATATTAAAATTGTTAGCTACACTACAACAAAACTTGCATTTTATGATTGCTAAAATATGACTAGGGATGATTGGCGATTGCTCGCAATCATATTTTAGAAGGCCAACATCTTTGGAAAAAATATGACTGTAAATGTCATTCATATTTTGTAGTCATATCTTTTCGGTAGTGACCTTTTTTTGTTTTGGGGTGGCCCAAGGAAAATTTGGACGGGGAACATGTTTGAAGAGCATCCAATCATATTTTTGCTTTAGTCATATTTTGTAGTCATATTTTTGGGGGAGTCATATTTTGCAGTCACATTTTTTTAATAGTCATTTTATCTCCTTTTGGGACAGTCGGTGAAAAATTTGAATAGGGAACATATTTAGAGAACACCTAGTCATATTTTTGCTTTAGTCATATTTGAGGGGGGAGTCATTTTTTTACTTTTTGGACAGTCTAAGGAAAAGGGGGTCAATCTAAGATGACCTTCTAGTATTTAGGTTGTAGATCTCATTCCTTAGGGTGTCGGCATAATTTTATTTCATGCCTATTAAAAATTTGTTGTTTTTATTTTTGTATGTTGTGCCTATTATAGAATTTGTATTCAAATATTTGGAGTGGCATATGTTTACATTTTAATTAATAAATATAAATTTCTCATAGGAGGTACAAAGGAAGTAGAGAAAAGTGAAACAATTAACAACATGAGACAATAGATGGATTCATTCCCCGCCCATCTTGTTGGAAAAGATAGGAAAAGGGTCTCAAAATGCATATTAAATATGTTTTGGTTCTTTATGGCAGATTTTTTTCAAGTTGAAATATATATTTGGTGACAAAGATAGTTCTATAAAGTATTGGTTCAAATATAGAGATTGTTGATTTCTTTAATGAGAGAGAAGGAATATTGTTTAACAAACACCTTAAGTCATGAGGACATGAATCCACATCTAGTTTATACACTAACAAATTGGTTGCACTAGCAGATTAACTTACTATGTTGATTGATTGTGGTGGCTAATATAAATTAAGAGCTAATTAGATTGGTTGATACAAAGTGAAATCTAATGCAGTTAACTAGTGATGTAGATTGAAGATTGTGGGATTTAGAAAAAATAATTGAAGTTTGAAAAAAATCTAATTTAAGGAGAGAAATAAGAATGTAAGAAAAATCCATACTTGAGTATCCATAGAACAAGAGCAAGTGAAGCATGCCATTTGTATTCAAAGTCTAAAAGTTTGAAGTAGAAGTATAGATTCCAAGTTGCTACTTAAAGCTTTGGGCTGTTGAGTATAGTTAAGAGACTAAGTTGATTCCTTTATAGAGTTTTGACTTTGTATTAAACAAATATTGTTGATTGTAATATGCATAGTTGACCAAAAGAAATTTTGAGATCTTCAATAGATACCTATTTAGCGCTTATAAGGATTATGTCATTACAATTGTTTGACTTCTAGAATTATTAAAAATTAATTAGTAGTTATTGAAATTAAAGATTGCAGTTCTAAAATAATCCCCCAAAAGAGGAAAAAATAAAAAAATATAGAATTTATTTTGAAAAAAGTCAAAAGAGAGAAGTAGAAAGAAATTTGTTAAAAGAAAAAATTTGATCATAGATAGAATTTATACACCTTATTGTAAAAGTCATTATTTAAGTTGTATACAAAAACACAAAATACTCAACAAAAATGAATCAAGGCAGGCCTTGTGATACAACCATAATATTCATATTGAAAAATGGGGATGAGGTGGAAATGGATTTTGAGGCATGTCCTTGAATTTGGCACTTTATTATTTTTTGGAGTAGAAACCATAGTTACATTAGAAATTAGAAGTTTAACTCAAACTTAAGAATTTATTAAAATTCAACTTTGAATTCAAAATCATTTAGGTAATTCTTAAAGGTTTTCAAGAATATATCACACTTAAAAAAACTGGATAAAAAATAAGAAAAATTGATTATAATGAAATTGGATAATCAAGAGCATTAATTTTGAATAAAAACATCAAAATTCATCTAATTCAAGCTAGAAAGGGACCTTACATTTAGACTCGGGGAGGTCACTTAGAGTGTCCATTAGAAACCACGTGCGATCAAAACTTTGGACCCCCTAATTTACTTTTTGAATTTTAAATAAAATAAAATAAAAATATATATGAATAGATTTTCCTACTTTGAAAGTTTATGTTTTGAATTATTGATATTTTTGTTTGTTTAATAATTAGTTACAAATTTTTGAAGTAAAAAGATACACTGTAGAACTGAAAAATAACTTTCACACCCCTACATTATATAAGAAAAAATTGTCTAAAAAATGAACAAAAAATTCCTAAAAATAACTCTCTATTGAAAGCTCATTTTGAGTTGAATATTGATTCAATGGTCATCTAAATGTGTTCTCTATAATTGTTTGAGTTGAAAAACATGCCATTTTAGCCCATTTTCAACCTCTTGTAGAAATCATTTCATATTTTATTTGAGTTGGAAATTGTGGCAATAGAAACCTATAGTCATTATTAAACAATGCTCAAAATTTTAGGTTGAAATTGTAGTTTATTAGAAACCACTTGTTCGCACGTGGTTTGTTGTAGTAGAGCTAAGTGACCTCCCCAAGCATTTAGATAACATCTACAATGCAATCTTGAAAGTAAAAGTTAATTTGGACTTGTAGGCTAGAAGAAAATGTTAGATAAAGTCTTGAAAAAAGAACAAGAGATAGAACTTCATCCATCTACTAAAAATATCCCATTATAAAGATTTTACTATTTTGAATAGGCATGCAACACTCTACAATTTAAGCTATCAAAAATTTTAAATTTTCAACTTGAATTTGGAAGTCTAGAGCTTTGGCTTGGATTGGCCAAAACCATCCAAAACCACCTCAAACTTCTAATTTTTATAGTTTTTGTCAATTTTAATTAAGATGTGAACCATTTATGGTTTATCATTAGAAAATTTTTGTTCATTGTTTAGAATGCCAATTGAATAATACTTAAATGTCCAACTTAGGACTTAGCCCAATAATAAAGAACATGGTTGTGCATGCTTTATCTCAAGGATATAGTTAAAACACTCACACATGTTCTGTATTGAAGTTTGTTTATTTGTTATGAAGGTTCTCAACAATGTCATACTAGTCACATTTCAGAAGGTCTCTGTAGGCCCTATAGGAGTCACAAAATTATTCATATGAAGATTGAGGTTCACTATAGGCATGCACATGCTTGTATTGCAATTAAAAGATGATTGTTTAGATGTTCTTACAAGAATATACTTAGACTATAAAAGCATAATCCCTTGTTTTGCTTCAAAGATGCATTTAAATAGCACCTTTATTAAATACTTTCACTCTCACACTTTTTGCACACTTTTTTTTCTATAATTGTAGGTGCTTAAGGCCTTGCAATTTTCATTTAAGCATTTTGTAGAGTTGTAGTGTCAACATGTATTCACTTTGGATCAAATTTGATTATTAAAATAGCTTAGTTGCTTAGTATAGTCATATTTGGTCAATTGTGTGATTATATCAAGTCACATGATTAGAACAAGTCATGTGCATGACTAAGGCAAATCACATGAATTAGGATTTTGAAACCCTAACCGCCACTTCTATGTAACCGCCATTGATTTAGGGTTTCAAAATCCTAGCCGTCATTTTTTGTACCTCCTTCTCAAAGTGCAACATTTGGCTATTTTTTTTTGTCTTTGTTTCTTGTTGTCTCCTAGGTTTTGTTACCTTATAGTTTTGTTTCTTGCTACCCTTTAGCTCTTTCTTTTTTTTGCTTATTAATTCTTGCTTCTTGTTGCTTCTTAGTTCATGCTCTTTGTTTGCTCTTGTTGCTTTTTGCTTCTTGTTGCATCTTATTTCTTTCTTTTTCTTGTTATTTGTTGCATTTTGTTGCATCTTAATTTGTGCTTCTTGTTGCTTCTTGTTACATCTTAATTTGTGCTTCTTCTTACTTCTTGTTGCATCTTACTTCTTAACACTTGTTATCTTTTGTTTTTTATTTTTTATTCTTTCTTCTTGTTTATTTGGAATTTCTAAAGATATAATGGTTATAGTGTCATTATTTCTTCTTATTTACTTGTAATTTTTAAAGATATAGTGGTTATGGTGTTTTTTTTCCTTTTTTTTTTTTCAATTTATAAAGATATAGTAGTTAACTAGTTATGGCCTTTTTTTAAATCTTAAATTTATACTACATATTTTTTATTGCCTTAAATCTTTGAAGGTTGATCTATATTGTTCATTCACTAAAAATTAACCTTGTTGATGGTATATGTAGATACTAGAAGCTAGAATAAAGTTAGGTCCTATAAGTGTATGGGAATATACATTTATAGAATGTCATTGTGATATGTTTTGTGTTAGTGACTAATAAATGTCACTGAAAAGAGTCACATTCTTTTTTGCATTTTTCTTTTCAATGTAAATGTCTCTTGTGCATCCCAAAAATCGTATGTACTTGTTTTTAATTTGATGAAATCTTTTATTTAGTTGCTAAACCATATTGGTGCATGATTGCAATGCGTCATGTTCATTTTGAATGTATGGAAAATATGATTGTAGTTCATGACAGAAGCTATTGTAAACCTTAGTCACTCCAATTACAAACTACACACAAATCTAAGAAATGCAACTCTCACTAATATGAAATTTCATTTGCTTGAGTCATATTTCACAATATATCTTGGCCAAAATATGATTGATTGTAGTCACATAATACTCATGATCATATCAAAATGTGACTCTATATTTTTTTTAAATATGACTACATTCAATCATTCAATTATTAGTAAAACTCTACAGAAATTGTCACATTAGCCAAAAATATGACTCACAACAATCATATTTTATATTAAAAAAAATGACTCATGAGGGTCATATTCCATATCAATAGAAAATATGATTCACGAGAATCATAATTCACATTAGTAGAGAATATGAATTACAAGGGCCATATTCCACATCAATAGAAAATATGACTCATAAAAGTCATTTATTACATCAACAAAAAAATATAGCTCACCAGAGTCATTTATCACATCAACAGAAATATGACTCACAAAAGTCATATTCTACATCAACCAAAAGTATGATTGTACAAAGTCATATGTCATGTCAACTCAAATATGATTCACTGTAGTCATATTCCACGTTAGCCAAAAATATGACTACATAGAGTCATATGCCATGTAGGATTTTTTTGGCTCAGACAACTCAAGAGAAAGTCAAAACTTCAAGGGTAGTCGATATATATGCCATGTTGGCAAAATATGGCGAATTATACTTCCAATCTAGATGACTACAAATATGACTCATTAAAAATATGACTAGTCGGTAATGACTAAACCCAATCATATTGCACGGCATCTACAGTGATTTCTGCAGAAGTCAAATTTTGAGATTTTACGACTCACTACAGTCATATTTTGGAGTCATAAAACATCCATTTTGTTGTAGTGCTATATGATATTGGCAATAATTTGTAACAACATATTTACAATTCAAAATGAAATAAAATACCAATACATATTGATCATGGGGTCATTTCTAAAATGTTCTTTTGCTTGTTTCTAACAAATACTAAGAAAGGCATTTGGAAAAGAAAGGCCAATGGACAAATTACAAGTACTATGTTATACTGTATCCATAATATGTAGCCTTGATGCAAGAGTTGATATTTTCATTCAAGTTTCTAGAATAAGCTTCAATGAACTTAAAACATATTCTTGAAAGCGACTTGTTGAAAACAACAAAGTAGTTCATCATTTTATCCTAACTCTAACTTCTTGTAAATGGTGAACATAGTGGTTATCCATTTTGTACCTTATAATTATAGGTTTTGATTCTAATTAGACAAAAACAAATACTACTTGATTTTTGTCTTTCATAGTTTTGTCTACTTTGTGCTTAAATATTTTTTTGAATTGCATTAAGTGGACATAATTCATAGTTAGTGCACCTTCTTTATCACAAACATATACAAATATATCATGACCAAAAGAATTTTTTCGTATAAAAGTACATTCAATGATTGCAACAGTTAGTTTTGTCCTTTTATCTAAAAAGCCATCCAATACGGGTTTAGGGGTTCAATGTGACATTTCTAAGAATTTTCATTTCCATTCATTGTCATTGTTTGTATTGAACAAATGATTGCCACATAGACTACCGGAGGACAAGATTCAAGTTTTTATATTAGAAGTTTATAGAATATCTTATTTTCTATGGTTCTAGGGCATCTACAATCCACAGTCATAGGTACAACTTATTTGAAAAAATTAGAAAATCTCAAAATTGGTTAGTTTTTAGTTGCAAAAATAATATTCAACGTGATCTTAGTTTCCCGCCTGGGTTTTCCAGCTCAAGGCTCTATGCTCTATGCTCCCATACTAGCTTTGTTGCATTTGCTTGCTGCAAAAAAAATCTTCCAAATACGTTTGCAAGTGCATCAAATTTCATTAAAATGACTTCACATTTACTAAAATTTTAAATGTCCTAAATCCGCAGTCATAGGTCCCTCACTTGTCTTCATTAACAAAAAAGATCTTGCTTACAGACCCATGCTCACATGCTAGCAACCCTATTCAAACATTCAACCATTATCTACTAGAAGGTCACTTGCAGATGTTGCCCTTAAAGAACATAATCTCTTTCTCAGTGTTTTCTGTAGACTGCTTCAAGGCAAATGAGGCAAGTCAAGTGGCTTCCATCTAAACCTCCACAAGGTTGCGGCCAAGCTTCCCTTTGGACAAAACCACCTAGAGTTTCACATCCAAAGCTGCAAATTGGATTTCCATCACCTTTCCTATTTTTGAAAACCTTACGTTCATGGCGGAGAAGTGGTAGTGGGCCACCAATCGATTATCACCCACCCCAACGCCGCAAATCTACCCTAATGTGGTCACAAGAAAGCGGTGTTCTTTGCCAAACTTCTGTGAAATAGACATAAGGTATAAAAAAAATGTCATAACAAAATTTAAAAATAAAAAAATAAAGAACTAAGCTTAGACGTACCTTGTACGTAAGAAACATGGATGTTGATGTTGGGATAGTGGCAATAGTACATTGCCTCATAAACAAAAAATTCACCATTTTATGTGAGTGATACAAAGAGATCAATGCAAGCAATACAAAGAAAGAGACGCAATGAAATAAGAGGAAACTTACATATATATTTGTCGATCTCCACTCCCCACCTCACAGTGCAAAGTTGTCCAATCCAACATGACCTTGGTTTTTCAGTCACGTCCGTTAGTGACTGTCTGGACATGTCCGGATTTTGGGGAGATCACTTAATGTGTCTATAACAAACCATGTATGTTCAAGTGATTTTTGCTCCCCTATTTATTTTTTAATAATCTATAATTTCAACCTATAATTTTGAGCTTTGTTTAATAATGACTATAGGTTTCTATTGCCAAAAATTCCCAACTCAAACAACATATTAAATGATTTTTAGAATAGGTTGAAAAATGAACTAAAATGGCATGTTTTCAACTCAAATATTTATAGAGAATGCATTTAGATGAACATTGCATCATTATTCAAGAAAAATGAATTTTCAAAAAAGAATTATTTTTAGGAATCTTTTGTTCACTTTTTAGACAATTTTTTCTTATATAGTATAGGGGTATGAAAGTTATTTTTCAATTCTATAGTGTATCTTTTTACTTCAAAAATTTATAATTAATTATAATTAAAAAATAAAAATATCAATAATTCAAGATATAAACTTTCAAAGTATGAAAATCTCTCAGAAAATCTACTATATTTTTTTTCTCTTTTATTTAAATTTTAGGACATAATATAGGGGGTCTAAACTCTTAACACACGTAATTTTTAATGGACACTCTAAGTGACCTCCCCGGGGTCTAGATTCACATCATCCAATTTTTTGGGGGCGGGGAAGATAGGACAACGTGGCCATCAACTAGACAGACATGCCACTAATTTAGATGGATAGGTCGTCAACTTGACGAATAGGTCATCGACGAGACAAATGGAGCATCCAAGAATTTTTATTTTTATTTTCTAGGATCTTGACAGACATTGAGGTTGGATCCTGACTTTTTATCGGAGTCAAGTCTGTCTAGACCTGATATGACGGTGACAACCTTGTCACCACGGTGCATTGCAATCACTTTGCGGCGGCACTATCACCCTTTGGCGCATTCAAATAGAGGTAGAGGGAAGGCGCACTCAAACTTTGTAAGGACAACCTATGACTACCGGTAAGTGTCATCACTCTCATTATTGTCTTTTATTTATTTATAGCTTTCTATTTCAAAAATTTATCACATACTATTATTCTAGAATAGTAAACTAGCATTATAGCATTTTTAGGTTATAAGTTCTAAAACTCCAAGATTACGTATAGAAGATATTAAGCTAGGTGACTGTGCTCTAAAATGACTTCATCTACAATTAGCATTTTATTAGAAAATGCTAAGTAGTTCTTTCTACTTCCTATTTTTTTTCATTAATAATAGGGATATGATCAATCCTATTTGTTTTTTAAGTAGGCTTATTACTACCTATTTTTTTATCACTTATTAATAGGAATATGATAATTCATATTTTTTCACTAAAAGTAGGCATATAACTGCCTATTATTCATTAATAATAGGAATATGATCATTCCTAATTTTTTACTAAAAATAGATATGTTACTACCTATTTTTCTATTAAAAAATAGGATTATAGGAACTCCTATTTTTTTCACTAAAAGTAGGCATTCTACAAGGATTTGGCAATTGATATTGAATTTATATCTATATGCTTCTACTGATCAACATTTTTTTAGATGATTGAGTGGTTGTTTGCACCAAATTGAAGGTCCTTGCACCATGCCCTTAGAATATATATAGTAGTAAAGATCCGATAAATCGCCCGTTGTTGGTGTTGTTTTGGAGGCTTGTTTTTAGTAACGTCGCAGAGAGGTCTAGGGTTTTGGGCTACGTTGCCAATCCGCAAGACAAAATGACACCAATTTTTTTCTGTTGCAACCTCCATTGCTCCAACTTGAGCTTTTGGATACTCTTGTGGCGCCACTATCATCATTTACATTGATTGCATTGTCGTCTACTTCGTACTGCAATCGATTGTTGAGACGCCACTAAGTACTTGAATCATTTGCATTCATAACCACTTCATGGACATTCACAATGCTCATTTTCACTTTGTCCACTGCAATGCTACATTTGCTCTTTGTGCGTGGAATTGTGGTTCCAACATTTTCATAGGTTTGCAGTGCTTAGGACAACTGTAGAGGGATTCAACTTCAAGCAATGATGGAAATGGTAGAAAGGTAGGTTGCATTTTAAAATAGAGTTCTGAAATCTGGTGATTGTGTTCCTTGCCAATGTAGTTTATGTCATGATATTGTCAAAGTATCCTCCATTCCTCCGCTAGTCAATTCAGTGCATTGCTTTCTATGTTTTTGATTAAGTATCATCACTTCACTCATTTGGTCATCATTGAGGACTCAAGGTTAGGTTTTAGAATCTTTCTAAATCGGTTAGAGTTTAGGAGATCAGAGATATTTTAGGATTTGGAGATCAAGAATCATCAAATGTGGTTTCAATGGGAGACTCTCCTTCCAAACTTGTTGACATTGGTTTCACTAGTGCCATAAAGGCCAACCACAAAGTTTTGAAGGCAAAAAGTTGGAAGCGAAAACTAGAGTGTCTGAAAAAAGAGGCGAAGGTAGTTGAAATTTGAGTAAAAGGCGCTTGCAAAGAAGAGGGCAGTTGAAGTAGAGGTATAGAAGAAAGTTTGAACAATCAAAACTATGAGAAGCTACTTCACTTTTAGTAGGAACTCCAAAAATTTCATTGTGCTATAGTGCACGGTGAGGGTGGTTCACGGCAAATTGGAAGGATCTTCAAGTGCTCCAATCACAAATAGTGAGGCAAAGATGTCCGAATTGGTGGATACCAAAATCTTGTTCTCATGCTCCAACATTGTCCTCGTTTCAGATGCTGAAGTATCCTTGGATTTTGAATTTAACAACAAACTTGAACCTTGTAAGGCAGCTAGGTTTGTGAGTGAATAAGATATTAGCAGAGATGAGAAGTTTGAGTCCAATAGCAATTTTATGGACCCGCCTTGCTCAAAAAAGAAATGGAAGGCTGAGCATCTGAAGCCCAAGGGCGCAAAAGAAGGATTAGTGTCTATTGCCACAAAATCTAGAAAGAAGTATTACTTGTATCACAAGTTCTAGAGGGAGTGGGCGCCAAAAGAATCCTAGAGTGAAGTTGTTCTTGTAGAGGACGGTATCATGTACATGGTCAAAACTAGCATCCTAATGTTATGTTTGATGTCCAAAAAAGTGGACGTCCAAATTTTGGACTTAAAAAAAAACACAAGTTTCTTCTAGTGATTTCCAAACATACCACCTAGAAAATTCATAAGTAGTGTGTGGTGTTGTATGTAGCTCGAGGACTTGCTACAGTGCTTGACCAAATCCAAGGCTACACCACTATTGAATCCAAAAAGAAATGGGTGCAATTTGCCACATTGTTCCAATTGCTTTCAATTGGAAGGTCAATGACAGAATTTGAGGCCAGATTTGAATTGTATTGATTTTTCAATGTTCTTGACATTGAAACCAATGCTTGTGACAACACTAATTGGATTTCCATCCATGCATATGTAATGCTCAATTGCTGTCATGTGCCTTTATTGCTCACCATCCAAAAATGGATAGTGATGGTGTAGGTGCTAAGAGCATCCCCACGCCAACGCGCCAAGGGGTACTGACACGGGCACTGGGCGTGCCCGGGCTGAATTTATGGCCCACGGCAGGCGCGCCAAGTAAATTTTTTAGGCCGGCCATGCTAATATTTGAGGATGGGACGGGCAAATGCTGAACCTTGAGCGCGGCTCGCCAAGTGAATTCTGCACAATTTCCTATGTACTGACCACCAGCTGTCCGTCAGAAGAGCTCCAGGCTATGCATGACAACCTACTGTACTAGGCACACCAAGCTACTGCCATACTCCTAGTAACCAAAACATAAATCAACTTAATTGATTTATATACCAAAGTCACTATTCCTCTTGCAATCAATTACCATAAATTTAAATTGGGTGATAAACTGAATGAATTGTTTCATGGGTAGTAGGTGTGAAGGTCGGTTGGAGAGGTTGGTTTTATTCACAAACCCATTGTCCCTCGTGAGTCCTCAAAAAGTATGGGATAATTAGAATAAAAGAGCTTGACTCCTCATTGTAAAAAGTTAGAATTGTGTTGAAAGTTGAATTTTAGACCTAACTTAGTCATAATAGAATAATTTTTTCTAAAAAACTTTGAACTAAGAAAAGTTGTTAAATAAATATAAATTTCACCTCCAAAAATCTGTTTGAGATTTGGATTTTCTAATCAAAATTTATGGACAAAATTCACAAAGGGGTTGGAAGGGAATTTTTTTTGACATTTTGAAACATCCTCTCTGAAATTTGTCCATAACTTTTTATTGGAGGATTTAAATCTCAAACGGAATTTTGGAGGTGAAATTTATATTAAGTTAACAACTTTTCTTAGTTCAAAGTTTTTTAGAAAAAGTTATTCTATTATGACTAAATTAGGTCTAAAATTCTATTTTTAACACAATTCCTATTTTTGACTTAACTATGAGCGGTTGAGTTCTTACCAATTCTAATATTATTTATCCCACATGGATTGTTCTACCTCCTACCACCCCATGTGTATATAAAGAGATTCTCTCCTCCGTTTCCTTCTCAATTCCAAATTGAAAATGACTTCAGAAACAAAGGAAGTAGGTCATTAAATTCATTTCTCTCAATGAATTTAAAGTTCGATTTTTTATAGTTAGCTTTTTAAACCGCGAAACAATCTTAAAGTTGCAAACCCCACTTGGCGCCCCTCTCTGGCGCGTCAGCCGTGGGGCAAAGGATGAGCAGCGAGGCCGCGTCTGAGAAAACAGCACGCCAAACCCCACTTGGCGCCCTGACATGGCGCGTCTGGCGTGGGGATGCTCTTAGAGCATCGCCACGGCTGCTCGCCAAGCGGCCTAACACGCTGACTGGAGGTGAAATTTGTCTTGATTTCACATCTTTTATGAGTTCAAAGTGTTTTGGAAAAAGTTAATCTACTATGCCTAAATGAGGTCTGAAATTTTAATTCTAACACAATTTCTACTTTGGAAAAAACTATGAGTGGTGGAGCTCCTACTACATCTAATTTAATTATCCCACATTGTTTGTTCTACCTCCTACTACCCCATGTGTATATAGTAAGCTACTCTTCTCCCTTTGAAACACACTTTAAATTGGAAGTGCTTTGGAAACAATGTGAGAGAGTGTTTATTGATGCATATGAAGTAAAATGTGTAAGTTTTGCAAATTTTATATCAAAACCTTTAAATTCTTTGCAGTAATACCCGTTTGGCGCCCCTGCATGGCGCGTCAGCTGTGGGGAAGAGGAGGAATGGTAAAGCCCCACTCTCCAAATCCACACGCCAAGGCAGGACTTGGCGCCCCTCCTTGGCGCGTCAGGCGTGGGGATGCTCTAATAAGTTGACTACAGTCATTATGGATGCCTTGAGTGTTGGAAGAGGAAGTCATAGATTTGGAGATCTCTCAGTTAATATTTTACTTTGGTGCTGACGAGGTCAACACCTTCTAGAAGTTGAAGAATGGAGTGACTATGCAAATCAAAGACAAATTTGCTTTCTTTTTTACCAGTATTTACTATTGCATCCATTGTTATACTTGGCAACACAGTCCTGTCCACTTTACCAGTGATGCATGCAATGGATGAAGTTTTGAAGACAACACATGCCTATTTTTCACATTCCCCCCAAAAGGCAACATAATTCAAAGCACTATTGCAACAATTGTCATCCAAGGGTCTAAAGTCATTAACCCCTAAAGGCTCAAGGCCTTTTTTCTGCCCAAAAACACCCAAAACTGTCACTTTTTTAGCAAAGAGTGAAAAAAAATTAAAAATATTTTTTTTGCACATCTAACCGTAGGATCTTACACCTAACTAGTATGAGAATGTGTGGAAAAAGTTTCAGAATTCTTGACCGCAAAGATTGCAAGATATCTACGTTTAAAGTGAAAAAAACAAAATTTTCAGCACATTGTGGGACTGGATTTTTTGACTTTGAACATTTTTAACTTAAATTTTTTGCACTACAGAGTTTTGAGCTTTAAATCTTTATAGTGGAGAATTGAGTTGAGAGTCTAATTCAAAAAAATCAAATCAAAAAAACATAATTTTCATTATTGAAAAAATTATTAAGGAGAAGTAGGTACAAGATAGAAGGAAAATCTAAAGTATTCATATATTTTAGATGGAATTAAAATGCACTAATCCCTATGGCAAGATTGTTCTAGCAAGTAAACTAAACCATGCCAAAAAAAAAAATTTGAAAAATTGCATTTAGAAATGAATCCTACAAGTTATTTTTTTCAAAAAGATGCTCTAACTGCCCAGAAAACAAGAATGTCCATAACTTTCTCATAACAAATTCAAATGAAATGAATCAAAGCTTTCCAGATAGACAAAAATATAATCTATGAGAAAAAAATACTAAAAATAAATAAAAAAGTGCAAATTTTTTTGCTGCCCGCGCTGCCCCCCGTCCCCTGTTTTGAGCTTATTTGGTCATAACTTTTGTTACCGGGCACCGGTTGTGAAAATAAAATTATATTCTCACGTAGCTAATCAGTTTTTCTACCTCCAAAAAAAGTTTCAAAAATTCAGGAGAAAATTGCAGCCTGTAGGTACCTGCCCAAAAACGCATTTGTCCCCCGAAGGGACAATGGGCTTTTAGGGGTTAAAGAATGTTAAGACTCATTGGATGAGCTGCCTTGGTCCAATGCGGAGGTTGTTGCGAGGGTTGTTGACGGAATAGAAGGGGGGCATGGCCATAATGCATGATGACAAAAGCATCATGAAGTGGAGACAGAAAACTTGAGTGAGTTCTAATATTTATTGCTTCAATATATATTTTTGAATTTATTTTAGTATTTTAGAAAACTGTTTTTGAATGTTATTTGATTGGTGTAATATTTATTTTTTGGAATATTATTTTATTGTTGTAGTAATTATTCTTGAATTACTGTGATTGCTATAGTACTATTTTGGAATTTTTCAGTTGCTATAGTAATTGTTTTGGATAGTTGTAACTTTGATTTTTATAGTCTTTTGCTAATTCCTTTCAATTTTTATACAATTAATGTTTTTGCTTATTGAATCTAAATTTATTTTGATTGGTAAAGAAAACAGTAGGATCCGCCTTGCCTACTAGAAGCAAATACAAGTTTTCAAAATTGATGGGCAAACTCGATAGCAAGAAATCTAATGTGACTTGATCTTTAGGTGCTTTGTTCACTCAAATTTGATGAAATTTCTTGACCTTTCAATGTTCACAAATCTTGGGTGTTGATGTCATACTATCGTGATTGTGGTTGTTTTAGTGCTAGGCTTTGCTAGAGGATGTGTATTTGTATGGCACATATGCTATGCTTTACTTGTTCTAAAATTGAGCTCTTTGAGATTTTTTTTGGAATGATGTCTCGTTAGCTTAGAATATTGTTGCGTTTTGCAAAATTTGTTGTTGCCATAGATTGCTACTACCTTGGGCTTTTGTTTTTTTGCCTTTCATGTTTCTTAATGCACCTTAGAATTTGGGGTTGGTTTTGATTGCAATGATGGTGCTTCATGCGCATGGTCTGATACTTTGATCATATATGTGCGTTTGAAATTATTAGGACTTTTCCATTTTGGTCATTAATTATTGTTATGGAGATTTTTTCATATTCATTGTCATTGGAATTATGTAGGTATATCTAGCCCGTCTGTTGGATCCTTATGTACTACTTAGTATACTAGCCATACTACCAATGCTACAAGTCATGGACACATTCGTCCAATGGGTACAAAAAAGAGATGCATTGATTTGCGATTTTGTAGGAGCGTTGGTCACTTGCCACAGTAGTATTTTTATATTTTACTTGAATGCAAATATAACATTTCACAAAGACGATGTCTATGCCTACAACCAAGCTCTTCAATGCTCGCATAAGCAAATTTTGATGAAGTGAAATGCAAACTTGAATTTGCTTTATGAGACACTAATATTTGTGGTGGGTGGTGAGACCTTGTATGGCATGCATGATGGAGCCAAGATGCAACGAGAGGTATATGATTATATTATCTCATCCGTGCAAAAGTTAGTGACCCTAATTTTTTTTTGAATTTTGCTCTTGGTAATTGCCACTTATAGAGCTTCAATGCCTAAATAGAGTTCATGTGATTACAACATTTGAAAGAGACTTTGAAATTTATATAAACAATTCCTTTAGATGTCCATAGACTTCTCTTGTATTTTTCATGTGGCATTATGGTTTGCCTAATTGAAATAGCCATAGGTAATCAAAATTATAGGTTGTTAATTAGATTTGCTCCTTGTAATTTACTAATTACAAAATCCTAAATTTAAATGATTTACTCTCTGCTAATTGTGAGTTTTAAATCACAAACTTCCTAATAAAAAAACTATTGAACCTAAACTTCATAATTCTAAAATCATGAATTTGCTAAATAGCCGAGCAATAAATCTTTCTAATTGTACGCTGCTAATTTGAAATTCTTCATTTGTAACTTCTGAACTTTAGGTTTGTAACTTACTATAGGTTTTTCTATGTGCAAATGCTATGTGGAAACTTATGGAGGAGCTGAAGTCAAGATTTCATGATCATGGACTCATTTATGTGTCTTGAGTTTGAGCAATCCCTGTTCAAGATAGCTAGGATGGTCAATCATTAAAAAACATTTAAGAGTTAAAATCTTGTTTTTTGATAGCATAATAATTCATTTTTAATATTTTTAAATCACGTTGAATCACATTGAATCACATTGATTTGTGAATATCAAGTTGATGTAAATAAAATAGTATATATACATGTATATGTTAGTTTATAATTTATAATCCTAAAATATAACTAATCTAAATTTCATATTTTTGTTTTTCCCTTTACAATTGGATAGCTAAAAAGCATCTATATCTATCCTAGGCTCAACTTTCCCTTTAGCTTTAAATACATATTTTGAAGTTTTGAACTGATTTGCAATGATTTTTTCTTTATATTTTGTTTTTCAAAACTAATGTTTATAAGATATCTTTACAAAACTTCAAATCAAGAGATGATATAAGGAATCTAGGAATTATTATTAAGTCTAAGCATTGAATTGAAGTAACCAAAAATAAAAAATAAAAATGATGGATGGATGGATGAAGCATTAGGAGAGATATGAGGCTTCTAAGAGACCTTTTGAAGGCTGTGAACTCACAGTCTTCCCAAAGGTCTTAAAAATCTTCTAATGGAAAATGTCATTATACAAATGAAGGCCAAGGATGGGCACTAAAGTGCTACGTGAAGGCAAATAATATTGTTCACCAAAACTTTATGCTCTCTTTAACTTGAAGAAAAGCGACCTCAAAAGAATATCATAAGGTGGCCAAAACTGCACACCTAATAATTTTCTTATTTTGAGCCAATATTCTTAGGCCTTCTACAATGTTTTAGAGACAACAAACTCTATTTAATAATTTAATGAGCTAGGAAGGAGCTATTTAGCTAGGTCATGAATGAATGAAGCCAAAAATGCTTTAGCCTACTACCAAGATACAATAGTTGGTATATTCTATAAAACAATAGCTAAGAAAAAAGCCAAGAAGGATTTTTTTTACCTTCATTTTTGCATTTTTTTAATTTCCAAAAATAATTCAATTTTAATGTGGAAGAGGGTTTTATGGCAAAATTGTTCAAGGTTCATAAACACACACACACACACACATATATTTAACTGGTTTGAATCCATATTGGACATTGGCACATAGTAGTTAAAAGTATTTCCATATATAGAATGTAAAAGTAAAAGTTAAAATAAAATCATAAAAAACACTTTATTTTATGCATTGAATATTAAAGTGAATTGTCTTCAAAATTATATTTTGTTCTTTCAAGCAATGCTGATAAAATAGAGCTTCTAAAGTCTAGATCCTCCTCCACTTGAAAATTTAAAACATTCTTGAAATATGATTATAATGTTTCATAGTATTCTATACACCTATGGTAATATGAAATTTGATTTACAATCAATCTAGGTATAAAATAGCATGCATTTTTAGCCAATGTTGGCCACAAGCTCAAAAATAGTGAAGATGTTAGCATTTATATTGTTTATTGAATTTAACCTATAAAAAAATTTAAAATTAATTTTCAAAAAGTTAAGCGAGAGATCCTGTATTTGAATTTATATTATTTAAGATGAAGGATTTAGGATTTTATTAAGAAAAGGTGTTAAAAGACAATCTTTAGATTGAAAATGACTCATTGAGTCATAATGAATAATGATAGCTACTGCCACTTTTGAGCTCATTGTTATTATCATTGTGACAAACTGTCACAATGTTTGCGGTTGCTTCCATTTGATTGGTATTGTCGTGCTGATTTGAGTCATAATGAATAATGGAAGCTATTGTCACTTTTGAGCTCATTGTCATTGTCATCCCTTTGATTATTGCACATATTTGGAGTTATCAGATTTACAAATACTTTCTTGCAATAGAATGGCACTAAATCAAAGAATATTTTTCACGTAATAAACAAAAACATTGTAGGTGGTCAAAGCAAAATCATATAGCTTTCAATTTTCATTGTTGTCTTTAAGGGTGGAGACTATTTATATCCCTTTAGATTCCAATGTGGTTCTACATGGTTGCAATAGAAATCCAATAGGACCTCTTAAGATTGTAAAAAAATGAATGAACCTTTTGTCTTGTGTAGATTCTAAGGTGGTATTTATAGAAGTTATAAAATTGTGACTTATTCTACATTGAATTGTCATAATGCCAAAAATAGATATTTTAAGTTATGAAGAGAAAGATATAAACTATGAAAGTAAAACTCCAATAGCTCTCTAATCATGTGTTTTGAGTGTTGTATATAAATTATAGTATTGGAAAATTTTATTAATTTACATAACATTCTTGATCTTCTCTAATAGGGGTCTTATACCTTCTCTGACATGTAAAGTGGCCATACAGTGTAGTCAAGTCACACATGGCAAACTTTCATACATAGTTGATTTGAACTTAATACCCCTAAATTATTTTGGAGGAGATACCTTTCTCTCCAAGCTCAAAGGGAGGTATACAAAACCTTAGTAAATAATACTATATGGTGTATAGGATTTGGAATGGATGCCTCTATTTTAAATATTTTGTCCCATAGTAAAGGATCATCATTGTAGTGACAATGTTGTCAGTTTAGGATTGAAAGATCTTCATGGAAAGTATATAATTTTAATATTGTGGGACCTATATAGTTCATTTGCATCTATTGGCCCCTCAAAGTTATTCCTTTTATGACAACAAACAATAGTCTAATTCATGGTTCATGATTGGCTAGTTAGAGAAGAAGTTATAGATTTTAAAGAATAGATGAGGCTTTGCATCATGCATTCTAGTGCTTCTATTTTTTTAATTTTAATTTTAATTTATTTATTGGAATTCATTAATTAATTTTTCTTTAAAAATTTGGTAAGAGATTCTACGTTGAACTATTCAAGGAGTCACCTTCCACCTTTCCTACCACCCTACTACATTCTTTGATATATAATACATAGATAGATGCCATCTTTGCATGTTCAATTGAAAAGATGGCAAGGCTTAACTTATAGCATTGATTTCTTTTTTGTCATCGTAATGAAGCCCCTCAAAACACAAAAGTAGTGTTTCTTAGAAATTCAAAATAAAAATCAAACCCTACCATCTTGATACAATACAAGAAAACAATAGGATCGCAATAAGAAGATTCACCACCTGCCGTCTAAGCTTGTTTTCCTAGTGTATGAGAGCCCTGCAATACTAAAAAAAATTGTCTTTCTTTTTTTATAAATGGAATCCATTGCACATGAGAATCAAATAGAGCCAAACCCCAAGGGATTGGTCAAAAGAGAAAAAGAAAAGAAAGAGCCTCAAAGGCCAACTTAGGCAAAAGGCACTAGTTGCGGCCATAGAGGCACCAAGTAAAAGCCAGTTTCCATTGACGCGATGAAAATCCCAAAATTGTCTCAGTTTGCTCTTTAAGTAAGGTAGAAGGCTTGAGAATAGTTTGGGCATTAAGAACCGCCCACCTGTAAAATGTACACAATTTGTACATACTATTTTTTCATAACCTTCACTGATGTACAAACAATGTACATTTCAGGGGTGGACGATTTTGGAGCCCTATGCCAGTTCAACTTCAAAATTTCATAACTAATTCCAAAAAGCTCCAAAAAATATGAAACGACTTAGGTTAGATGCCAAATCCACTTCTCTTTCAAGGAAAATTTACTGGAAAATATTTCAAGATGTTTCGCCTTCCCAAAATTCTGTTTCAGCTCTTAGTGGGGCGATTTCTGGACCTGTTACCTTACATTGAGGTTGGAGCTCTGTCCAAGCCTCTAAAGTAGGAGGCTCTGAAAGCGAGCATCTAAGGGCTGGTCTGCCTTTTTCATGTGGTTTCTTGTATGAGATTATTATTAGCTCATTTTTCAGACAAAGAAAAATAGATTGTAATCGTAACACAAGTCGTTTCGTATTTTTTGAAGCATTTTTGAATTACTTATGAATTTTCAAACGTAATGAGTCATAGGTCCCTATTTATGACCCTAGGTCTTCCATAAACCGTTCAGATGCAGTTTCAAAAGAGAAATGGGAAAACAAAGAGAATGATTGGCTCTTGCAATAAATAATATTTCTTTTACCGATCCATTCAATGACTACAGAAGATCCATTTAAAGACCACCTTATGTCCATTTCAGGCGAGTCTACATGAGCAGTTCTAAATGCCCGCTCGCTTTCAGAGCCTCCTACCTTAGTCCCCCTTTAGCCTCCGGTCCTTTTTTTCTCCTTTGTAAAGTTGGAGGGCCTAGTGATTGTTTTTGTTTTGTACCGGTCAGGTCACACATGGCTGGCCGTTTTGTATTCGTGACTTGACAATGGAGTTCCATTTCATTTGTTTTTAAAAAAAAACAAAAAAACTCTCAAGCGACCATCAGGCCAGCGCTTGTTACTGAAGACCTGACTAACAACTTATTACGTGAAATCCAAAGAATCCAAGAATGATTTGTCCTTTTTGACTTTTTTGCAATTATTTCAGCAATTCGCAATTTCTCAGCCAGCACGAGGTCAAACATTCAGTTGATTTGAGCTTGCCTGAGAATATGAACCCAATGCCCAAAGAGATTGAAAGCTGTTTTCATCTTTTGCCCATGAAATTTGCAAGACCTGACGGTCCAGGAGAGTGAGCAGATAATTATATGGTCATCGCCATGGATCACTTGACCTATTTCCTGTATCCCACTTTGAAAGATCTGGAAGTCTGTTTGGTTGCATCCAATTGAGATCAGTTTCCAGACCAATTTGCACCCAATTTGAAGTCCAAGACATGTGCTTTGGTTACCGCCATATACAAAGACCACTACCAATATAATTTATTTGTTTTAGTTAGCTTTTGAAGTAGTTTATTTTCTTTGTCCATTGTTTAAATTTGAATTCTTTTGTACCCATTCAAAGGACTTTTGAATGTGCTTCAATTCTAATGATAAAAATTTCAAGTACTCATTACAAAGCAATGAAAAGATAGAGTTGTGTTTGAGGGGCTTATGTTGGGGTCCCATTAAGGATGCCTTGAAAGCATTCCCATGGTCTTTTAAATTTTGGCCTTCCAAATTGATTGGCGTGTGACGTATGCATGAGAATCCCTAAGGTAGGAGGCTTAGAAATGGCACATCTAAGGGCTAGTCCGCCATTTTTGGGTATTTCATTGGACGGGATTAATTTTAGCTCATTTTTAGACAAAGAAAAATAGACAAGGAATCTAACCCAAGTGATTTTGAATTTTTCCAAGTATTTTTTAATTACTTATGAATTTATCAAACGAGTTGGGTCATAGGTCCCTATTTATGACCCTAGGTCTTCTATAAATGGTTCACTTGCAATTCTAAAGAAAGATGGGAAAAGAAAAGTAAATGATTGACTCTCGCAATTGATAATGCTTTTTTCCTTGATTCATTTAATGACTATACACGTCAATTTCAGAACCAACTCATGTCTATTTCACAACCATTTATAGGGTCCGTTCTAAATGCCCGTTCCATTTCAGAGCCTCCTACCCTACACTGCAACTCAAGGCTACGACACCTCATTCCAGAAAAAAGGGAGATGGATGTGGATAGGAGGACCAATCCTACAGTGAAAGAGAGTCAACGTGCAATCATGGCAAAGAGGGCCACCATTTGAAGGACCACAGGAGATGCTTTATTCATTACAAAAAATTGTAGGAGAAACCTGAGGTATTGATTTTCAATGTTTGTCCTCATGTCAATTTTGACTCCTGATTTGAAGACGCCATGGTGATCAATGGAGACCTCCATCTGACTTCATTGTCATTGTGTGACCAAAATTTGCCACTTTGTCCATGTTCAAAAAAAAAAAAAAAAAAATTTGCCACTGCCTCCTCTCCATTTTGGCAACAGGACCACCCGGCAAATCAAGGCAATTGACGTGCCGTCTGTAAGCAGTAAACCACTGCAACTGGACCATCAAAAGCTACGTCCTCTGATTGACTGTGAAATGTTACTGGAAAGACCCCTCAGGAATCCATCAAGTACAACATAAATTTAACCCCTAAAGGACCAAGTGTCTATTCAACGTACGCAAATTTGACTAAATGGTCATGGGCTCCGTCCTTTAGAGGTTAACATTGTTAACTTTGAAAGAACACTGTGCACACTAAGTGTCTAATGGATGACAGAAAATCTTTTTATGTAGGATAGAAGTGCAGATGTTCATTCTTGGATTTTTTTGTGAAAAAGGAAGGCGGTCTTGCACATTTTTAATCTTTAAAGTTTCAGGGCCTCTTTTCCATCAAAGATCACTCAAAATTGCCATTTCTATAGTGAAGAGCAAAATAAAATTAAAAATGTTTTTTTTGCATATTTAATTGGAGGAGTCTTGTAGTAGACTAGTATAAAAATGTGTGGAAGAAATTTCACAAACTTTGACCATGTAGATTGCAAGATATTTGCGTCTAAAGTAAAAGAAACAAGTTTTTTTTGCACCTTGTTCAACTACATTTTTTGGCGTTGAACATAATTCCTGCTTTATTGATTTTGAATTTATAATTTATATGATAAAGAATTGAGTTAAAAGTCTAGGAAAAAAAATTCAAAAACACACACACTTACTTTTCACTCATAAAAAATTATTAAGTAGAAATAGGTTCAAGGTTAAAGGAAAATCTATGTTGTTAGTCTATAGCTCTAAGATGAAATTGAAATACACTAATCTCAATGGTGAGATTGTTCTAGCAAGAGATCTTAAACTTGTGAATTTTTTTAAAATTTTCAATTGTAATATTTGATGTCAAAAATGAGTTCGTCAAGTTATTTTTCAAATTGAGATGCTCTAATCACTTGAAAAACAAGATTGTTTATAACTTTTACATAACAAATCCAAATAGAATAAATCAAAGCTTCCCAAGTACATAGTCTATAAAAAATATAATCTATACAAAACGAATTTTTAAATTCTTTACTTTAGATTTTTTTGAAGTTCTTTTTTACTTGCTAAACTAGAAAAAGGGCTTTTTGTGCCATAATTTTTGCTCCCAAACTTTGACTGAAATAAAAATTATATTTTTGGAAAGCTAATGTATTTTCCTATCTTCAAAGAAATAATTAGAAAATCACGACAAATATTGAGACTATAGAAGGTCCGAGGGGACAATTGGACTTTGGATTAAACAAATGTTTCACATAGTTCCCAAAAGGTTGATTTTTCTAGTGATCAAAGAGTTGTTCTAGGGCTAACCAACTTGGATCATTTCTTCTTGGAAGAGGGATAATTCCCACCTAAATGCTTGCTAGGAGGGAATTCAATTTAATCTCATGGAAAACATTGGCTCATTGGTTGTAATTTATAGGTCATGTTATATATTTTGAGGCAGATTTGTGAGTGAGTAGGTCGGCCGAGCGTCGTTGAGAATTTACAAAGTCAACAACCATTTCAATGAATTAGGAAATTGCAACGGCTAAAAGGTTCTCGCATTTTGGAGGAGCACAAAGGATCTCCAACTTTGATTAGCAATGTCTTGAAGACAATATTTTTGAGGTGGTATGTTGTAAAACCAATTGTGGACTCTACTATGTCCAAATATAAAGTAGCAACATTCTAATGTGACATTTTTTCTTGTCCCCAAATCTCAGTGGTTGAAATCTTAGGTTTTGTAATTTAATTAATTTTAAATGGTGAAGAGGCTTAAGATAAACCTTTTGTACTTTTAATGTAGGAAAAATGGGTGTTGTCATTAAATTTTTGAGTGCAAACCAGGGAGACCTCATTCAAGTATTGGACAATTTAAGAAGACAAATCCAAACAACAAATAATTCTAATGGATGCATTGGGACATTAACCCCTAAAGGACCAAGGCCATTTTTCTGCCAAAAAACACTCAAAACTGCCATTTCTATAGCAAAGAGTAAAAAAAATTGAAAATTATTGTTTTCTCACATCTAACCGTAGGATCTTATACCTAACTAGTATGGAAATGTGTGGAAAAAATTTCAGAATTTTTGACCGCACAGATTGCAAGATATCTGCATCTAAAGTGAAAAAACCAAGTATTTCAGCACATTGCGGGACTAGATTTTATGACTTTGAACATTTTTAACTTAAATGTTTTGCACTACAGAGTTTTGAGCTTTTAATCTTTATAGTGGAGAATTGAGTTGAGAGTCTAGGAAAAAAAAAAAAAACCCAAAAAAATTAATTTTCATTATTAAAAAAATTGTTAAGTAGAAGTAGGTACAAGATAGAAAGAAAATTTAAAATATTAATATCTTTTATATGGAATTAAAAAGCACTAACCCCAATGGTGAGATTGTTCTAGAAAAAAAACTAAACCTTGTGGAACTTTTTGTTTTGATAAATTATAAAAATTGCATTCAGAAATGAATCCTACAAGTTATTTTTTCAGGAAGATGCTCTAAGTGCCCGAAAAACAAGATTGTCCATAACTTTCTCATAACAAATCCAAATGAAATGAATAAAAGCTTTCCAGATAGAAAAAAATATAATCTATAAGAAAAAAAAATTAGAAAAAAAAGAAAAAAATAATTGAATTTTTTTTTTTGCTGCCCCCTGACCGCTGTTTTGAGCTTATTTGATCATAACTTTTGTTCCTGGGCACCGATTGTGAAAAAAATTATATTCCCAGAAAGCTAATCAATTTTTCTATATTAAAAAAAAATTCAAAAAATCACGACAAAAATTCAGCCCGCAGGTACCTGCCCGAAATCCCGTTTGTCCCCCGAAGGGACAATGGTCCTTTAGGGGTTAAAAAACCCTCATGTTCAAAATCAATGGTATAGTATCGTCACTCAGTCAAGTAGTGATTGTATATTGGATCGACATTCTACAAGGACATCTTCTTTTAATTTTTGATGGATTTGAGTCCCTGTTTGATTTTATATCTAAATTTTTAGGAATCCCTATATAAAATGCTTGAAATATAAATAATCTAAATATCTTTTGAATATTTTTTCAAATGATTATTGTAGACCATATTAAACTTTTATGCTATTTCTGTCTATTGGATTATTATAAATATTAATTTATGAGATCCTATTATTTTATATATATTTGTCACACAATAGTACATGTCAAACATCAGTAGTACAATATATACTTTGATGTTCAATAGAGATTAACTTTGACAATGCACAATATTTGCGAGTAATAAATTAATGTCTTTTATAAAGACTTTTTAGACACTATAAATAAATGTGTTTATAAGTTGTCCGGATAATATTTCAAACATAAATGAAATGGTCCAAGTATATAATATAATATAAAAACATATGAGGGTATTTATTTGAAGCTGGTGGAATTGGAAAAATCCATAGTTGGAATTTGAAAGCATCAGAAAAATCAGTGAAAAAATCTAAATTTTTTTATATAGAAAAAATATAAAGAAAAATCTATACTAGTACTTGAAAATAAGGGTTCAATATGGGAATTTGAAGATAAATAATTGGTTAAGCTCAAACAATATCTCCCAAGCTAGATTAACCTACAAACACAAGAACAATTAAATTGTCAATGATGAGATTTGTTGCATCTTGTTGATTGATTCTAACTCTAATTTAAAAATAAATAAATAAAATCATATTTCATCATTATTATTTTGATTTTTGGAAATAATGATTTTTAGTGTCCGACTTTAGAGCAACTCAAATGCAAATGCAGGAAAGGACCCTGTCAATTTGTCAAGCTCGGGTCTATTGTTAGAGCAAGGGGGCGGGCTGGGCCTCTTTTTAGTGTGCCACTTGCTATTGCGCCCCCTAATACAGCTAGCGGTGCCCAATTGCTCTTTTGGAATTGGGACCAAGCAAACTACAGTAAGTCAGTAGAAAGTCTTGGGTGAGTCAACCCGAGGATGGTCCTCTTCAGAAATCATGGCTGGATGAAATCGAACTCAAACTTCAGTTATCTACAGTCCAGTGCAGTACCGCTACAGTAGTGAGGTCAAATCATATACATACGTTAATTTTTTCAATAAAAAATTTAGTTACTCACCACTTCCCAGAGCATTAACACAAAAATAAAATAAAATGAAAATAATTACTTTGTTTTTTCAATTTCTTTTGGACTCAAATGAAACATGATTTCAAATTTTACTTTATTTCTTGAACAATACCGTAGCTTTCACTTGTAATAGTGCTCATTCACGTTTTAACACTGAAAGAACGCCACCTATCACCAAGGTACTTTGCCAAAAAATTGATTTGATTTATTGATCAATAGGTGCATTCTTCATCAATAAGTGATTAGGAAAGTCATCCATCAACCATTTTTGGGCAGTTGTAGGATTACATTCGTTAATTAACCTTGAAAGAATGCCAACCTACGACCAAGGACGCTCAAAAAACAATCTGCTTTTTGGTCCAGTACTGTAGGTGCATTCTTCATTTCTAAAGTCACTTAGAAAGTAATCCATTGGCCACTATTGGTCACTTTTTTTAGCGTCCTTCTAGGGGTGAGGGGATCTCAATATTTTGGTTGCACAAGATATTTCAGGAGGTGGGCCCTTTGCCCTCTCAAATTTCTGGCTTTCTCATTTTAGGGGTCCGGAGGCTTTTTTTTTTGAATTTTTTTTGGCAAATTTGGGGCCTGCGGCCCCAAGTTACTCTAGGAGGTACCCTTCTACTTTGAAAAAACCAAAAAAAACAGGGGCAGGTTTTACCCCACCCCCCCCTCCTGAAATATCTCGTGCAACCAATTTATCGAGATCCGGGGTGAGGAGAGAGACGGCATGCAAGGAGGAATGGAACTATGGAAGCTTCGGAGAGAAGTTCGGACTTGCGAGGACTTGCCAAGACTTGGGAGGACTTCAGTTGGTCATTCGTGTGCTGATTTCTATAAACACGTTCGCTTCGTTGTAGCGAACGACGGGGTAGTTGCCATCGTCCCTGCGGCTTCTCTTTCCCCTCCCACCTACCTGACCACCTGCCCCCGTGCAGCGCGCTACTGCTGCTGTGGAACAAATCCTTGCACAAATTCTTAATTACTGTTCATTGCACTTCCTGTTATCCTCACAAGACACTCAGTTTCTTCTCTTTTCTCGGATGAGTGCTTCCTCCCAGTGGACGTCCCAGGGCTCCACAACTGTTGGCTAGTTGTAAGCAGTTCTCTTGCCTCGACGTGTTTTCTCGCTGGTCGTTCTTTACAACTGATTCTCCATGTGCGTCTTTTCTAGTTGACCTGTTTGGAGGGAAAAGAGACGATTTGTAGCCTGACATACTTTCGTAGCAAAGCGTTCAATTCCAGTATCACCACCACTTTTCTTGTAAAAGAATGGTCAAGGTGGGTGAGAGTGCATTCCTTTCTCAGTGAACGAACCACGGCATCTACTGTTTTTGTAGATTGGAATCTAGAGTTGTTGTCGCAGGGTTAGATTTGGAGAGAATTTTCATACAGAGTTGGCTTTAAGTCGTGGATGTGTGCAGGGGGTTGCAAGTGAATCGTGAAGCATTGCAAATCGAGTGCGAGTATTCACAAGCTTTGGAAAATGGCGACAGATTCACACTTTTGGATAGCTGTCAGGCATTCACTTGTTTCGCTTGTGGTTGTGGCTGTAGCGGGACTGGCGTATATTCTAATAGCCGATCCATGGCAAGTCTCAATGGGTCGAGGGATTGCCAAGTTCACGCCGCACTACGTTGCTTCCCCTCCTGCGGGGAAGTACAAGGACTTCCCTCGCGACACCGAGAACAAGCTGCGTAACAGCGAAATCATGTGGCAAGGCCAATTCCTTGGACCGGAGAGCATAACCTTCGACTCCCAAGGACGCGGACCCTACACGGGCGTCAGCGATGGTCGCATTCTTCGTTACGACGGTCCTGAGCTCGGATGGACCACCTTCGCTTACACGTCGAAAAACAGGTTCGGGAAACGAGCTTTTCATGGTCTCTCTCAAGGTCGTCACTAGAACAGAAATTGTGCTGTCGAGATTGAGCCGAACTTTTTCTGAGCGTTGAGGTTTGGTTTTCAAAACATCAGGTGTCCGGCGATGGGGCTGGGTTTGTGAGAAACTTACCTCCTTACCGTGACAGCGCGTCTGAAACCCAGTTTTGCCTTTGGTCACTGCCAATTTTCTGCGGCCATGTTCCTCTACTTGACATTCTCCTCCCGTGTGCTTAGTCTTCAGCGTGTAAGATCTAGCAGCGGTGCAGAATGGGATACATCACCCTGTTTTTACTCATAATTTGCCAGCTCGGGAAACCAGTTTTCATGGTGTCTCCAGGTCGCAGAATTTGTATTGTAGAGAATGAGCAGAGCTTCTGTCCGATCATTGAGGTTTGGTTTCCAAAACATTGTTTAGCAATTGCACTGGAATTTTCTTTTGAGAACCTTGCTATGACGGCGCTTCTGAAATGAACCCACCGTTGCCAATTTTCTGCGGCCATGTTCCTCTACCAGACAGTCTCCTCCCGTGTGCTTAGTCTTCAGCGTCAAATCTAACGTTGGTGCTGAATGGGATAATCACCCTGTTTGTACTTAAGTGGTAGTTCTGTTATGGTTACTCTCTCCATATCGTCTAAAGGACAGAAACCGTGATCGTGAGATTGAGCAACGCTTTTCCGGGTGTGTGAGCTTTAGTATTCAAAACATTGGTAAGCAATCAAGCAGGACGTGTCGTTTCTGATACGGGCTTTGTTTCTAATCTTTATGGCATTGTTTTAAATTGCGATGACGCAGGTCGGCAATATGTGCGCCTAAGAGCCCTCTGGTACCCAATTTTCCCCACGAGCACGTCTGCGGTCGCCCTTTGGGTCTCCGCTTCAACAAAGCGACCGGGGAGCTTTGGATCGCCGACGCGTACCTGGGCATTATGAAAGTGGCTCCCGAAGGCGGCCAAGCGGAGCTTGTTTTGAATACCATCGACGGCGTGCGCATGAAGTTCCTGAACGACCTCGACTTCGACGACGAAGGCAACCTCTACTTCACCGACAGCTCCACGCACTGGCAGCGCCGGCAGTTCGTCCACTGCCTCATGGAAGCGGACGACACGGGCCGACTCATCAAGTACAACCCCACCACCAAAGAGACCACAGTGGCTATCGACAACCTCCGATTTTCAAATGGGGTGGCGGTTAGCAAGGACGGCACTTTCCTTGTCGTAGCTGAAGGCCGCCTGGGCAGGTACTGAACCACAAAAGCGAAACCCTAATTTCCTCGGGAGTTGAATTTGTTAGAGGAGCTTTTCTCGTTCATCACCTTCTTGGAAGAAGCGTGGAACATCTTTGACTCATCTGCTTGTTCATGGATAATTCAGAGGATCCAAGATGTTTATGACTTCTTTCTTGGACACACATCCTGAGTTGTTCAAGAATTGTTTGGAGAAGGAAGCTATTGATATCAATCACCTAATAACTTCGAGATTCTCCTTCTTGGCAAAATTGTTTTACTGGGATTTCAGGTTTGTGAACAAACTTTGTGGCAGCCACATGAGCATTCTCTCATTGGAAAGAACCTGAAGCGTCTACAAAAGTTTGGAGATTGCTAGTGGATGGCAAAACACTAGAAATCTCTAGAGAATGCTCATCTGGACGCCACGAAGCTCGCCAACAGACATGAAATCTCGGTTAAGCAATCGCCCCAAAACGGATTCAACCCTGTGTGTTTTCTGGATATCTTTATATGAAATTAGATGAGCACTCATAGAGCACAACTGATGTTGTGAATCCACAGGTTGTTCCGGTACTGGCTGAAGGGCGACAAGGCCGGCACCCACGAGCTGTTCGCGGACTTACCCGGCTACCCTGACAACGTCCGCCGCAACGACGCGGGCGACTTCTGGATCGCCTTCCATTGCCCGCGCACTCCATTGGAGACTTTTCTCGGCACGCAGCCTTTGCTCCGAAAGCTCATCTTCCGCCTCCCCGTCCCCGTAAAATTCGTGTACAACATGCTGGCTGGGAAGCCGCATGGCATGATCCTCCGGTACAGCGCCACTGGGGAGTTTCAGGAGTCTCTGGAGGACGAAGGTGGTCAGGTTGTGCAAAAGGTTAGCGAAGTCGAAGAACGGGACGGCAAGCTCTACATCGGCTCGGTCTTGTTGCCCCACATTGCGGTTTACACTCTCCCCAAACCCTAAATCCCAAAGCTCTACATCAGCTGAGTCTCGTTGCACAAGATTATCGTCTAGACTCTCCCTAAACCCTGAATTCACTAGTGCAGAAAGTTTCGATTTATTCAAATAGTTTTCTGTAGGGAGTTTCCATGGTTGCATCAGACAGCTAGTGAGTGCTATGATCGAATGTCGTGACTGGTATCAATCTGATCCCTCCTCTCACCCCACCCACCAATCTGGCTACATGGACAGTGAATCCACTACTATCGAACTTTCCAACTGAACCGACTGCTCACCCCGATTCCGGCATTTTAATTACTCCATACGATGCTAGCTTCGCCATGGATGTCCTGCTGCAGCTTGTAAATGCAGAGTGATGAATCTATTCTAACTCGTTGCCGATTCGGCTGCGCTGTGATTGAATAAGTGACGCTTGCAGCTCAATCCACGCTTGGTTTGGCGAAGTGTTACAGTACAAAATTGTGTCTTTCTTTGCGTGTGGGACAGGATCTGTTTTGCAAATGGCTGGCTTACAGTAATGGTATCAGACTCGATGATTGTTGCAGGATTGTTATCAAATTGGACACAATGTTGAAAGTGTTATCATCCTGCTAGAGTTTGGAAGGTGATTCTGGAATTGCCTTCTTCTGTTGGCCAGCCCTGACAACCCCATGTGAATTGGATGTCTGGATTTCGTGCATTAGCGTTTGAGGACTGTTTCATGTTTTTGCATTTGAGCTTCTGGATGATTACTACCGAGTAAGGTCCCAATGCTGTCGTAACATTCGTAAGTGGAAATGTTAACTGACACCACCGCTTGAGTACTGTAATCAAGGAACCAAGGGACTCCTCTGTTTGCCTCGATCTCTCCAGTAATCGGAAGCGGGTCATGCAAAAGTGGTACCTTCACTTGGAATCTAATACCTTTTGGAAGGATACAAAATTACAAAGTGGTTGCATTTTGAAGGAGATGATGGTTTTGGTCATGTTTTGGTCATGCAGAGGATACAAGGTTCGTAAACCACTCGCAGTAAATGTCCAGTAAATTTCTCGGGTGGGTTCTCGTAATGCCCGATTATGTGGTGTTGTCACCGTAATTGGGCATTATGGATTTTACATCCAACATCAAATTCTCATCCCGAATCTTCATGTAGCATTTTATGTCAGGCGCAATGTCCCTTCTCGTTGGGCATTGCCCTATTTGTAAATCACCACCAAGAAATCACTTGTTGAAAAAGCAAGTGGATTATATTGTGGAATTTGTACATTATGTGGGAAATCTTGCATAACAACCAAGGGATTATGGATTTTTCATTCTTCACACCAGAGACATTCTTTTATCATTTGAAAGTTTATTTCTCATCCATTCTTTTCTTTACCCCATTTGATGAAAATAGAGGAATCTATAGTCAAACAATCCCTCAAAACAATTTTGTATAGCTTTTGAGCAATAGATCATCTTCCCCTGCATACAAGAAAGACAAAAGAAAACTCGTTGCAACACTATTTGTACATTGCTGAAGGCTATGAAAAAGGAACATGTACAAATAGTGTACATTTGAGGAGGTGGATAATTTTAGAGTCTATGCATTTTTAGAACCTCCTATCTTAGTGTTAATTGTAAAGTGTGTGCAATGGGGGACAAAGAGTTTGAGAAAAATATAGGATAAAACTTCTTGGTGCACCAAAACCAAAAAGTGATGGAGTTTAGTGCTTTGTACTATTCTTAGTTAGACCTTCCTATGACACCAATGTTACAACTAGGGACAACCTTTACAATTATCCCTTGAATGTCAACATGGACATTTGGCATCCAATAGATGATAGATAATCTTTCTAGTAGGACATAAGCACAACAACCATTCATCCTTGAAATTGTGTTGTAAAAAGGGGAGGGTCTTCTACAATAGTTTGACTTCCTTAAGAGAGAAAATGAGGCATTAGGAGGGCCGCCAGAAAGTGACCAAATCAATCTATTAATAAAAAATAGGCAGTCTATTAACAAATCTAGGCACAATGCATTGTCAGCTTGTGTGAATTTTGCAAAGGATGTCGGGATTTAGAAATGAAGGTGTAACAAAGATATGTTAATAATCAACAACATCAAATAACACAATGTTTAATTAATAAATGAAACAAATAAAGCCAAATGAAGTGGCTTTTGCAACTAGTTACCAAAAATAAATAAATACACTAATGATTTTGAATTAACTTCACAAACCACTTAATTTAGTGCTATTGAAGTGGAGAAGGAGAGCTATTTGTACAAGTGGGTTAGTAGTAGTTAAAAAAATCCGTGTGGAATATGTAAATTAGGATTAATAGGAGCATAACCGTTTATAGTTAAGTAAAAATCAGAAATTGTGTTCAAAGTCAAATTTCAGAATTCATTTAGGCATAGTAGAATTATTTTTTTCAAATTTTTTTGAACTTCCTGTAATTGTAGAATCAATCTACTTTTTATCTCCAAAAATAATTTTGAGGCTTAGAAACTCTAATAAAAAGTTATGGACAAAATTCAAAGAGGGTGTTTAAATGTCAAAAGAACATTCCCATTCAACTCCTTTTAGATTTTTGTCCATAACTTCTTATTGGAGTCTCTAAACCTCAAAAGTATTTTTGGAGATGAAAAGTAGATTGATTCTACAAATATAGGAAGTTCAAAATTTTTGAAAAAAAATATTCTATTATGCCTAAATGGGGTCTGAAATTTGACTTTGAACACAATTTTCGCATTTGACAATGAGTGATCTCTCTTCGAAATATCCCATAACCTTTAAGGATTCACCATGGACAATTAATTTCTCTATAAAATCAACCACTTCATCCTTCATTTAGACCATTTGTCAATGAAATGTGCCTAACATTGCCATTAAAAATGCTATTGATGGTGGATGTTGTTTGGATTGATTTTGACACTTGTTTTTTTCTCCAAAATTTGGTTGGAATACATGATATGCAATCAGAAAAGTTAATGTGCATTACAATACTTGAATCTTGATTACTTAATATTTTTTACTTGGATTTTGAACCATTGATAGTCATCTGACGCCGTAGTGCAAGGTGAATAACTATAGGGGAAAAAACAATCCTTAAGCAAATTTAAATGTTATCATGGGATTATTTGAGCTGTTCTGGAGCAACCTTCCGAAGGCTTGAGATTTTCTGTAATGCAATGAATGCTTTTGCTATTTCTTAAGCCAATAACTCACACGGTAATGAAAAGGGATGATTTCCAAGGTCACTCGTTCATCCTTCAAGGGTTAATTCTAATATCACTCAGTTTTGAATGAATTTATACATTTTTTGATAAACATGTGTGTTTCCATCTAAACTTTTGTTTGTTTCACCCACGTCAATGGATGTAAGTGGCATCACCTGACCCCTCGCCTGGCCTGGAGATTGATTTTAGCACTACCCCCCAAAAAATAATGATGAAAGCAACCATGATATATGCAACCATTTTTGAAGTGGAGCCAACGAGAAGATCGAAATTCTTTGAATGATAGATGATCTCGAGCACGAGGGAGCAATTAAAGGCAGGCCATTAAGAAGGAACCCCTCCATTGAAACAATATTGTTTCAATGGTTTTATAGTCCAATAGTGAAAGTATATTGTTATTGTACAAAAACTATACTGTAACAATATAGTTTCAATGGAAATGCACTATTTTTATTGAAACTATATTGTTGCAGTACTACTTTTGTACTCAGGTAATACACTTTCAATATTGGAATGTGGAACCATTAAAACAGTATTGCAAAAGTACTAAGAGAGTAGGGGGGTTGGTTCCCGACAGGATCGCATGACCACGATCGCAAATTCGCATTTCCCTTCAGCCACCCCTTGCTCCCAAGTACAGAGTGTACAATTATGAGGTCCTGCAGGTGGTGAGGCGCTCCATTAAGGTAGAAGGCTCAGAAAGCGCTCATCTAAAGGGAAAAAGACTTCTGTACAAAAATGGGTGGACCCAAAGTTTTTCTTAATTTTTGTGGGAGAAAGAGAAATGAGGAACACAACTGTAAAAAATTTAATTTTAATTTTTTAACTTGAAATGAATAAGATTTGATTTTTCAAAGTTAGAGGTGCATAGGTCCCTATTAATGTTCATAGGTGCAACTGTAATCAATCAAAACATGCCATTGAATGGAGCCAGTGAGTTTAAGAATGATCCTAACCATGCCTTTAAATGGAAACAATGATTCCAAGAATGATCCACTATACGTTTCTATTCAATTCACTCCCGATTGTAAATCAAAATTTATTGTAATTGCTAAACACCCCAGGGTTTCTTCACATAGTTTCAAATCCAATTCAGAGTGCTATAACTTTTGCATATGATGTCCAAATTCAATAAAAATTATTGGAAAATTTGCGTTCTCTCTTCTAGTTTGTGTGGTAAAATTTTCAGAGCAATATAAGATTTACTGTTTTTTTGGAAGCCAATCAAAGCTCACAGGTTCAATTTGAGTCCACAAAACTGCATTTGATGGCTGAAACTTCAGGGGCTTGTATCTTCTTCATCCAATGTTATTTTTCAATAAAATTTGTTGGGTTATGTTTCCCTTGAAGTCTAGTTGTTGTAGTAAGATTTTAATGTCAATACAAAATGTTTTAAATGTTTGGGAGCAATTCAAAGTTTAAAATCCCAACATTTTGGGATTACAGTGAACTTTGGCGGCTTGTTTTTTCTTCATACAATGTCCGTTTTTAATTAAAATTTTTGGAAAAGTTGTGCATACTAGTCTAGTTTGTGTGGTTAAAATTTCACATCAATTCAAGAAGTTATGAGTGAATGAGAAGCATTTTAATAGAAGGAGGTTCAGCCTCAGATGTGTTTTTGCAATTTTTCTTACTATTTTTTGACATTTCAAAGTCATTCTGCAGAACTCACCAAATTCAGGTCTTTATTATGAGTAAAATCACACATGATGATGAACCATGTCACCTGTTCAATAGCCTAAAATCACACACATGGATTTGCAGTTTCTCACCACATGAAATAATTTCTATTTCTACATCCCATGTGCACTGTTTTGGACACTCCTACAGGGGCGGTTCTTAATGCCCAAACTGTTTTCGAGCCTTCTCCTATAGCACTTCTTTTCTGCCTCGAATTAGTCTGTTGCCTTGCATTCTGGATAATGGCGAAGCACCGCTTTGCTACCACTGTGGCTTTGAATCTGCTGAGAATGCATTCAAGTATTATGACAACGGAAAGCGGACCCAACCCCGGTATCAATGTGACAATTGTCAAAAATTCTTCACCATGGGCTCCCATGGCCATCCTCAAGGCAGGACCTAAGACAGCCGACCTCATTCCGACCAAATAAGCAATTACATATATTTGGAGCACAGACTGATTCAGTGGAGAAATTTTCCCATGTACAGAAATAGAGTTTAGAAGGATTGAATATTTTTTCAAGATTTTATTTCTCAAAATACAATTACTGTGAATTTTTTAGTTGAGGATTTTGTTTGACCTATTTTTGTCACATAGGTCTTCCCATTTCCAACCACAAGTTGATTGCAAAATCAACCAAGACTGCAGCCAATCGTAATGCGCCACGATTGCATTGGAAAATGTGCCATAATTAATCACTGCTTTTCTCCTGCTGTTTGGAAAGAGAGTAACCTATATAACAAAAATAGGTCCCTGGTCGGAATGAGGTCGGCTACCTTACGCCAAGCAGTGGAACATGGATCCCCCATAACTAAAAGGTTTGTTAAGAGAGTGTTGTTGTTGTGGAGCGGCAGACAATGCACCTTTCAAATATTACAACAACTCGAGTCTCTCACAACCCCGCTTCAAGTTCTTGAGTTGTGGGCAACAATTCCAAATGCGGTTGATGGAGATTGGCAAAGAAAGGTGCTTGCTACACACCTCGTCCTACCAAAGGCCTTCTACCAAAGATCGCCAAAAGTTGGGCCTAGCACCAAACTTTGATGATGCTCATATTAGCGAGCAAATGCAAGCGATTGTGGATCCATGGATGCCCACCCTTGAACTTGGTGTGGAGTTGCTTCTGGCTTTGAGTGTTGAGGATGCAAAGTATCTCAATTTAATTGAAGGTGGCTTAAAGAACAAGGAGGAAGCTCCCCCACCAACGGCAATGTTGAAGCTCCAATTGTAGGCTTCAAAGTTGTCGTCAGAGGATGCCGTTGAATTGCATTCATGGCCCACTTGCTAGTGCAAAAGTCTAGATTGCAACAGTTTAGCAATTACTATATGATGCTAGCAATGTAAAGAAGATTCAAATGAAATGAATGTGTTATTTAAAAACCGCATATGAAAGTATGATTGAAAGTAGGTTTAAAGTGTGATTTGGTGATGGATTAAAATGGATATTGAAACACTTGAAACAGATATATACCTAGTCTATTTAATGTACATACACACATTGTTGAAGAAATTTGGGCCACATATTTAGCACCTGGATGATATTTTCATTCTTGTTGGGAAATAAATTGATATATATGAACAATTCACTAATCTTCATGGAGGCAGATTAGTCCAATGATGTTAAATTTTTTTTGCTTCAACACGTTGGAAAGCCCAAAATCTGAACACAGATATAGTACTCTGTTGAACTTGGCAAAGTAAGTTACAAACTGCAAACCCATCCCCTATTTGTGAAACGATACATGGCTTGAATTTTGCAATATAGTATAGGCTAGATGATTCTCCAGACTGCATATGACTGCCTTATATGGTGCCTTCCATAATTTAAAGTCTATTGTAACAATATACTATTGAAGCTTTTGAATAGAACGTTTGAAGGCTAATTTTATTTGCCATTTAGCTCGTCCTTATTCTTGAGTGCAACCAATATAAATTGTATGCTTTATGATCAAGGATTGAACTAAAGAGGCTTATTGTCATATGGAATGATGGATTTTGCTACAGACTATTCCATAATTTTTGTATGTTCCAATGGTCAACAATATTTTTGTGCAACTTGTGTAAAGGTCAAATTGTCATCATTTTCCATAAAGGTAGGAGGCTTGAAATCCAACCCTCTTCTTCAGATTGTCCTGTAGGGAGCTCTAAATGGAAACCAAATGGTTCTAAAATGGACTGCCAACCTCTATTAGTGCGTAGTGTTGCATAATTAAGGGTTGTCAATGGATGGAATAAAAGCTAGGGAGAGTCCATTTCAAAAGTCAAAGTATGTCCATTTCAATTTTTTGAAATGGGAATTGATTTCCCAATTGCCTTCTTACAAATGTTAAAAGAATATAGGATCCATCTAAATTTAGTAAGGGTCGCATTTAGGAACCTTGTGTATTACTTTTTGAATGCTTCAGTGTTTGTTTTTGGTCAAGCCATATCTTTTTTCAGACTGCACACAAGTGAGTTTTGCAAGACCTAAGATCACAAATAGGTGCCTATGGCATAATTCTTTGAAAATTCATAAGTAATTCATAAGTAATTCATAAATGCTCTGAAAAAGATGAAACCACTTGTGTTAGATTCCGCATCAATTTTTCTTCACGTGAAAAATAAGGGAAAATATTTTTGGACACCTGAAAACCATAAAAAAGGTCCAACAGCCCTTAAAGTGTCCCTTTTTGAGCCACCTACCTTACAGGTAATCCTAGAGCACAATGATCCACGTTCTTTGAGGAGCAAAGATGAGCCAGTAGAGCCTCTGAATTGCACCTGCCCAATGCGTATGTACCCAGAAATAAAACGTCCGAAAACATCGCCACTGGAGCAAGCAATCAAGATAGAGGTTCGCTTGTTGCAAAGTAAAGCTCAGGTGAACTTAGGAAGAAACAAGTGTAGCGCTGTGACGTTGCCAAAGAACAACTAGGCTGCTTTTTTAAAGTCAAAATACACTTGGTCATTTAGTTATAATAAGTGAGGTAATTTATTGTAGATGTGAGGTCATTATATGCACACTTCATCCAAATTTCAAGCCATCTGAATAACTTTTAGATTTAGAAATGGATTTCAAATGTCACAATATTAACTTACTTCATGTTGTACAATCAATCATTCCTAGTTTTTTTAACGTTTGGACACCTATTTTGAACTGGCCGCTTTATTGTGAAATAATATTTGCAGTACCTAATTAAAATTGAAAAAATGTCCAAAAATGCAACTTATCCTGTCGTTGCACAAGTTCGTTGTTACTCTCCGTTGTCCAATAGTCCCTTGTGGATACTAAGTTTCGTGTAGTTTGTGTTCTTGACTAGCTCATTGAAAGATAGTTCTAGGCGACGACCATTTTTCACTAACGGGAATATTACGTGTTACATGAAAACAGAATGTCGCCAATAGTTTGATGTATTGTCGACGGACATAACTTGTAAGTGAAAAAATGATCGCATAGTAACGTTCTCCTTCAATTCTGAAAATTTGAGTTCAAGGTTCAGAGAAAATAAGAGTCAAGCGGCTCTGTATATGTGAAATTGCTAATGCAACTTGAGGCCTAGTTGTTTACATTCTAGCAATCATGTATTTTGCTCTGCTAAGTGTAACAAGCCAGACAGTAAAATTCTCACATTAAATCCTCTCACAAGACTACAAAAATTTAAAGTGTCAAGGCCAAGCAGCACGCGGTGCGCAGTTTCAAACAATATGCGGAAATTAAAATAATATTAGACTATCGCAAAATTTACAGTCTGGTCAATATTAAATCCTCTATTACCTGTGCACTTTCGGCTTGCAGGTCAATAGTATACAGATATCCTCAGCACTCTCGTCGGGCAGTTCCCAACGTGGCCTTCCCACAGCAAATGAAAAAACTCAGGATTGCCTATGGAAACTAAGGCTTCTAAGGCAACCTACTGATTGGTATTCAGCAAAAGAAACGCTATAGGGACATATATGATACAGAAGGCTAATACTAGAATTCTATAATTCACAATGTGGGCAACTGGGCATCCAGCGAAGGGCGACAGGATTGACGAACTCCTGTACAGCTCCCCCATTACCAGCCTCGAACATGGCCAGTTGAGCGCACTCAAGAGTCAAGCTTCAATGTCAGCTTAGGTTTCAGCACTCCCTGAAAGGTACTCTCCAGTGCCTGCACTATTCCCAGCACAGATGTCAGTGACAGACTAAGAAAGAAACGGAAGATGTAGGGAATAGCGTCGGTATCTTCGGTCCACACGCAGTCCACAAGCACACTTCGAGTATTCGAGCAAGGAGAGTACTCTCATTGTATGTACTTGAGCCGAACTTTGGAATACGCAAGAATCGGCTGCTTTTGAAAAACTAAGGATTAGCTCCATGATGTGAATACTACAAAATTCATTAGTAGACAGAACAACAGCGCGACTTACCTTAGGTGGACCCCAGGGGTTCAGGAGCCGCATTGGCTTGCGATTTCGGGCCAGCACACCTTTTGTAACTGGGGATACAAGGGAGTCGGTTGGGCTCATATAACTGCAAGGACAACTAAATTGTTACAACACGACCGAGACAATATCCAGCAGCTTGCCGATGTGATAGTTCTCGGTTGGGCGGGAGATATTCGCACAAAACACAGCTCATAAATTGAAGCACAAGAAAGTCCATGATGTGCGTTGGCAATACGAAGCCCGCATCAATATTAAGGGACTACCGGGAGCTGATGAAGAAACTACAACTTCTTGGCTTCGAATCCATTGATGGCGTAATTCAAAGCGCCAGATTGTGACATTCAAGAGCACAGAGTTCTAAAATCTAGGACCGGTCGTATAATACTGAGGTTCCACACGGGTGCCTGGAAAGCGCCAATCTATCATGATCTCGCCAGTCTAATGAATCTGACGTTTTAGGATGGAGACAAAAGCAATTCCAGGAAGAGATAGAACTGCACCGTTCAGGATAGCTCATGGCGCTCCTGGCCGGGACCTTGACAGGATTCGGCACGGCTTTACGCTTCACATCCTCCCCCTTCTTGTTTCGTTCCCTCAGAATGGGAGGCACAGGTGCAGGCATCTTGAACAACTTCGCATCCATGCGTTGCCGCTCCTTGGGACTAAGTGCGGCCATGGCACTGCTGCGCTTAAGGTTTCCAAGAAGAGGCGCGCTGTCATTGTCCAAAGACAGCCGATTCTCCATCGGCATTTGGTTCTCCATCTGTTCTCGCTTACTCTTCGCACAAAATACTCAAGAAGAATCTCCAGAAGACCTGGACAACTGAACAACACATCAGTTTCGGTTGGCAGAAGAGCACCAATCCATCACCGAATTATAACTCCTCAATTCGATAGCTCCGTAGTCAAGCAATCGATCGACATGGAGACACAGACAATGAAGAAAGCAGGCTACTCTACAATGCAGTCTCTATCTGCATCAGTCTCTGCACTAGCTTAATGATCTCACAGTACTTTCACATAATCTCAAAGAGACCTGTCACAACAACGCAATCTCACATCAATTTTCGTTCGCTCAAGATCACCGAACCAACACCGAATTCTACCTCCTCAATTCGAAAGCTCCATAGTCAAGCAACTGATCCACAAGGAGAAGCAAGCAGGCTATTCCACAAGGCAGTCTCTACCTGTGTCAGACTCTGTTCTTTCTCAGTGCTCACACAATTCGTCACAAGAATCCCGAAGAACCTATCGCAATGATTCAACACCATACCAATCTTCGTTTGCAAAAGAGCACCAAACCAACACCGAATTCTACCTCCTCAATTTGAAGGCTCCGCTGTGATCGACCAGTCCACTAAAAAAGTAGGAGCCGAAGAAGGCAGCGTGAAATTTAAGACGAATTGGAGATGAGATAGTGCGCCAGAGAGAGCAAGAGAGCGATCAATGCAGAGAGCAGGGAACGGGTGGAGGATTTGAGAGAGGTGGGGGTTAAGAAGGTCTGGGAGAAGGGAGAGAGACGTAAGGGAATTAGAGCTAGTTCGTCGGATGGCTATGGCGTTGCTCAGGTGTACGTTGCAACAACCAACTCCAGGGCGAGTGAACGTTCAACGGAAACGGCGACAACCGACAGGTGGGATCGGGTCGGGCCGGGCCTACCCTCCGTTTCCTCGGTCCACGTCAGCGAAAACTCTGGGTCACGATACTGACCCTGACACCCTGCAGAAGCCAGCCGGAGTAGAAAGCAATCCATTTTCTAACTTGTCTACCGTATCCAACGTTCTTTACAGTGGCTAATTTTCGCTTGGTTTCGACCTAGATTTGGCATTCGCTAAATGTACATTGAATTTTTTTTTGGAAAGACTAAGATTTGAGCAAGTTTTCTCATCCCATAGCAAACTCTCGAATTCATCGAAAATACAAATAGCATTCATCCCCTCTTGAGCAATTTTAGGGTTAGCAAGATTTTTACCTGAGCCATTGGATCCTCCATTGCTAATGTTGCACCTATCTCCTCCTGCGTTGCGTAGGGTTTAGAAGCCAACTTTCCTACATAAGCAAATCTTTTGCGTCATCTTCCTTGGCTTTGCAATTACTTTAGAGTCTAGACTTTGAATACAACATTGAATCCTATTTGAATTGATTTGTTCCTGCCAAATGCCAACATTGCTTTTTGATTTTGGAGTGCCATTTTGGAAAATGGAAGGTAGATTGCTGTTATTTCCTCGTTGTTTTGATTTGTGCATGTTTGAAATTTGAAGAACATTTGCATTTTTGGAAGATTGGTGCATTGACTCCAATTCAGAAATGGGGGCTCTCTGTATTTAAATTTGTCTAGAAATTAGCACAATGGGTGGGTAGATGCGGCTTGTAGGTTGCTGGAGTGGTAGATTGATGGTGTCGCGGCAATCAACTAGTTCCACATCAGTGCATACGGTTGTCATTGTCAAGGGTATGAAAGCATTGTTGCGTTTCTAAACTTCAACACGCTTCTTCGTTCTTCAATTTCTCTATGCAATTGTGTATTCTTTTCTTTTGTTTGAATTTCATTTCCAATTGTTTTTCGGCTGAAGACGTTGGGTGCACAATACAATTGAATTGTTTGTATATTGTATCTCCTTCATACCAGGGTTGTTTTTTTTGGCGACAGGCCACCTTGCGTGCCCTCCCAGCAGAGGTCGATATCGGGAGGGAGCCGGGCCCAATGGCCAAATGCTCTGACGGATTCGGCGAATATCGCCAGAAAAAAAAACACTGCTTCATACCTTGTGCTTGTTCTTACTTGTGTCCTTGCTTGCTTGCGGTTCTCTTCTTGGTTTTTGGCGTGGGTGCAGATCTGCACATTCCCAATGGCACCCAAACTAAAATTGCCGAAAAACTTTAGGATGAGAATTTTTGGCTCTTCAAGAAATTCCCACGGTTTGGGAAAGTATATGCCTACTAGTGCGGCAAAAGTTACAATTTTTACACTGAAGGTTGGTTTGGTCGAGTACGTGATGTATGTCTCCCAAAAGTGCTTGTCCAATTTGATTGTAGAACCTTGTTTTTTGTCTTTGTCTAAGGTGATAGTGGTCTCACTGGAGCATCTCGACCTTGAAATTGTGAGTAAAGAGAAAGAGAAATGTGCATGGAAGAAAATCCAAATTTTTTTGGGTATTCTCAAAATTGCAATTTCTAAGTTGCAACTTGGAAAAAAACTACAATTTGTCTCTATATTTGTATGCTACTCTTAATGGATTTGGAAAGGAAGCTTTTCATCAAATGATAGACGATAGCTATGTGTGGGAAAATTTGAGTAGGACCTTTTCAACAAGCTTGTTAGTGCTACCAAGCTTTTGGCCCATCTTATTAGTTATGCCAATAAAACTTTGCCAATTCAAATGCAAAAGTTTAATACCTAAACACTTAAGGCCTTTCTTAGTTTTTTGGAGTTTGCGCTATAATAAGCAAAAAGTAAATTTTTTTATAAGTATTATCAATTTTTTTAATTTGTAACTATACAATCTTAAAGTAGACTTGTTATAGACCGCACTGTAAGAGAGTACACAACAACATTGCTTGTGGATTGAAAGATTACAACATTTGATCATGGAAGTCTTAAAATTGTAAAAGTAATTTGAAGACTTTCAATCCTCTTTTTACTAGTCAAATCTAAAATTATGATTATGAAAAAAATATGAGGTTGAAGAAATTAAATATAAAACCATAACCAATGTATGACATCCTAAAATCTACTTTAAATTTTATTTAAACAAATATACAATGTAATTTTGCATACTATCACCACTACTACCATATAGTTTCGAAGGTATTCTAAGGTTTATTTCAAAATCAAGTTTTGCAACAATCCCCTAGCATGATTTCTTGAATAGAAACATCATAAATGTTTATTTTTCAAATTGACTAGTGTAGTCTTGTGCCATTGGTCCAAATTCTAAAAGATAATGAAACCTTTATATTTTCAAAGTAAAAAATAACTTAATTCAATTTTAAATTAAAAAACAACTCAAAAATCTATAACTTTCACACTATAAGTCCAAATGCCATGAAACAAAGTCCATGCACCCATCCTTGCAAAGGGCTATTTCATAGTGCCAAGAATGCAACAAGGGAACACATAATTCCAGAGATCTCAACATAGAAAACAAAACAAAACAAACAACCTCAGTTAAGGTAGGTAATTGACACTAAAAATAGCCCAGAAATGACTAACAATAGTCATTTGGTAGGAATTTATTTTATTTTACTGAGTTTTATTCAAACCAAATTATCTCATGCATTTAGGGGTTAAATGTTTTACCCATCCAGCACCTGACACCATGTTTGGATTCTTGAAATGGCAATGGCAGGCTCACATGCACAGAAACTTTTCACAACACGATGGCCATCACTGTGCTACGAGGGCGTCACTTTCCCATTTTATATTACCGAGATTTCAACATTGAAGGAAGGAAATCTCCACATCGAAAGGAAAGAAATCTCATCATCTCAGTTGATCAAACCCCTTAAATAACGTAAAGCACAGCATCAGCACGCAGTCATAATTAAACCAAAACAACCGTTTGATTTCAGACACGCAACGACCTCATCATTGAATGTAACCATGAAGACATTTTAGTATTCCTTGGTCGTCTAAAACACTGCAGATTATGTAACAAAAACGGTTTCGCACAATCACGTCGAAACAACGTCAACTTCGATCATGTGCACATCCACACCCACAGCTAATTGTCGCTACTCACCATATCAATGCATAGACGCATTGAAAGATTAAAAAAGAAAACCTCTCACGTGTGCTGCTAGATCCCGAAAAATCTACAAAAAATAAGTTCTCAATCGGACTCCGAATCTGGATCCCCGTCAACAATGTCTGGAAGAGGGCCATCCGAGTCGGAGTCCGATCCAAGCTCAATCACCTTTGGAAAGGCTGGGCTCTGCTCCGTTGTAGTTGTCACTTCAACACTTTCAGTCACAATAGTTTTCGATTCTAAACTTGCTTCTTGATGACCTTGGCTTGTACTAACTGATCCCGATGCAGTCGCCGAAGTAAACGTAACTACAGCTGTAGTAACGGTAACTACGTCACTTTTGTTAACTACTGGTTCCGATCCTTGCGTCAACAGAGGTTCTTCTATGTTGGTGGTGATTGGTGTTTGAACACCATGTCCTTGCTGTGAGGGAGAATCGGGAACTCTCGACTCCGGGGTCGCAAGACATACCTCAATAGAATCGCCCAAAACAGGAGTGGTGTTCTCTGGAACTACGATCTCTGTTTGGGTCTGCACAGGATCCTCAAGCATTGGTTCAAAAGGTATTGTTAGAGGCTCTTCATCACCGGTTACCCTACCAGCTGCTAAACCTTCTTCCAAGCTTCCATTGTCGGAAGTCACCTTCAAAGGGTTGGCACCACCATTAGGAAGAGTATTGGTCCTCTCTGAGTGAGACATGACAACATCATCATCACCAGCGTCTTCCCAGCACCCAAGCAATGAATCAGCCAACTCCCAAGGGTCCACTGACAGATGTCCAATCTTCATAGACGATCCTCCAAAAGTACCGTTATCATTCCCTCGAACTAGCCCAGTCCTTGAACTTGTATGTCCAGAATTATTCATGCCCATGTCCGTGACCGGAACAGCAGCCGGCAAGCACCGGGGATGAATCAATAGCTCCAGGGCCATGAGAGCACGGGCACACACTATCGCAACGTCAGTTCCAACTTCCTTACGTCCTGCACAAGAGGAGAAGCACTTAGAATCACTCTAATAATAATGTGCAGAAGAAAAGCTCTTGTTAGATCAAAGATGAAATTGTCGAGAAAAGATAAACTGCAGTAGCCTGAGTAATTTACAGCCTGTATTTCTTCTGTAGATTGACCCCAAAAATAATTCAGCAGCGACTGCCCACCTCTTCCTAGTGGACTCCGATCTTAGTAATCGAGGTGTTATATAGCAATATGGAGAAAATTTACCGTTTCGAAACAGTGCTAGTCCTAGAGCCAAGTAAGGAGGTCGGCGGCCACAGGGTGCCAACAGCGAAGACAGCAGGGCTTGATACGCAGCCACCTGGACGTCGACTGATATGGATGTAGTATTAGCACTCTTGGAATAACTACTGTCGTCGTCGCATGATAGGTTGAATGATGATGTGTCAGCGGCAACTCTTATTGCAACGTCGACAACAACTGCATCAACCTCTGCTCTCCAACGTTCTGGAAGTAAGACGCCACCCTGCAGAAGGAAATAGTTTAGTCCTGACCACCCTTATCACTCCAGATCGGCACTGTAGAGTTCATGAGCTAAAAGAGATTTCATGAAAAAGTAGATTACACCATAAACAAAACAGTGTACAGATATTTAGCAAACACTCACCGTATTGAGAAGAGCTTCGAGCGCTTGAAGAGCAGCTATTTGGACTGCCGCAGGAGCTCTACCGTCAGTGCTTGTTACTTCTGCAAGATCATTGATTGAATGGTCACCTGGCAGGCCACCAGCTTCCTTGCGCTTCCTAGAATTGATGCCCTTAGAACCACCGCCGACTCCAGATGCCTTCACTACGTCAGAGGAAATATTTTCTTTAGAAGATGAGCCCTTCAAGTCCAAGAGTGCGCTTCCCACTACTGCTGGAGCTAAGGCAGACACGATTCCTGGTAATCATACACACGGTTGGCCTGATTAGCAAGAGGTGTAAGCATGGCCTGGCTACTGATGAATGAAAAGAAGGTTGTCTACTTTCATATATAGTGGACACTTTGAAATTGAATTAAGAAAAATCATATAAAGCGAGAAAAAAAATTGATGTCAACAGACTTGGTTGCTGTACCCATAGACCTCTTCACAACTGTACACATTGCCCAAAAATCACACTCCTACATATATTAAAATACTTGAAGCGACACATATATTATCCTGTGCCTCAAATGGTCAATTTCTCACACAAGCATTTGTTAAACCCCAAGTCACGTGAATCCAAAATACTGTACTATGACTATTTACTTACCTGCACCCATGGCAATGAAGAGATCGCGCGATATAGCGTAAAGCTTAATGCGAAGACTGGGGTAACGCCCTCCAGTATGTCGGAAATGGTCGCTCAATAGATTGGCAAGGGCAGCTCCTCTCGGTAGCAACTGACTGTTCCAGACCACATCAAACTTCAGTCCTGCCTTTGCCTCAAAATAGGATAATTAATAGAAAGGAATGAGGAAATTGTTAAAAAACTGAATTGTTGGGGAAGAACTGTTATAACCCAAAGCAATAGAACGAATGGCACAGGAGAGGACAGGAAGAAACATTACCCCCGGACACCACGTAATGTTGCAGTTAGAAGCTCCAGCGCACTGAGATGCAAGGCTGGAAGCTCCGCACGTAGAGAGACTTGCTGAGAAGAAAACAATAAAGACGATCTAGAACCATCCACGCGAAGAATTCGCATGACCAAGGTCAACAATGGGCCCACTGGAGCTGGCACCTGTATTCAGTTCAATAGGCAGTACTCTGATGAGGAAAACTCTCCTGCAGTGTGGTTCACATCTAAAATGCAGCCACATCTTACTTTAAATTCAGACGAAGCATTGATCATTGCGAATGATAAACGCAAACGACACAGCCATGTCTTCATCTCATGGGGTTGAAGAACCGTCAGTGGCTGCATGCGTACGTACGAATAGTTCTGCAAGCAGAAAGAGAAGAATGTTCCCACATGCGATTTGCATAGAGCCAGCACTCTATCTGTGAATATTGAGCAAAAATGCGGACATCATTGAGAGAGAGATTACCGGTGTTGGATACGGGCTGGTGAGTAGATAGTCGCAGCATTGCAAGAGAGACAATATACGAGGCAAAAGCTGGTGCCAAAGGTGCTTGCCCGGTTGAATGCCAATACTGGATTGACCACCCAGTGGCCGTGGTGGGTCTTGCCCCACAGGCAGCAAAGCTCGAGTGGCACCCTCTGCGACAGATTCTGAGACATGAAGACTCTTCCAGTCAATATCATTGAAACAATCAAAACAAAATAAACAGAAACATCCAGAATTGCACCCTGAGGAAACTTGAATATAAAAAAGAATGATGATCAAGGTACTCACCATCTTCCATGCCTCGGAAAGCAAAATCAAGGTCAGCATTGACTGCAATTAAAACGCGACGCATCAAGGAGCTCCAAGATGCAGAATCTCCATGAGCTTTAGGAAGAAACGCCAAGGCTTTTGCACATTTCTGCTTGAAAATAAAAATTCCATGTGCTAAGTGAGGTACTGAATATGATATCTCTGACACATAAGATAAATATGTTGTCTACAAGGACATTCCAGGATGAAAGTCCCGACCTTAAGGCTAGGGTATCAGTTTGAGAATAAGTCTGCTGTAATCCGGCCCAGAGATTAAAGGATTACCTTGCGAACACTCGAGTGACAATTAGCATCCACAAGTCGAGCAACCAAAGATACCTCGACCTGCACACCTCAAGAACTCTCGTGTAAGCAACAAAAAGGTCATGCAAATAGAAATGTATTATGACTACGGGAGGCCATGTTCGCAAAAATGGCTAAATTTAGCAAAGCTGCTTCAAAAAAGAATTTGTAGCTAAAATGAATGAGAATACCAGAGTGTTCAACTTGAAAATCTAGCAGTGATTTTAGCAACTTGAGCTAATTGGGATAATCACATTTGGGACCACTGACGGGAAGACAACATCAATTGATGGCAAGTACTTACGGAAATCGACTGTTGGCGGAGACAGTTTGGGAAGTATTTCAGCACTGCAATCAACAAGTCCATCGCCTCATCCTACATCCAATAGATAATCAAGCTACAGTACACGGACATTTGTAGAATCCATAATGTGAAGGAACTGATAAATGATGTCCCCGTGACAATCGACTCTTTAACAGCATATTCTCTAATCCTATGGAATCATACAAATATTCATACCAACAAGACATTCGAATCCTTATCCCCAATGAGTTGCAGCAGAGGTTGGAGAAGCTTAGAGATGAGACTGGCACCATCTCGCCGCACAGTTGCTGCAACGTCTATTAACCCTCCCAACCTGTATAGAACGTAAGATTACTTCATGACCTATAACTTGTACCTAAATCAATGTTAACTGCTAAGAAAGAGCAACTCAGAATAAAAAGCATCCAAATAGATACCAAAGACAATATCTTTGCTTACCTCACAATAATGTCAGTGATTGAAGCAAGGGCCGCAGACCTAACGAAAACAGGATCTGTCTGTTGCTGCATTTCGAAACCCAGTATTCAGTGGACAAGCATTAGAAAAGCAGGAGTTTCATAATTCCGTGATCCATAGAATGTCGTAAATTATTATTGTCTCTTACCGTGCAACGATTTAATAGACAACATAGTTTGCGCAATTTACCTTCAAAACTGGCAGCAGTTTCACAAACCAAGAACTGCAGGACTCTAAGAATCGCTCCCGAGAACACTCCTGAGAACTCACTCCGAGATTGCAGAGCTCGGCCCATCTATTTTGTGCCTGGCAAAACACAGACGAAAATAGGCATCTTCGTATTTTGTATTCAAACCCTACAGGATCAAGGATTCATGGTCTTAAAGCACCAATACGATTGATCAAATTGTGAAAAATACAATTCACTAGCACAAGTAAACAACATTGCATGTGTTGGTCAAAAAATAATAAGATTGAACCCATCAGGCCCAATTCGGGCCTCTTCTCTATTAGGTTAATAAATCACAAGCGCAATTTGCTTGAATTTTCCAGGAATCCTACACATTTCGAGCGAAGGATTACAGAGCTCCAGCGCTCAACACATTAAACCCTAAAACCCTAAGCTACCACGACGACAACAAAACCCTAGGTGACTGATGGTTTCACATTGTCCTCCTTGGGTAACAATTAGGTGAAAGATAATAGAAAACGATACACACAACTTGTCAATTAGAAATCCTTAGAAACTTCAATTAGATCAGCACCTTAAACCCTATACCTTAAACCCTGAACTAGAAAGTTGCTGATGACACAGACAGTCCCAAAATGTTGAAATTTGTAAGACCACAGGATGCAGATATGAGAACTTCGTACCTCAATGTTAATATTCTCCACATCCTTGCCTACTCTTTGCTTCATAAACTGAACTTGCCGGGCCACTGCAAATACAGAGACCCATAAGCGTCAAAATCCAGGGTCTTGTTGTAATACACACTCTCAGAAGCAATCTACAGAATCGAGCTCCGAATCAGAAGACCTACTCCAATAAAAATGCGTCATGAGATACAATGTCGTCACAACGAGACCTGAAAGCTCGTCCTCCTCTCATAGTCATCATCGAACATGAAGGCATTCAAAATTTCCCAACGATACAATCTCAAAGAAACAAGAGCCGAAGGAGTGAGCAAGAACAACAACAGCGTACCAAGGCTCATGTCCATCTTCTGCCCAGCAGCTATGACGGAAAAGTCCATTGCATCGAACCTCGCCATGACGGACGCACTGACAGAGAGGCGCTACACGCAGCAGCAAATCTCCAACGAAATGGAAAAATCAGGCCGGGCCTGGCACAAAAATCGAAGCCACAGAACCGTCACCAAAAGAATGGCCACCTACTCTGGTTTCTGCTCATTATCACCTTCGTACTCGCTACTGAAGCAACGAACAGTACTCCGGCGAGGTCAAACAAGCAAACCAAAGCAATCGGCACATTAAACCCTAAACCTTAAACCCTAACTTAGAAATGAAATGGAATGGAGAGTACTAGAGAAGAGCGATGGCGTTGCCGCAATGCGGAGTCATGAGCTCAAGGAAGAAGCGCCGCTAAGTTAACTTACACTAGGGCTTCGCTTTTCTCTAAGCTCTCACCGACGAGCATATTTTAAATTGAAAAATCTTGGAATTTGACAGTGCAAATTTGCAAACATCTAACCCTTACGGAATCAAGGAATAAGGCCACCTCATTGTAGAATGAGAAAAGGTGGAGCTTTGGGTGCGTGTACCTTAAGTGCCACAAAGCACTAAACCACTCCTCTTCAACTGTATATGTTCTCTTCCTGTGTTCTGAAGTCCCTTCGAAATTGCCAACCCCTCAGTTCCGAGAGAGAAACGCCCTCAGTAGTTCTCTACATCACCCCCCCACCAATGTATGCAACCTTGATAATAAGCCTCAGTCAAAACAAAATAGCATTATTATATAACATATGGGACGATCTCTTCAAGTCTTCTGCTCCCTTTCAACTGTGTCGGTTTCATTCTCCATACTTCTCAACCCTGATCTCTCAGGCCTCCAAGCAGGGAGGAAGAAACAAAAACAGCAGCTTGACGTCAACATGAATAACTTCTTCTGGGTTCAGCTTCCTGAAACTTTGACTGGAACTTAGACCGGAGAAAATTTCAAATGTGAAAGCATCAATCTCTAATATTCTCTAATCCCTTACACTCATCTGTAGCCAGCAAGAAAGCTCCAACAGATGATGAAACTTGTACAGTTACAAAATTCTACTGAAAACCTAAACCACAACAAATGTTAGGTTTAGGGTTTAGGGTTTTACTTGTGAAGAGCAAGAAACCTAAACCCCAACACCTCCGCACAGACAACGCAGCTTTCAGCTGTCTCTCTTCTCAGCTCCGAATTTCTAAACCCAGACAGCAGAAAGAAAAGCTCCCTCAAAGCAACTCCATAGAATTAACAGTCAATGCAACCTTGATTTCACTCTAGATACATTTTACAAGAATTGCTCTCCTTGGAACTTTTCAGCCCCCTTCCAACTTTGTACGTGCTTCCCTCTGAATGCTAAATCCAAATCGAGAGACCCACGACGCCTCAAACTCTCAACATATGCAAAGAGCTTCAAAATTTGACAATGCTGCAGAGAAAGGATCTTGTAGGAGGAATTATGCTCTGAAAGTTTCCTGCTCACTTGTAAAGGTTTACTCGACAGTGGAGACTCAACGAGCGGAAGCACGGAACAAGTAAATCTGGTGTGGCACGAGTACATGGTGAAACAGCGCATGGGTTTAGCCGCACGACCCTACCTCAGGGCCGATCTCTACACACGGAAGAAGAATAAGTTAGTGCACACGCACTTTGCAACGGTGTTTCAGGGCTTCGATACTCTTGTTCATGATTCACGTGCACGAGTAGATACAGAAGTTGTTGCATAACTTATACATACATTATTATCCATACCTCAAGTTATGGCTGTTTGTTATTAAGGTGGAGCCACCCATTACCTGCCACTGCCCCCTGGGCAATCAGCTACCTGCAATTATTCTCCCAATGATCAGTTTTGTAAGACTCTAGACATTGGACATGGGTCAAGCCCAACTTCATGTTTTCATAATTCATAGTAATTTTAGTTCAAGCTATGAATTCACCAAAAAAATTGCTATCTGTGCCATTTCTATCTTTGAACTTCCATAAATATTTGTTTTGTCAACTATTGTTGTAGATCATGTCCCCTATGGCTTAAGCTCTTGGTTATGGGTGGCTTCACCTTAGGGATAGTTACACTTTCTTCACCCCATTCTCAATCCCCGGAGAATTGGGATCGTGAACTTCCTTGTCGGCTCTCTTGTGGAGCTCCCATTCTTCTCCTGCAAAGATGAAGAATGGACATGAACAAAATTTCTTGAATTTTTTTCATTTCAGCCATGTACCATAGTCACATGCTACTTTGACTTCTACTTACAGCATCTCTGTCTCTGTAACTCCATTGTATCTGATATGGTGTCAAAAACTCCATTTACAGCATCTTTGTACTTCCATCATATCTGATATGGCATCAAGAACTCCACCTCGTGTCATTGGGTCCGTGAACTGAGCTGCTTCACTCCATCCTCCACACAACAAAAAAGGAGGTCACATCTTCTTCATGCAAATTGGTTCTCCATTGGCTCCTCTATTCTTTCACCAGTCAATACCTTAGATTAGATTATTTGCTTTATTTATTTATTTTTATTACAGTGTGAGTCCAACCATCACATTCTTAATATCGTCGGAAAACCTTCAACAAGGAAGGGTGCACAAATTTCGTTTCATGGCTTTTGGATACATGGTGTGAAAGTTATTGAATTTCAAAAATTTTATGAATTAAAAACTAGAAAATGACTTTTACTTTTATTTTGGTTGTAGCGATGGCACACTAGTTAATCCTTTAAAGAAATTGCAAACAGGGCATTTTCCCATAAAATGAGCACATCTAAATCTGTGTAATGGGAAAAAAATGTTTTTTCATCCAATTTTTTTGGGAAGTTGTTTGAATATAGTTTTTGTTAATTATATTGTAAATTCCTACATTATGGTATTATTTATTTTTCTAAAGAAGAAGATGCTTAATCCATGGATTATCTTTGTAGTGTATTTTGACCATTTCTTGCTATTTATTCTTAAAGTGAATTTTAGTCACAAAATTATATTTTTTGAATTCAAATCCTACTAATTAAATTAAGCTTATCAAGTGTATTTTCTATTCTAATTAGAAATTTTGTAAATTTTGTAAATTTCAATATTTTTTACAGTAATATGAACTTTGAGTGGATTATTGATTTTCTAATTTCAAAATGGCACAATAACTTTGATTTACACCATGATGGAAGGGCATTGAAAGAAACACCAACCATTTTTTGTAACATTTGTCACAGTATTTGTTGTACTATGACCTACTGGAAAAAATATTTAAAATTTATAGATAAAAAATATAATAATGGAAATAACATGTCACTAAAATTTGATCTAATAAAAATATAGGTAAAAATTTATTTGCAAAATAGAGCAACTACATTTAAAAAGAAATTAAACACTAATTTGTAAAAAATAGGAAAAATAATTTTTTTTAAACTAAAAATTGGACATTTGGGAGGACATTATGGTAATGAAATTTCATAGAAAGAATGATCTTGAAACCATTTTCAATGTTTAGAAATGCTTGCGCAACTGCGCAAGGGACCCCTATTCACATGGACGTGGTAGACATATTCACTTATTTAAATGATATATTTTTAGATGCCGTTTGGTAGGCATATGTCCTCCTAGTGTAGCAATAGACCACAAAAATTTAAACTGTACCCCATTAAATTTGGGTACTCCTAATGTAGTGAAAAACCCTAAACCTCAAATTGTGACAAGTTATCAAAATTTACTTTTACATTTTGAATTTTTTTTTTAATTTCAAAAAAATAAGTGATCAGATTAACATCAAATTAGACATCTTCAAAAAAAATTTAATATTCTTAGGACTTGGGTTTCAAAAGTTATAGTAGAAGAGAAAAAATCAATCCAATTGTGATTCAAAATAAGATTGGTGTTTCTTGCAATGACCCTGTAATCTATATCTATAGTGAAAATTTCAGATTTTTGGAACATATATTTTGTATTTGATATGAGTTTTTTTCATTTTTTCTGAAGAAATTTAAAATAATCTCAAAAGTTTCTAAAATAATTGAAAATTTTATGAATTGTAGTGGACATATGACTTCATCGTTGAAAAATAAACATCAAATTTTTCATTCCTATCTAATTGCAAAATGGCAGCAAATAAAGTGATGGACATTGATGATGGAATTTATTTGTAATGGGCCCAACTTTATAAGGTTAAAGAATGAAGAATACAATGGTCAACAATTGCAAAGGTTGTGTCAAAGTTTGTACTCTAGTTGAAGGTAAAGTTTTTCTTCTCACTTATTGTTGTTTGGCTTCAAAACTCTTGTTGATGTTGTTGGTTTTTGCTAGCTTGGTTTAAAATGTATGTTGCATGTGGGATTGGACATCTAAAACATTTTAAAGTCAACATTGTTTACACGTTTATTGAAATTATATTTTGTGCTTTAAAGTTCATTTTGTTAAACTAGCATTTGAAGATTTTTGACATATATGATGTAAAGGTGCTAAAGTATATGCATTTATGTTTCAAAAGGGGTGTTTTGGAAGGTGCTAAAGTATTGAAACATTGCCCATTTAACAAAGTTCTTTGTAGTTTAGTTTGCAGACCAAATTTGTCATCTCAATGGGACTTGTTTATCAGCATGGAATCTATTGCTTAGTAGCTTTAGGATGCCACTAAACTTGATTGCTTAGGGAGCATGGATTTGGCTTGGAGTGTTGAATTGTTGCTTATTAGGGTTTATTCTATGAAGTAGAAACATCTAAAATTGTCAAAATAAACAAATTAGCATAATTGTAGACACCTTTTTCTAGAAAAATATTTTTGCAGTATTAGCAATTGAACATCATAAAAAAAAAATTTGAAATATAATTTTTAGATAAGGCATGAAATTTCAATGAATTTTCAAATGTAAATCCCTAGGCCATCAAAACTGCCCCATAGCTTGGTTTTAAAACTAAAATCTAGAAAAATTGACAATCTAAAGATGGCAATTAATATGGAACAGTTTAATGATACTTTGAGGGACACAATTTAATGAAAGTCTATTTGTCAGAAGTGTGTACATGGACAATTTTGGATGTTTTCACTTTAGTGAGAATTCTTGCAAGATGGATGTTGTCTTTGTGCTCCTTATTTCTTTTGTAATGTGATTGTCTATCAATTTACCTGTTTGAAATCTAAATAGTTTTATTACTCGTTTTATTGTGAACTGCTATACAAGGATGGTCACGTAAAAATCAAATATTTTAATTGTATATAGATGTTGCTTGTTTCTTTGCAACTTAGATTTTTTTTATTTGGTTTGCTCTTTACATTTAGTCATACTATAGTTAAAGGGCTAGGATGGTGAAAATAATTCAAAAATTAGATGCCAATATTTTAGAAAAATTATTTTTTCAATTACAAAAATTAATATGGTAGAACCGTAGAAAAAATGATATTATTCCAAATTTATTTTTTTAGTGTGTGCCAAGCATTATTTTGAAGAAAAAATAAATATTTAGCAAAAAACTGTTGACCTTGCCATATATAATTTATCTTAGTCCCTTCAATTGTTTTGAACTAGATATTCACCATACATGAAATAATATTAGTCAAATGCAAAGTTATCCTATTCACATTTTAGGGCACCATTTTCTATAAAACGTGATAGCTCCTTTTGTATGTCACCTATATAGCCTATTTGCTCAAAAAAAATTCAAGTAAAAATTTTATTTAAAAACTTTATTTTTAAAATTTCTAATGATATTGATAATATATTTAATCATTTGAACATCTTTGATAGCAACCATATGACACAAAGCTTCAATCTTGTAGAAGATGCACCAAATTCATTCAATATGGATAGCTTATCTCATTTTTTGTATTGAAAGGTGAATTTGACTATTGCTTGCATTGTTTGACTACAACGGCATAGTTCGTTATGTGTCCCTTGGTTTTATCACATCGCTCTATCCATTGCCATTGGACTATAATCATGGTTGAGCTTCACGTGAGGATCTCATCTCATGCCATTAGCAATGTTGTGTCCTTTATGTGTTGTACATTGTGGACAATAGTAGACAAGCCAAAATCACAGAGTTCTCAGCACCTTTTGCTCCATGCTTTCATGCTATACCAAAAAATCCTAATTCGCAAAACATGCACAAAGTCACATCATTTTCAATGCTACTAATGCAGCCATGTGCACGAGTGGCAATTTCAGCTACAAATTGTTGGCAATTGTTGATGATGGATTGAAATACCAAAGAAGGAAGACAAATTTGTTGAAGCTTAAATTTACAAGTATGATGGTTGTTTACTCGACAAATTGTGCAAATTTATAGCAAAGTCTTATATCATGACATGACGTGGGCTTTCTACGTCAAGATGTTTGTCAGTGTTAGTCAAGACATTCTGATGCATCAAGATCGCACCCTGATGGAGACAACCAAAAATTATTATTATTTCTAAATTCAAGTATTGATGAAGTTTGTTAGATCTGTTTCTTGTGTCCGTTGAATTGGGCAATCTCTCAGTCGAGTTGAACAACATGTCCATCAACTAAACAACCTATCTGTTGAGTTGAACAACCTTAGAAACTAACAAGCCGTTCAGTCAAACGATCATCTCCATCTTGATCACAGTTGTTTTCAAGCATATTCTATTTTGACAGACGTTGAATTGAAGCTTGACGTTATGACAAACATACTAATGTTGCAACTTGACATGATGCAAACAACCTTAACCTCAAGGGTTTGTAGAATTTATACTTGATAAGCAACCAACTTATAGATGCAATTGCTCCTTTTGTGGGCCAACTGATGGCACTGACAAACCTTGACTTTCATAACAATAAGCTCATGGGGGCCTCATTGGATCATTGATGCAGCTCAAAAACATAAACAATTCACCAACGCAAACATTAGCACATCCCAACCATTGCCAACAACCTTAAAACGTGCCTCACCATCATTTGAACATCTCTAGCATTAGTCTCCTCTTCCGACACTTGTGCTAGTAAATCTCCTTCTTTGCAAAGAACTATTCATGGCTTTGGACAATCTTCTCTTGCGTTTCATTGTTGACGAATTTGGTCCAACCTTCAAGAAGCGAATTTGACATTTGTGAAAATAAAGAGTTTTTTTTGGAAGAATGCAAGCCCAAATAGTGTTTTTCCTCAGTTGCCTTGTACTATGATATGCAAATTTTGGAGAGAAAAACACCACATTACCATGCCAAAAGTGAAAGAAGATTTTCATCTCAAAAAACTAAAATAGGGCATGGTACTTGTTGCTAGAAATCTCCCATGCATGCCCAGAACTAAATTAGGGTCGTAATTTTACAGAGTAGAATATATATGAATTGAAAGAAGCAGATATGGAGACAAAAAGTCTAAAAAAATCTTACTTTATTGTAGCCATACGACAAACCCCACATCATAGTCGTTGAGATCCAAATGCGGGTGTCAGTTGTGATTGTGTACCATTGTTAGAGTGGTGAACAACAAATTTCCAACACAGGCCTCTCTTTTGCCAAGCTTTTAAATTTCTTTAATTTTGTCAAAATGATCGAAAACATTTCTGAAATGAGTTTACAACTTCAAAAACAAGAATTGTGCAAACTCTTTAGATAGTTTTAAGCAATTTGCTTTTAAATGGCTAAACCAATCTAGGGCTCTCCTAGCCCACTGCATTCCAAAAGTGCACATTCTAGAACCATCTTTAAGTTCACCTTCATTCATCATAACATCCCTATTTTTTTCTAAGTAATGGATTACTCCCTACATCACCAAGAGTTCCTCCTGTAAAAACATGTTATTCCTCAAATCAAATATAGTCTTGGGAATGCAAACCTGCTTCTACTAGTCTATATAGGTTGCAACATTTTCTATAATCGTTTAGTTACATGTTAAAGTCCTCACCCTTCCCAGCAAAGTCACCTAGTCAAATTTGGCTTCTTAATATTTAGAAGGTTTACATGTCATTATTTCCAAGCACGTCAAGGTTGTCCATCCCGATGTGATACTTGCTTTTCACATCAGGAGGTCTGTCAGCAATAGTCTGGAAGTGTCTAAATGCTTTCGGATTCACATCACAAACATTAGCCGGAAAAAAAAATAGGTTGGACAGCTTGGACATTCTAACTGCCAACTGGATGGTTGACCATCGATGGGATGGAGGGACCGTCTATGAAAAAATATTTTGTTTTATTTTTATTTTATTTTTTTAGGATCCCTAACAGACGCTAGGGTTGGATCTTTACTTTTGTTGGAGTTACGTCCGTCTAGATCTAAGTCACCTAACATGATGGTAACAACCCTAGAGCATGTCATTTAACTTGGGAAATTTCAGATGCATCGAGTGTAGATGGTACTTTTGGACAAGTTCTAGTAATTTTTCAACGTTGACGACCAACGTCTTTCCATACAAAAGACATACCTAGTCCTTCCCATTGTTGACCCAATCCACTGAGTGATTCAAGATTAAAGAATGTAACAAGGACACCTCTAGTTTCCTATGATGGCTAGGGGCATTGTGCGAGGCATTGTGGTATTCTTTTTTAGAATTAGGGTGGATGGGTACTTCCACACTATAGGATTTGCACTAGACTAGTTTAGAATTTGTTTGAAGCTGATTGCCAACAATTCTTGGCCTCTTTCTGAAACCCTCATTTCTGCTAGAACCACCTAGTCAACTTGAACACCCATGAAGGAAGGGAATTAGAGCATTTTAAAACTAAGTCCACCATCGCAGCAGAAAGAGTTGAAAGGAATCGCAGCCAAAACTAGCTCCGGACCTCTTTTACCAACTTTTGTCGCCGCGCATGCTATTTTGCAATCCTCTGGGTGAAGGGGCCCAAAGCTGGTGCACGAGCCTATGTTCTGCGGATGCTTCCAAAGCAATTCCATCCTTCAACTTCCACAAGTGTTTGGAACAATCTTTAGACTCAAAGCCTGCATTTATCTGAATGCTCGTGGATGAAACCATAGACTTTCCAATACTCTAGTTTGCGGAAAATGAATTTTCAAGGTCATTTTGCAAGAAAGCGAAAGACGCCAAAACATGAGTGCACAAAACCTAGGCCCACAACACTCTTGCATGGTAAGATTGAATGAGACAATCTGACTTTGTCGAACGAGAGGATGCACAAGATGCTTTGGCTCTGTGCTCCGCTTTTGTTGTAAACTTTGAGCACCGCGCAGAACAAATTTATTCATGGGCGCACAACGGAAAGGAAGGAAACATAGGCAAGGATATTAGTACCTATGGGAGGCCTTTTTGCTCCCATTGTGCCCTCGTCCATTGATTTAGAGATGTGAGGAGGTGACACCTCACTTGGAGACATCTTTACCAATCCTCCATTTTGGATGGAACAAGCTGGTCAAGCCACACTATGATGTTCAACATAATTAGAAGGGTTTAATGCATCAGCTAGAAACCGACATTTTGTTAAGATGGTGGTGTTCCACAAACGTGGCACTCTGATGTTCAGCTATGCGATCTAAATGTCTTTGAGGCTCAGATTCTCGCTACTATTTAAATTTTGTTGCTCTATTTGCTCCATTCATTTTGCTAATGAAGGAGCCCTGACAACAAAAATGGGATAATGGACCTAGATTCTTACTACTATTTAAATTCCGAACAAAGTTCAAAATTCAAAAATAAAAATGTACCTCACCGTTGTCATGGTTGTAATTTAAATTGCGATATGTGCAAGTTTGGCTAGTTATTGTTTTTATTTTCATTTTGGCTCTCCTCATATCATTAATTAGCATCAGTCAAGATGTATCTTGATACATCAAGATTGCGCCTAGATAGAGACAACATCTTTTTAAATCCAAGTGTTGATGAAGTTTATTAGGTTCGTTTTTTTGTGTCCATCAAGTTGGACGTCTTTTTGATCAAGTTGGATGGCATGCCTATTGAGCTGAATGGCCTTAGAAAGAGTCGAGTCGTTTGGTCAAATGATTGTATCCATCTTGATCGCAATTGTTTTTATTCATAGTCTATTCTAACAGAAGTTGGGTTGAAAGTTGACGTTATGACAGAGTGAAAGATATATTGACACTCACAACGGGACGTGATGCAAACAACCTTGATATGTAGAGTCAACAACAATATTAAGCAAATTTTTACGTGGCCAAATTAATATGAGCGTTTTATCCACATCCTTGGGATAAAACATGGACAACAATACAATCAAGTTCTTCTTGTTATTGTTTATGGAATCCCTAAATGGATGTCTAATATGCCATCCAATTGTGCCTTTTAAGCAATGGACGTATGTTGTATTCTTCTACTTCTTAGAGCTTCAAAGTGTAATTCCTAAACAATGCAATAGAAAATTAGGAATATTGATCAATTTTGGCTAAGGTAAGTTTAAAGGACCAAAAATGGTTAGTTAAGTCTAAATTCTAATTAGTCTAAGTTGTAGAACTTCTTATGTCTTTTCTAAAATAATAAAGTTTGTTGAAGTTGGACTTTTCTTCTAAGAGTTATCTATAGATGAATTTTGACTTCTAATCTAACTATAAAACTTTATTTGTTGATTTCTATCAATTTAGCAATGAAAACCAACTTTGGATTTTTGGATTGAATCAAGGAATTAATTCTACTTCCTAAGTTCAGAGTTTCACTTGATTTGTTCTAATATTGATGACTTTCATCCAAATCTACTCTAAACAAAGCCAAAACTTCATCCTAATCTATCTTCTTCAATATTGAGTTTAAATTAGTTTTGGAACCCTTAAAATATCTTCTAAATGATTCCACTTCTAAGTCGTTCTTTAGTTGTCTTCAAATGATTCAGTTCAAGTTTTTACTTGTTTCTTATCACTTTGAACTTCTATTTCTACCTTACTATTTTTAAATTTTGAACATTTTTAGTTTATATATACTAAAATTAGTTTAAAAAAAATGAGACTCTTAAACTTTTGACATTTTTAGAGAAAGTTATGGATGGATGAAATTTGACTGCTAGTTTATACTTGAAACATCATCCACTAATTTCTATTGCCTTCAACTTCCAAACTAACTTTTACTTTTGTTTTTTACTTCTAACTCAACTTTAGATTCTAAGATTTTTTTTAAAGATTTTTTTGGATGACTTCCTAATTTTTCCATCCATTCTTATTACTAATCTTTATCCAAGCCTAACTTCTTAAGTTTTTTTCTATTTTAAAGTTAAATATGTTTTTGAAAAGCTTTGAAATTACCTATTAGATTCTAGATTTGAAAGGGAATAAATGGGGATTATAGAAAAATCAAACAAGTACCTCTAGCTTTATTGATGCAATTGTCCATCCTCGTGGATCATGATTGTAATCTTGTCACAGTAATTGTCCGACTCCATTATGTAGTCCTTCGTGTCTTTAACGTACTATGCAATGAAATAGTTATACAAAATAAGGAAGTCTAAATCTCATTTTTCCTTCCCTTCCAACTCTTTTCCTTTTCTACTTCTTTTCTTTCTAATCTTCTCTTATCTTTTGAGATATTTTGAAAAGTCAATCTACCAAATTTTAACTTTCTAGTTTCTTACTAATTATCTAAAGATTTGACAAACCTTGTTTAACTACTTCTAAATATGACTAAGTCCTAGCATCTTCCACATCAACTATTCTCAATTTTGACTTCTTCCCCTTATCCTCAATCTAAGTCAAACCTTGTTTAAAGAAGTCAAATATTCTCAAATGAGAGGCTTTTGAGACTTGACTATGCTAGCCATCACTACCATTAAGAATCTAACACTCCAAACTCTTACAATTCTTCTCAATTTGTTAGCAATTTGAATTTTTCACTTCTATTTCCACTGTCTTCTAGCTTCCAACATGTTTTGAGTTAGCCTAAATTTAGATTAGAGCTCACAATCTGTTTTGAACAAGCTCAGATTCAGATTAGTAGTTCACAACATGTTTTGAGCAAGACTAATTCAAGTTAGAAGCTCACAACATGTTTGAATAAGCTAGGTTCATAGTAAAGACTCATAGTGTATTTTCAGACATCCACACCCTTTTAGTAGGCTGCTAGTGTATTTTCTAACACATCAATCCCCTTTGCAAGGCTCCTAGTGTATTTTCAAACACTCCAGCCCCTTTGGGCATGTTGTAGTGTATTTTCTAACACCTCAGTCTCCTCTGTGAGGCTCCTAGTGTATTTTTAAACAACATAGACCCCTCTTTAGGCTCCTAGTATATTTATAACACCCAAAATCCTCTAATAGGCACCAATGTATTTTCAAACACCTCAAAACCCAATTACAAGTAATCAAAATGTGTTTGCAATTAGTTGGCACGGCATGGCATGTCGGCCAAATGTAAATACTTTCTAGTCCTGCCTTAGCGACCTACCTAGACCCAATGATTTGCTTGTCCACTACCAACCCTTTCTTCCTACCTTCTGGTAATTTCAAGCTTCCTACTCTTGGTGTGAATTTGATGTCATAAGAGTGATCTTGTTGAATTTGGGACTATTTAACAAAATGAAGCTAATGAAGTGTATTTTTCATTCCACCTTGAAAATTTGAAATATTCCTAAAATTGAACATTTTATTGCAATTTGAACTCTTGGCTTGTTGCCATGATCTATAGATTTTCTAATTATAGAAAGGCATATTTTTTTTTACTCTAGCAATATCATATGCACCCATGAAGAAATTTTCAGATTTTTGGAGTTAATTTTGTATTTGATATGATTGATTTTCCTTCCCCTTTAGCTTCCCTTCAAAAAATCCTAATAACTTCAAATCCTCACAAAAAAAGATGAACATTTCATGACTTGCAATTTGATCTCTGAAAAGTAAAATAAAAAATTTCTAAGAATGAAAAAAACAGTCACAAAATAGGAACATATTGGGTGTAAGAATTTTGCAGTGCAGCTCATTCCTGTGGTCATAGGTACGTCCATTCAGGGGTACCAGTCGTGTCACACATAGACATACACAGACTCAGTGACGGAGTTGAGGACGGACCGACGGACTGACTGAGGAGTGAGGACTGAGGACGCCCCCTTCTCTCCGCCCTTGCTGCCTGCCGGTGTCCGGCGTCCTCTGTTTGTTGTTGCTGCTTGTTACCTTGTTACAGCGCAGTTGTGTTCCCTCTTATGTTGTTTCCTCTTCCTTCGGCACCGTCCTGCCGTCAGCCATGCCGGGTTTTTTAGCTTCCACCATGCCCTCTCCTTCTCTCGTCTCCTCCTCCTCTCTCTCTGCCTCTTCTGCTTCCTTGTTCCCCAATTCTCCCTCGCTCTGGCCTTACGTCACCCTCTCTGCCCGCTACCCCTCGTCCTCTCATGTCCGTGCTGCTGCTGCTGACAATCCCCGCCCTCGCCGCTCCGTGGCTTCGTCTCCGGCCAAATCCCAGAAGTATTACTTCACCACGGAAGCCGAGGAGCCCTCGTCCTCATCCCCCCTCACTGGCGACTCCGTGCCCTTGCTGGCTGGCGCTGCTGCTGCCCTCGGATTCGGGTTCGGTAAGACCCCATCTGCGACTCACTCCCCGTTCGGTTCTAAACCCTAAACCCACAGTCAATTGATCCGTGCATTTTTCTCGCAACAGTGATCTCTCGCTGCAAAGAATCCCGACCTGTACTGTCCGTGGCAATTCTGTCTCGGTCTGGGTTTCCTACAAGCTCGCGTGGGTGGCAGGAGATTTCATCTTTCAAAATTGGATTATATTTTCAGTTGGGGATTTTCTTACAATGGGTGACATCTGGTTGGATTTTCAGTAGTTTACAAGTATTTTAGCAAGAATGGTTGGCCGCTGAGCATGCCGAAAATGAATTCGGGATTAGAAGTAGGAGGAGCTGGAGCTGGTTCCGACAAGAAGTTCCGTCGCGAATCCATGGCGAAACTGAATGAGTTCTCTCGAGAGCTTCGCACTTTCCGTGAAGTTGATTTGGCAGGTACTGTAATTATACCGTTCACCCTCTAGTTAAATGATTGCCGAATCGCTTGCGTAAAGTACCTCGGCTTGCTGACTGAAATTTCTACTACTTGAGAATCTATGGTTGTGTCGTTGGCAAGCAGTTTAAGCATGGGTCTAAGAGTTAGTAGAGCCGATGATGAGTGCATCTGATTTGTATTCTTGGAAGTTGAGGCTTTATTGACAGATGTGCATAGGCATGGCGTTGTCAAAACCGTTCCCTTTCATTGTGAAACACTCTAATATGGATGTTACAAAAAACATCGCTCTGTAGGTCGCGCATTCGGGGATGAGGGTTTTGTTTATCTGGCCGAGGGTTTGGCATTCAACCAGGTCAGTAACTTCTTTAGGCGTGTTGCATGCGGTGTAGTATTGCAGGAGATTGATGCCTGGGAAAGATCTAACTAAACTACAGCAATTACAGGATTGTGGCTTATATTTCAATGCTATGGTTTTTTTTCGCCAATCCTGGGATTGAATCCATGATTTGGGAATGACTTTCAGACGTCCATTATGGTCCATTTTGCGTTCGCCTTTTCGGCCAGACTTGCTATTGCCGACTGTCCTATTCTGAAAATTTCCTTTTTCTTGTTTCCTGGACGAGACAGAGTGCCGAGAGTGTCGATTTTTCGGCAAATGGTATTACGGCTACAGGGGTTAAGGCTCTATCTCAAGTGCTACCCACAAACTCGTTTCTTAAAACCCTCAACTTATCCGGCAACAGCATTGGTGATGAGGGTTCCGCGGTATGGAACAGTAATGACACCCATGTCTGTTATTTGGGAACGTGGAGTTGATTGTAAAATAGGGATGATGCTCTGGCGATGGATCTCGGCATTCTAACCTGACATTGCCGTAGTGGAGCAATGAGTAATAATTCTTAGCTCTTTTCCATGTCTTCTGAGCAGTCTAACCATACTTTCTGTGCTGATGCTCTTAGTATGGCAGGAACTAGCACGGTTACTGGAAAATAATCAAGGAATCACAAAGCTTCAGCTCAATAGTATTAACGTTGGTGACGAGGTATGTTTTTGAACTATTGAATATTAATGCCTTCGAGTTGTGCCTGAGCTTGGTCCCATTCTGATGTCAGGTTAAGCATGCAAATGTGAACCGACTCGAACATTTTGCTGAATGTCACGGTACTTGCTCTGAAAACATTTTGTGGGTTTGACACAATTTCTTTATTGATTGTGACGAATTTTGAATACAATTTGATGGTTTGCAGGGAGCTAAAGCCATTGCTGAAATGCTGAAGAAGAACGAGCATATTACACACCTGGAGCTCAACAATAACGTCATTGACTACGCGGTAACGAAATTCGCCATTGTTACCGTAGTTTCACACATGATGTTATCCCTGTGTAATATGCGATTTATCACTAAAACGGGACTGTAAATTTGCACTAGTAGGGATGGGTGTTGCTGAGGAGATCCATTGAAAATATACTGATCATGCTTCAGTATTTTGCAGGGATTTGCTGCTCTTGCGGATGCTTTAACCACCAACAAAACTCTTCGCAGTATTCATATTAAGTGAGTTGATTTTGAGTTTATAGTAGTCAACTTGCACGAAAACGTTCGTTTTCCTACTGTAAATGAGTTTTGATGCCAAATATCTCTTTCAAACAGAGCTATCTTGATTAGAGACTGCAGAAGTTGGAATAAATGCTTGTCGGATGAACACTTGATTAATGCTGGATGCAAGTAATCACATCAGTAGCATTTTTGCATTTAGATGTTAAAATGTTGAGTTATTACTTGGTTTATTGACTTTTTGGTAAGGATTTAGAGGTGGTATCACTTGACTTAACTAGTTTGTCAGTATGATCTGAATTGTGAACTTACTTGCATTGCAGTAACAACTATGGTGGTGCTCTTGGAGGTTCTGCTTTTGCAAAAGGGTTAGAAGGGAACAAAAGTTTACGTGTGAGTGCCTAATTCATTTGTTGTTACCCTTAAAACCAGATGCGTTTATTTTGCTGAGAACATTTTTCTGTGATTTTTCACTTTAGATAACACAATACTATAATAGTACAGATCAATCTTTGTCATCATTTTCTACAAAGTGACACAAACTTCAAACGTTTCAAGTGTCACAGTGTATGCTCTTCCATTGTAACTTTTTTCTCTTTTCATTAACGTCTTTTATGTTGTGACTCTAGTATGATCTTGCCACTGACTAGTACTTGGAAATGTCAGGAGTTGCATTTTCATGGAAACGATGTGGGCAATGAAGGGATTCGAGAATTGATGGTGGGCTTGACAACTCATAAAGGTACGTCTATGCGTCTTTTCTATATCATCAGAATTGCATTTGCAAAAAGAGTCTTCAAATTTGTAATGATTCATGTCATTTTTATCCTGTCCAAGTCGTAACCAATGAATTTTGTTCCGAGCTTATGTTGATATTTCAGAAGCTGTATGCCTCATGTCACCTCATGTGGTCTTGAGTTCTTAATGTGGGATTGTGACATTTAATTTGACAGGGAAGATCTCATCATTAGATATTGGTAACAACAAAATAGGGCCGAAGGGTGCGTTCCATGTTGCAGAGTATATAAAGAAGGTTAAAAGCCTCCAGTGGTTGAACATGTACATGAATGACATTGGTGACCAGGTTCAATTTTATTCCTCGTCGTTTCTCCTCAGAATGATGATGCTCAAGAAAATGATATTTTTTCTCCGTTGTGATCAATCTTTAGGAGCCTCTGATTCGACATGTTTTGCTGTCCTGCTCATCTGGGCTTACCCTCTTTTCATGTGTTTATTGTGCTGTACTTGACCTCTCTTGAATACCATATTTCTACTACTTATCCCTTTTGAATGACCAAGATGCACTGAGAGTTGTTCATGTGGCTGTGTTTGAACTTGCAGGGAGCAGAAAGAATAGCTGAGTCTTTGAAGCGTAATAGATCTATCACCACAATAGACTTGGTAAGTTTCTTTGGAACACCTTATGCCAAGTAACCTAAAGAGGTATCGTTTCGCATGCGGTCCTAATTCCTAAATGTTAAATGATTGTTTTGCTTGTGTGCCCATATCCCAAACTGAAGCGTTCTTGTCTACACAGGGTGGAAATAATATTTCTGCGGAAGGCACTTCCCATTTAGCAGCTGCTTTGAAAGACAATACAACAATCACCACTGTAAGTGTATTCTTTGTCTAGGAATATCACACAGAGCACTAGATAGTGGAAGAGCATTCTACTGTCGGAGATGTTCACGTGGACACATCATTTCTTTTTCCAGCAGGAAATTTTGCAATATTGATAACAAAATTGTTGTCATGTTGAGATTTGCATCGCGCATTAAGAATCTTAATGCGGAGGTTGTCTTTCTCTTTTCTGTGTCATTTACAGTTTGAATTCAGCTACAACCCTATTGGAATGAATGGTGCCAAGGTGCTGGCCGATGTCCTGAAGTTTCACGGTAAAATTGAAACACTTCGCTTGGGCTGGTGCCAGGTATATCAGTCAACCAGTCTTGTGATCACTTAGTACTCTGGACCTTCTTGGTACCTGAGACATTTGTTTGTTCTGTTACCTTATTTTAAATGTTCTAGCAAATCTTATTGTTATCATTGGCCACATTCCCTATCACTTGTTTAAGTCTCCCTTTGTTCCTTTTGTGCACTGACTTCTGGTGATCACCCAAGTGCATTAACTGAAACTAAGTTGGTTTAAGTTCTTGTGAGTCTCGTGTGAAACGAAGGAAATGCTTTTGTTTCAACATATTCTTAGATCTCACCGTATTGATTGTTTGGATACGTCTCCAGATAGGGGTGAAGGGAGCGGAGGCCATTGCTGATTGCCTGCTTTACAATTCTACTATCTCAACATTAGACTTGCGCGCCAACTCTCTTGGTGATAATGTATGCATCTAAATTAACTAAATTATTAGTGGAACCTTTCAGGTTTTTATGAGGAAATGAGCTTGTGAGTAGAGATTCTGTAATCAATGGCTAGAACAGTAACTTGGGTTAATATTGTCCAGTAGTCGGTTAAGTAGTTTAAGCTCTTAAACGAACGACTTTGTGGGTGAAAACAGGGTGCGAGTGTGTTGGCGAAAAGCTTGAAAGTAGTCAATGAGCATTTGACGTCACTTGACCTTGGATTCAACGAAATCAGGGTGAGTCAGTCTGCTTTTGTTCTATTCTGCACATTATTTTCGTTTTGAATACAGAATGCAGTAATTTCTAGCTTGAATCGGTAGTCCTCGTCTGAACTTCACGCTGGTACGTTGGACCTGGAGTTCTGAAGTAATTGAAGCTGGAATATTGGTGCGCGGATTATGTGTTTTGATTGGTGCAATGACATGATGGATCTGCCATTTACTCCAGGATACGGGAGCTTTTGCGCTTGCCCAGGCATTGAAAGCGAATGGAGAAGCAGCGGTCTCGACATTAAATCTCACAAGCAACTTTCTTACTAAATATGGCCAGGTTTGTCAGCATCTCATTTACTTAACTGCACTATTGTTTCTTCATTTTTAGTCAGTAGATTCTGTTCGGGTGGGCCATATAAGAGTTTTCAATCGTATTTCGAAACGAAAAATTACTCATTCAGTTTGTCGTCATATTTGACGATATTTGTCATTTTCGTTCCCATTTCACTTGTATAATTTGATTCTTTTGTGTTTGCAGGTCGCCCTCACCGAGGCAAAGGACCATGTGAGTGAAATGAATGACGGAAAAGAAGTGAATATATATTTTTAGACAACCTGTTCAAGAATATCACGAGCCCCATCCACCTGTTCAATTAGAATTGCTCTCTGTAATGAATGAGTTTAGGTTTCCTTGCCTGAATGTCCGGACTTCTGTTCACTTTATGTGCTGGTTACCGTTGTGCACCAAGTTTTCAACCTGTTCAACACTGTCCCAATTTCACTGAAATCCATCATAAGTTTAACCCATAAACGCAGCGGAGTACATTTTTTGGCCGATGAATGACAAAGAATCTCTCCATGCAGGACAGAAGTGCAACTAATTATCCTCCAAATTTTGCATGAAAAAAGAAAGGTTAACAAATAAAGTATGAAGTATTTTGTATGAAGTTATATATCAAGTTCTAATTAGTGAATGAGAAGTCAAGTACCTTTAGTATACATAGTCATGACCTTGAGTAATTATGATATTGTGTGTCTTAATATTGTACATGTCAATTGGGCGTTTAGGCTCTTTAGACATGTAAAAAATTGCAATAAGGAAGCTCTACTCTAAAATTGACCATTTAAGTCTATCTAACTCATCAATGATTGTAAAAGATATTTCAATGCAATTAAAGTAGGAGGTTCTTTTTGTGATCCTCTTCAAACAACCCTATAGGGAGCTCTAAAATAGGTAGTATGTGCTTCTTCAAACAGCCCTATAGGGGGCTCTAAAATGGATAGTATGTGTTTCTAAAATGGATTGCCAACAATGTAAGTGAATAATAAGATTTGTTCATACTTCACCAATGGATGGAATAAGAGCTAGAGAGGGTCCATTTCAAAGCCAGGATGTCCACTTAATTTTTCTAAATGGGAATTGATTGTTCAATTGCCTTTTTACAAATGTTAAAAGAATACAAGGTATGTTTAAGTTTAGTAAAGGTTGCATTTATGAACCTTGTGTATTATTTTTTGAATGCCGCAGTGCTTGTTTTTGGTCAAGCTATATCTTTTTTCAAACTACACATGTTTGGGTTTTGCAAGACCTATGATTAAGAATAGGTGCCTATTGCAAAATTATTTGGAAATTCGTAAGTAATTCATAAATGTTCCGAAAAATATGAAACCACTTGTTTTAGATTCCATATCATTTTTTCTCCAAAGGAAAAATAAGGGAAAACATTTTCAAACATTTGAAATCCATCAACAAGGCCGACTAGCTCTAAAAAATAGAAAGAGCAATGTCAACAAGTCAGCACCACGCCACTACCAACCAATAGTAAGCTACAAGCAACAATTGACCAACACCACGAACAAGACAAGCAACGCCACCACCACCAAAGAAGCACCTTAGCACCAGCTCACCACAAACACATGAGGAGCAGTAATAAGAACATGAGGAGTGGAATTGCAGGAAACGGGGACAACAAGTTGGCAACGATGGACGACCGGCGACAAGCCACGGGCTAATGCGGGGAACGTGGGGCTGCAAGAGTGCAAACAACGATGGCGTGGTATATTAGTTAGGTAGGTTTAGGGTTTAAATTTTTTTTCAAACAATCCTCCCGTTTCTTTGTCCTTGGGTCCCTTGCGGCCAACTGCCCTGGCACCCTAACTTCTTGAGGCCCTGATCCTCTTTACCCCAATACTTGACCTATCCTCGACTTGGGTATGTGCCACCCACAGTACATGTATAGCAACTAAAATCCTCTCATATGCAAAACAAACCGGTCAAAATCTACCCTATTATAAATTGAGGTGGATAAATTATCCCTCCAATTTTTATATACATCGGTAAATTTCCTTTCTTATCAATTATTCCTCCGGTTTTTCATCCTTCACTTTCAAAACCCAGCTGATTATTTGGTCTTTTCAACCAGCTAACTTTGTATTAGCTACCGATTCTTCCTGGACATTGGTCTAGGATTCTCACAATTTACAATTGTACTACAGATGGCCACCATATGTGAGCCTTCAGATAGCACTTGGAACTTTGGGATTATTTTTTCGCGATTTTTTGTTAGTTTTAATGTAATTTTATGCAAAAAGGTATAAAATAAGTAATTGAGGGAGATTTGGTAGAAGTCCCTACCAATTTATAGTGAGGAGTCTTTTTGAAAACGCGAAATGTATAAAATACCTTATTCTCCCATTTCTAGATCCTAGTTAAGTGTCTGAGAGATTAAATTAGCATTTCCGAGAGAAGTGAGGATGTGAGAATTAGCCAATCCTAGTGTCTTATCCATGTAAAACTAATCTTGCAGAGTGCATGTGACAACTTGGCTAAATGCTAAAGTCTATTTTTAGTTTTAAGAGAATCTAGATCCATTTTATAAAGGAATTTGGATTAGTTAGTGTTAGTCTTGCATGTAACTTTCAAACCCTAGAACTGAAAAAATCTTAGATTTCATTGCTAAATGAGTCTTGTTCTAGAAAATACTTGGATTAAACAAATACTATTTTGAAAACATCTTTAGGTAGGTTAGGATTAGAAAATATCTTAGAGTTAATTAGGTTTAGTTTTGAATAAGAAAACAAATATCTTGTTGTAAACTTAGATAGTGGGGCCTTTTAACAAGTATGTAAGGCTCCCTTATGAGGTTTCTGGAAATCCCAAAACACTATTCTCACTATCGATATTATAAAAGACCTACACTCTTGATTTTGCTCAACAACACTTTGTTGGGATTTGTATTAACCCCTGAGTGCCCCGCATCCCCAAATATCGCCTCTCAAAATCTAATTTTCTACAAGTAAGGTCCAAATCCAACGTTGTACTTTTGGAAAAATGGTACAGGGTTGACTGGGAGTACATGAATGATCTCTTGGAGTGGGTCGATGATGGTTCCACTTGTCGTACAGCAACGTGGTTGCCATAGAAAGGGAGGTTTTACATTGAAAATGGAGTTTTGACAAACAATGCCCAAAATACGATAGTCCAAACTATACTTATTCCCATTCAAATTTTTAGTTTGCAATGTTTGGCTCTCCAGATTATGCCTGTCAAAATGTGCTTGTCAAGAGTCAGAAAATTCTGAAATTTGGTAGGCAATGGGATAATTGCTTTCCGCAAGCTATGCCCAAATTTGGGCAAAAGGGGCCACGTCTTGTGGTTGCCATAATATTTTGAAGTTCAAAACTGCCTCAAAATTTGTCCTTCCGAAAATAGTCAAGGCACCTTTGACTATTATAATTTCTGCATCCAACCGTTGAAAACTTGCATAAATTTTAGTAAAGTTGCACAGCATAATCCTTTCCCAATTCCAATGGTGAAGTCTTCTACGATTTGATTTTTGATTTGTGAGGGCACTTCATCTGGTAGGTGGTCCCCCGTGGCTTAATTTTGGGAATTTTGCTCTGGGCGCTCAAGGGTCAAAGGCGAAATTTGGCCAAAACTTTTACTCAAATTCTATATCTCTAGTGGAAGACTTGGCTCAAAAGACATGGGGTTCCCTTTGAGATTGACATCTACACTAAAATTCTATTAGAAGGTTTAAACCTCCAAATTTGATCTTTCTTTTAGAATACTAACAAAATCTTGATTTTTGCAACAAAATTGGGAATGGAAGGCTTAAGGCGGCAAAGCTTGACTTTCCCAAAAGCTTCTAAACCAAACCCTTTACCACAATTCATTGTATAACGAAAGTTGGTTGATTAATTCCTAGTTTTTGGTTAATACACTGTCATGTATACCTCATTTAGGAGTTAACTTGGATACCTTAAGAGATTAAGCTCATTAACCTCCAAATTTCGGATTAAACACTATCATGTGTACCTCATTTGGAAGTTAAATCATTGGATACCAATTTCTGCCAAATTAACTTGGAGTTGCCTTGCACGGCGAAGCTTTAAACTTATTGAGTTCAAAATTTAAGACTATTACAACCGGCTTTTTTTTGGAAACCAATTTTGCCCTAAAATTGTCCCCTACAGCAAAGCTTTGACCTTTAAAACTCTTGATTTTTTTCCTTGAAAATTTCTAACGTTGGTAGTAGAAATACCATTTGTCCAATTTTGGCTTTAAAAGGACTATTTAAGTGTCCCAAAATACCAAGTTAGCTCTTTCTTTTTTTTTGCTTTTTTTTGCTTGATTTTAACTTCATTTGATGCTATAGCCACGAAACCTTAGTTATAGTCCTTGTCGTTAGTTTGAACTAGGACCTCCTCCCCCCCCCCAAAACCCAAAATATTGGAATTAGTTTCCTGTAGTAATAGCTTTCTTTCCCTTTGTTCATTAGTTGTTCTTGAAAAATCTCCAAAACCCATAAAAATTAGATTAGCGAGATAGGATATTAGTTAAGTTTTTCTTGTTCTTTTTTAGCCTTGCTTATCATTTTAGTTCTTTTTAAGTTTAGTTTTAGGAGTTTGAATAAAGACTAGTAATAGCCAGAATAAGGACTAAGGTAGTATGCTCTTAAAGCGACCACTTAAGAGCAGATCGCCTTTTCAGGGAAGTTAAACTTATTGAAATAATTTTCAGTAAATTTATATAGGAAGAAAAATGGAATTGGCATCTAACCCAAGTCGTTTCATATTTTTCAGATCTTTGTAGCATTAGTTATGAATTTTTGAAGTTCAAACACAGTGGTTTCTAAAAGCGACCACCTTCTGAAATGTACACAGTTCGAACATTGAAGAAAGCAAAATGTACCTCTGCGTCATGATCGCTTTTAGAACATGGGCGCTTTTAGAGCATACTACCTTAACAGTAGCCAAAATCAGTTGGGTGAGGTCCTAAGTATCGATTGGAACTCAACGGATGGCGGCCAGTAATACGGCACTACATGACGGCCCAGAAGGACCCCAAGAGAAGCAGTGAGCCAGGGCTAGTTCAAAGCCGAGTCTAGTGACGAGACTAATTTAGTTTATAAAAAAAGCCTAGGCAAGTTGGCAACCACGCTACAACAATTTTAACTTGTAAACCCCTAAAGTATCCATGACTATGTTTTCACCAAAAACGCTCAAGAACTGCCATTTTTAGTATAAGTAACAAATTTTTGAAAAGAAACTTTTTTGGACACATGTAACTGTAGGATCTTGTAGTATGCTGACTTGAGAGCATGTGGTAAAAATTTCAGAAATTTTCACCGTGTGGATTGCAAGATATAAGCGTTCAAATTCACTGAAATAATTTTTTTGGCCCTGCGAAAAAATGGGCAGCTGCACTTCACAAGCTCACTTTTCTATGAAGCAATGTCTAGAGAATGATTCAAAGTAAAAAGTTGTTAAGAATTTGGTTATGGAATTGAAAAATGCCAATCCCAATGGTTGAAATGTTGTAATAAACAACCTACATCCTATGATTTTATTTTTTTCATAAAATATTGAAACTTGAGTAAGATAAAGGACTTCAAAGTTTATTTTAGAGTAGAGAATCCATAACTACCCACAAACTAAAATTCCTCATAAATTTTGACTCACTGGTCAAAATGAAATGATTCAAAGCTTTCCACATATATATAACTCTAGAGAACCAATTTAAAATTTTTGTTTTTGAAAAAAGTGATTTTTAAGAATCTGCCCAGACTGCCTGGTTGGAGAAAAAAGTAACACATTAGGCCATAACTTTTGACTTGTATTTTCAAATGTCATGAAATTTAGTGCATATGAAAGATATTCGCCGCACACAACTTCTATTAAAATTTCAGCCAAACATATGAAAATATCTAATCACAGGTACCTGCCCAAAAATTCTATATTGCCAAAAAAATGCATGCTAGTCCTTTAGGGGTTAAAGTAGATAATTACTGCAATTTGCAAGGCATGAGTCTCTTTCCAGCAACTGCTCAAACTCACAACTCAAGTCATCAAACAAGAATGAAATGAACTAAAATGGAGAAAAGAAAAAGAAGAAGGTAGAATACCCTGAGAAGAAATGCGACATTAAAAAACTATAAGGTAAGCATCTTACTATTCATTTGAGAATTGTTTGTTGGATTTTTATTCCTTCTCCTATTCATCTACTATTCTTTAGAAAATTGTACTGAATTTTGTTCCTTTTACTATTCATCAATTTGGTTGTTGTCATTAATTGCGATTCTAATTGAAATTAGTTGTTTTAGTTTAGTTTTATTAGGCCTAATAAGCTAAATAGGAAAAAACAAACCCCAACAAATATCTTTAGAATAATAGAATAAAACTATTAAACTAATGAATGAAGAATAAACTAACTATTTATTAGACTATTTGTTAGAATTGAATAATTTAACAAAAATCCTAGCATTTTAAATTAACTAAAAAAACTAAAGGAATTAGCAAGGTAAGTGGTATTAAGGCCTCGAAGTTCATTTTATTTGGGAATTCGTTTTAGAATCTAGTAGAAAATGTCTAAGTATTCAATTTAGTTCCTAAAATTCAATTGAATCAAATTAAAGTACTTTTCAACTAACAAAGTTTGTAGGAATTAGTTGAAGGGAAAATTAGGAAGAAGATTTTCAAAATATTCTAAATCTAATTCTTCATCAACTAGGGTGAGCAAAACGTACACATGATGGAAGTTGACAGGTTCTACAAGACCATCATGCTTGTTATCTTCGACGATAGAATCGTATTGGCCATTGATACTAAGGTATATTAGTTTTATCATTCCATTTTTTTTTTTAAATTACTTAGAACAAAAAATAGGAAAATAGAATTTAATCCTTAGTTTAGAATCTTAAAAATTAATCTAGAATTTAGAATACAATAGGTAATTTTTAGAGGATTCCAAAAACATCTCACACTTAAAAAATAACCAAAAAATAAGAAAGTTACAAGTAATTGAACTTTAGTAGTACATAACATTATTAACCGGCCTCTGAACCTCCCCCCAGCTGGAGGGATAATTCCCCCTAGATGCCTAGAGGGAATTCAGTTATAATCTCAGTTTGTTTATTGGTTGGAGTCAGGTAACTTTTGTGATGGGTTTGTGTACTGGCCCTACATCATCCCGGCACTCCGTCCGTCTCAAGCTCAAAGTCAACAAGGATCATCATTATTGGCTATAGTGACAAGACGGTTAGGTGGCTAGGATCACAGTACTTTACACCATGGAACTCATATCCACGAAGGCATGAAATAGCCAGTTTAGAAGTTAGTACTCAGGAGCTATACCAAATAAATTACTGTAGTGATCCAATTTTGATTGAGAGAAAATCATAGAACTGAATTAGTAATATCAGTCAGTATCAAATTTCCTAGATCTGAATTATTTATACTACAAGTAGGAAGTACATAGTTAGTAAAAATGCCACTAATTATTACTTTTGTCATTTCAAAGATTAAAGAAGAAACTATTTGTTTATTTAATACTCACTAGGTGATCCTTGTTGATATTTGTTTAAGAAGTAACGAAGTCTGCTTGTAACCCCTAAAGAACCAACATGCATTTGTTGGTTACATAGCAATTTTGGACAAGTACGTGTGACTAGGAATTTCCATATTTTTGGTCCAAATTTAAGAAAAGGTAGGGACAAAGAATATTTTTCATATGCACTAATTTTCATGACATTTGGAAATATTAGTCAAAAGTTATGGCCTAACATGTTACTTTTTCTATAAATGGTCAATTTTGTGTAGATAAAGAAAACAAATAAATTGAAAACAAAAATATAAAATGATTTTCTAGAGTTATATATACATGGAAAGCTTTGAGTCAATCCATTTTTATCAACAATGCAAACTTTATGAGGAGTTATAGTTTGCAGGCTATTATAAATTATTTAATTATTCCTTACTCAAAAATGAACTTTGAAGTCCTTTATCATACTCAATTTTCAATGTTTTTTTGAAAAAAACAAAATCATAGGATGTAGATTGTTTATTACATCATTATAACCATTGTGATTGGCATTTTTTAATTCCATAATTAAATTCTTAACAATCTAGTATTTTGAATCATTCTCTACAACTGTCAACTTACTATTTTTTTCCTTTATTTTGTACAATTCCAAATGACTGGAGATTTTTCAAGCATGTGAACAACTTGCCTAGGAAAAACAATCCACAGAAGCACCATCAATCTGAAAAAAATTTCAATAAAAAAAAGAGGTTGTGAAGTGCAGCTGCCCTGCTTTTTGCTAGACCAAAAAATGATTTCAGTGAATTTGAATGCTCATATATTGCAATTTATGTGGTGGAAATTTCTTAAATTTTTAACACATGTTCTCAAGTCAACATACTACATGATCCTACGGTTATATGTGTCAAAAAAAATTCCCGAAATTTGGTACTTACACTAAAAATGGCAATTTTCACACGTTTTGGGTGAAAAAATAGTCATGGATCTTTAGGGGTTAAAGTGACCATTTTCTAAATGCAAGTGACATGTTGCTTGAAATATCTAATACTTAAATGGACACTTTACAAACAAACTATCCTATTGTAGTTCATATCTAGATAAAATGTGGCAGTTGCTCTTTAAAAAAACAATAGTGTCCCGCATTTGCTTTGAAGATAATTGTTTGTGGAATATTACGTATATATATTTAAAACCCCTATAGTACTATGTCTATGTTTTTACCAAAAACGCTCTAAAATTGCCATTTTGGTTACAAGTACCAAATCTTGGAAAAAAAATTGAAGACACATGCAACCATAGGATCTTGTACTATGTTGGTTTGAGAAACTTTAGAAAAAATTTCAGAAATTTCCACCATGTAGATTGCAAGATAATAGAATTTCACTCAACAAGAACCATTTTTCCTACCTTGAAAAAAAAAAGGGCACCTACATTATAGAAGGTCACATTTGTATGAAAAAATGTCTACAATGGTGGTTACTATTTGGATTTGATCTCCAAGGCAAATTGGCTACATGTTTGAAAATTTTCATATCCTTAAGAATCATCCAAGATGTGAATAGTCATAATTTTTTGTTTAGGGTGGTGACTTGATTAAACAATTGTAGGCTTTGAAAAGAGCCAACTTGGCGTAATTTAAATTGTATGAGAAGTAAACCTCTGCTAAGCACATCCTTTGTGCATGTGTGACTAAATGTGTAGTATATGTAATCCCCTTAGCCATTGATTGTGCATTCACAAAAATGGCATGTAGTGGGATTCTTTGATCATTAGTGTAGACATCAGGTAAATTGAGATTGTCAAATTGGAAAACAAGCCTTCTCTAAAAGCTATGAAATTGTGTATGTGTGACAAAATTGACAACATTTTCAATTACAATTCAAACTACACTTGATCAACTATGTTTCATTAGTTGGATTCAAATTCAATAAGCGTAATTTTTAATGCAGAATTCACATCAAGGGTTCATACCAAGAAATGACCAAAATTTCACTCAAAGGATGATCCTTGGATGAAGATTTTTTTTTCGTCATAAAAGTTAAAACTTCCACAATGAAGTAATTTATAATACAATTCAACAAAATGTATAGATTGCAAGATGAATGCCTTTAAATTGAATAAATCATGATTTGGGAAAGCATGGAAAATTAATTTACAAGACTTTGAATGCTCTTAACTTAAAACTTTGCATTAAAAATTATGAACTTAAATCTCTTTTTCATGAAGAACTGATTTAAGCATAAAAAAAAAGTCAAAGTAAGAATTAAAAAAACCAAAATGTTAAATACAAGAAAAAATGTAGTAGAAGAATGAACTGGATCATTAATAACTCTATCATGGAATTTGAACACACTAATTCCAAAGGTGAGATTGTTCTAAAAATGAACAGTAATCTTATAATACTTTTGGTTTAAAGTAATGTACATATTAAGTTAAAAAATGAATTCTATAAGCAATTCTCTTGAAGCAATGTTGTGATTGCCTCCAAAACAAGATGTTCTATAATTTTTACATCACTAATCCAAATGGAAGGAATGAAATCTTTCTATGTAAATAGAAAGACTATCTATGAGATACAATATTGATGCATGATTTATCTTTTACCATTGATGGCCACACCTATCCTACATACTATAAAGGGATATATACCAAATGTAATTACTTTTTCCAAACAATTCAATAACCTTAAGATAAAAAGAAGATCCATTCCATTACAAAATACAATTTATGAATTTTTAAATAAGAATTAAATTTTAAATATAAATGATGAAACATTTCATTCATGCCAGATACAAAATTCATGTGAAAGTTTGAAAGCAATATGTTTTGGAAGCAATTTCAAGGAATTAAAATAAATAAATAAACATTATTCAAATTGGGCAATAAATAGGCAAATAATTATATTCTTGTATTAAAAAAATCCTAATATATTTTATTAAAAACTATAGCATTTCATTTATTATCCTGTACTTTGAGCTTCTTCTGCTGCACAATTTCTTTTAATCCACGTATTCTTGGATTCACATCTTTCCCAGCTTTTTGATCTTTAATCAATAATTTTACTCTATTCACTAAACTTTGAGGTATTTGAGCAGATGTCCCAACACGAGTAAATCCTTTTGTTGTTGTTGAGTGTGAAGTAGCGTGGAAATCTGTTTTCGCTCTCCAAATGATTTGAACAATACCATCACATCGTCCAAAGTCAATATAGATTTTGTAACTTGGGACAATAAAATGTCCCCCTTTACAATGAAATCCATCATCCACTTTTGCCAATCTTCCATCTTGTTCTACTGTGGGAGCCCAAATTCCAAAACATAGGAACTATGATCTTGATCCTGATGAAAAGTATTGCTAAAGTCATCAACGGTGTAAGCCAGACTACTAGAGAATCCTACATAATTTTGTTGTAGATTTAAAAATTTAGTTTGACCTAATAATGGAACACCCACTTCTAAGGCCTCATGAACTATTCTATTGTAAAGATATTTTCCTAACTCCATGAATTTGGATTCGTAAAAATATGCAATCCATTTTACTAAGTGCACTTGATCTTCTTCCCATTCTTGTATAGCGGCTTCATTATTTTTTATGCTACGTCCTATGGCATAGTGACCCATGGTTTTTCCGGTATCCATTCCACCTCTCCACCCCAATCCAAACATTTTCCCACTAATTTGTGCCTTATTATGTTTTATGAAGCCAGAGTTTCCCTTCCTCAATTTTGATAAAGACGTTGTTAATTTCTCGAAGTCTTTATATTCTTGTGAAGATTCAATGTCTTCAAATTTTATAAACGAAACCACAAGCACAATTTCTTTGGTGGCCTTATCTTGGATGGCTACCTTATTTTTGTACAACACTTTATAGTCCTCTGGAATGTTATCCATCATTTTTCCATCTAGAGCACTATCTTCCAAATTGCGATGTAATTCAATTAGAAAGCATTCATTTTCCAGATTGGGACCTATTTTTTCTTTTCTTTCCTTAAGAATTCTCTCTTTCCTAGTTTTTTTATGAGCTTTTTGCTTCATATCCACATTACCTTTCCCTCTTCCTTTTGTCATTGTGAATTTTCTATAGTTTCACAAGAACAATAAATGAAATTAAAACTTTCTAACAATAAATAATTATAAATATATTCAAGGTCATTAAGGCAAATAATATTTTCTATGGCTCTTTCAATCTCTTTTATACCTAAATTAAAAACTGAAAGGAACTTCTATTTTAGAATTTGTATACATGTACTTATTAATATTTATAGGATCTTTAATTTTATTTTCTTAAAAATTTGTATACAATCTCATAGTTTTATAATTATGTCTCTTACACATATATGTACTTATTAATATTTATAGGATCTTTAATTTTATTGTCTTGAAAATTCATATACAATCTTCTAGTTTTATAATTATATCTTTTACATGTATATATATTTATTAATAATTACAGGATCTTTATTTTTATTTTTATATGAACTTTTATATAATCTTATAGTCTTATCTATGTCTCCATTACATGTACATGTACTTATTGATATTTATAGGATCCTCACTTTTATTTTTATATGAACGCTTACATAATCTTATAGTCTTATCTACGTAGCTATTAGATGTACATGTACTTCTTAATATTTATAGGATCTTTATTTTGATTTTTATATGAACTCTTGTATAATGTACTATAGTTTTATGTATGTATTTTTCATTGTTGTTTGTTTCTTCAAGAATATAGAGTATGTGCATTGTTGAACACTTGGTTCCAAAGCATCCCTATGTATTTTCTATTTAGGATTTAGGATTTTCTTCAAGAATATATAATGTGTGCATTGTTGAACACTTGGTTCCAAAGCATCCCTATATACTTTTGGTTTAGGTTTTTTTCTTTTCTTCAAGAATACATAGTGTGTGCATTGTTGAACACTTGGTTCCAAAGCATCCCTATATATTTTTGGATACAATAGAAGGTCAATGATAAAATCTTAAACCATTTAAGGTCAAATTGATATCTATACTACATATTTGCTACTTGATTCAATAAGCTCAATGACACAATCTACTAGTTAGAAAAGATTACAAGCACAATGAAGGACCAACTAATTGATCCTTATGCAACTCAAATGGATTAGCTAGAAGAAGAACCAGAAATCAAATGCTACAAGCTCTAAATTGAAAGGCTACAAGAATGGACCATGCCCATAAGGCCACCAATTCAATCACAGCAGCTAAAATCAAAAGGAAGTTGTAGAACTCAAAGGCACAGAGATTGATAAAGATTGACTCACAAAGTCAAAATCAAACCAAGCAACCAAAATCAATTCAAATGTTAACATCTTGCAATCCACATGGTGGAAAATTTTGAAATTTTTCCCACATCTTCTGAAACTAGTGTAATACAAGATCTAATGGTTACATGTGTTCAAAAATGTTTTTATTCTAAAATTTGGTACTTGTATTAAAAATTTGAAGTTTTGGAATGGTTTTGGTGAAAACATAGTCAAAAACATTTAGGGGTTTAAAAATATAATAATCTTGGATGAAATTCATCTTGATTGTGGATGAAAACAAAACCATGGATATATGTGATGCTCCATATGTGCCTGTGTGATATAGCATTTTCAATCCAATATGTGGATGAATGTTAAAATTTGGAGCATCAATATAATAACATTTATATCCCCACTTTGGCACTTCATGAAAAAGTGAAAAAAATGAATAAGCGCCCTGACTCCCTGAGTGCTGTAGACCTTGGAAGCAAACTGAACTGACTGGAATTGATGCTTTTGTGCCAGAGTTAGTAGTGTCTGATCCCAAACCTCAATTACCCCGGCCATGTTGATTGTTGAGTGCGCTTGAGGCAGCTACCTTCATACCTACCAGGGAAGGCCTTCAGTTGCATTCATGATGGACTGAAGGTGTGTGTGTGGCAACCTGAATACAAGGCAACTATAAGAGAAGGCTTGAAAACAGTTCGGGCATTAACCCTAGATCGCCCATGGCCGTTTTGGGTAAAAAACATTCTAGCTTTTGAAGTGCTATAAATCTAAATGTGACTAAGTAATAAAGATCTTAACCGTACAATCATGTAGTACACATGTTGTAGATGTCATGGATCAAATTTGAAGTCATTTGACCGTGTAGATTGCAAGATTATAATGTTTTAGTGTTGAAAAAGAATGCTGAAATTTTCCTATAAACACATTTAGAGGCCAAATTTGATTTCTAAACCTAATCAAATGAAAAAACTTTAAACTACAAAGTGATTCAAAACCATGATACAAACACATTGGTGAAAAAAATATCATTCAATTGACTCAATGTGTTTGCAAAATGACTTGCAAATGTCAAAAATAGGCAAGAAAAGTTGCAAAAAACACATCTTGGGCTGAACCTCCTTCTACTAAAATGCTTCTCAGTCATTCATAAATTTTTGGATTGATATGAAAATTTGGCCACACCAACTAGACTAGTATGCGCAACTTTTACAAATTTTTTTTTATTGAAAACGGATATTTGATGAAGAAGATACAAGCTACCAAAGTTCACTACAGTCCATAAATGGCGGGATTTAGAACTTAGAATTGCTCCCAAACATTCAAAGCAACTTGGATTGACATGAAAATTTCACCACAATAACTAGAAGAAAAGGGAAACACAATTCAACAAATTTTATTGAAATCAAACATTGGATGAAGGAGATACAAGACCCTAAAGTTGCAGCCATGAAGTGCACTTTGGTGAATCAAATTGAGCCTGTGAACTTTGATTGGCTTCCAGAAAATCATTGCCTCTTGAATTGATCTGAAAAATTTACCACACAAACTAAAAGAAAAGGCACAACTTTCCAAATAAGTTTTATTGAATTTGGACATTGGATGCAAAAGTTACAGTACTTTGAATTTAACTTAAAACTATGTGAGGACACTTTTTATCCTCTTGGGCGGTCTAGGGTTAAGAACCGCCCCTGTAGGAGTGTCCAAAACAGTGCACATGGGATGTAGAAATAGAAATTATTTCATGTGGTGAGAAACTGCAAACCCATGTGTGTGATTTTAGGCTATTGAACAGGTGACATGGTTCATCATCATGTGTGATTTTACTCATAATAAAGACCTGAATTTGGTGAGTTCTGCAAAATGACTTTGAAATGTCAAAAAATAGTAAGAAAAATTGCAAAAACACATATGAGGCTGAACCTCCTTCTACCAAAATGCTTCTCAGTCACTCATAACTTCTTGAATTGATGTGAAATTTTAACCACACAAACTAGACTAGTATGCGCAACTTTTCCAAAATTTTAAATTAAAAACGGACATTGTATGAAGAAAAAACAAGCCGCCAAAGTTCACTGTAATCCCAAAATGTCGGGATTTTAAACATTGAATTGCTCCCAAACATTCAAAACATTTTGTATTGACATTAAAATCTTACTACAACAACCAGACTTCAAGGGAAACATAATCCAACAAATTTTATTGAAAAATAACATTGGATGAAGAAGATACAAGCTCCTGAAGTTTCAGCCATCAAATGCAGTTTTGTGGACTCAAATTGAACCTGTGAGCTTTGATTGGCTTCCAAAAAATCAGTAAATCTTATATTGATCTGAAAATTTTACCACACAAACTAGAAGAAAGAACGCAAATTTTCCAATAATTTTTATTGAATTTGGACATCATATGCAAAAGTTATAGCACTCTGAATTGGATTTGAAACTACATAACATTCAAGAGCTGTGACCCTTCCCTCTGACGGAATGATGTGGTATATTCCACACCCAACATTAGCTAATAAGCGACGCGTCAATAATGTCAGACTTCTGCTCAGTGCCAAGGTCATGACTGCACAATCGGGTTACTGGGGTGGTAGGAGGTAGAACAAAATATACAAACAAATGATTATAAAGATAGATGGTCTGTCAGAACTCAAAGAATTCATTGAGTATTGTACCAATTAAATCTCACCATTCGCTATCAGTAACTTATTATGATTCTTTTTTAGGAAAGAGAAGCTCTTTATGTACATATGGGGTGGTAGGAGGTAGAACAATCCATGTGGGATATGTAATTTAGAGTTTGTAATTTCTCAACCACTCATAGTTAAGTCTAAACTAGGAATTGTGTTAAAACTATAATTTCAGACCTCATTTAGGCATAGTAAAATAACTTTTTACAAAATACTTTGAAATAAAATAAGTTGTAGAATCAAGATAAATTTCATCTCCAAAAATCCGTTTGAGATTTTAATCTTCCACTAAAAAGTTATGGACAAATTTCATAGAGGGGTTTGAAAGGATTTTTTTTGACATTTTCATACATCCTCTCTAAATTTGTCCATAACTTTTGAGTGGAAGATCTAAATCTAAAAATGATTTTTGGAGATGAAACTTAGCTTGATTACCCAACTTTTTTTAGTTCAAATTCTTTTGAAAAAAGGTATTACACTATGCCTAAATGAGGTCTGAAATTATAATTTTAACACAATTCCTACTTTAGACTTAACTATGAGCGGTTGAGAAATTACAAACTCTAAATTACATATCCCACATGGGTTGTTCTACCTCCTACCACCCCAAGTGTACATAAAGAACTTCTCTTTTCTACAAATACTCAAAATAGGTTAATGATGGCAAATGGTTAGATTTCATTGGTGTAATACTCAAAGAATTCTTTGGATTTTGACAGACCATCTATCTCTATAATTAATTGTTTGTATATTTTGTCCTAAAATTAGCCAAAAAAATAGATCGCACCATAAATGTATTGCCATTGTCTCGGTCCTGAAGCTTACATTAATAATATGTGAATGCATTTTGTGGATGAAGACTTCAGAGAGGCAAAGGCAGCCTCTCTGAAGGCTCTTGAATGTTATGTATGTGAAGAAACCCTGGGGTGTTTAGCAATTACAATAAATTTTGATTTACAATCGGGAGTGAATTGAATGGAAACGTACAGTGGATCATTCTTGGAATCATTGTTTCCATTTAAAGGCATGGTTAGGATCATTCTTAAACTCACTGGCTCCATTCAATGGCATGTTTTGATTGATTACAGTTGCACCTATGAACATTAATAGGGACCTATGCACCTCTGACTTTGAAAAATCAAATCTTATTCATTTCAAGTTAAAAAATTAAAATTAAATTTTTTACAGTTGTGTTCCTCATTTCTCTTTCTCCCACAAAAATTAAAAAAAACTTTGGGTCCACCCATTTTTGTATAGAAGTCTTTTTCCCCTAAGATGAGCGCTTTCTGAGCCTTCTACCTTACTCGAAAGGGGGCCTGATGCAAGAAGAAAGTGACTGGATCAAAAGATTCAAAATGAACTGGAGGCTGGTTGCTGCACCATAATACAGTATAGGAGAAGGCTCGAAAACAGTTCGGGCATTAAGAACCGCCCCTACAGAAGTGACCAAAACAGTGCACATGGGATGTAGAAATAGAAATTACTTTATGTGGTGAGAAACTGCAAACCCATGTGTGCGATTTTAGGCTATTGAACAGGTGACATGGTTCATCATCATGTGTGATTTTACTCATAATAAAAACCTGAATTTGGTGAGTTCTGCATAATGACTTTGAAATGTCAAAAAATAGTAAGAAAAATTACAAAAACACATCTGAGGCTGAACCTCCTTCTATTAAAATGCTTCTCAGTCACTCATAACTTCTTGGATTGATGTGAAATTTTAACCACACAAACTAGACTAGTATGCGCAACTTTTCCAAAATTTTAAATTAAAAACGGACATTGTATGAAGAAAAAACAAGCCGCCAAAGTTCACTGTAATCCCAAAATGTCGGGATTTTAAACATTGAATTGCTCCCAAACATTCAAAACATTTTGTATTGACATTAAAATCTTACTACAACAACTAGACTTCAAGGGAAACATAATCCAACAAATTTTATTGAAAAATAACATTGGATGAAGAAGATACAAGCTCCTGAAGTTTCAGCCATCAAATGCAGTTTTGTGGACTCAAATTGAACCTGTGAGCTTTGATTGGCTTCCAAAAAATCAGTACATCTTGTATTGATTTAAAAATTTTACCACACAAACTAGAAGAGAGAACGCAAATTTTCCAATAATTTTTATTGAATTCGGACATCATATGCAAAAGTTACAGCACTCTTAATTGGATTTGAAACTATGTGAAGAAACCCTTGGGTGTTTAGCAATTGCAATAAATTTTGATTTACAATCGGGAGTGAATTGAATGGAAACGTACAGTGGATCATTCTTGGAATCATTGTTTCCATTTAAAGGCATGGTTAGGATCATTCTTAAACTCACTGGCTCCATTCAATGGCATGTTTTGATTGATTACAGTTGCACCTATGAGCATTAATAGGGACCTATGCACCTCTGACTTTGAAAAATCATATCTTATTCATTTCAAGTCAGAAAATTAAAATTAAAAGTTTTACAGTTGTGTTCCTCATTTCTCTTTCTCCCACAAAAATTAAGAAAAACTTTGGGTCCACCCATTTTTGTACAGAGGTCTTTTTTCCCTTAGATGAGCGCTTCTGAGCCTTCTACCTTACATCGACCCAAAATGATGCAACATACTAATATATGCCCCAGAATTATTCAATGAATATAAAATTCAATCAAATTTACTTTGTGACTAGATAATCTTAGTTAAGGAATTGAGTGGGCCATAGCCACTTCTTCCATTTAATTTCAATTTTCCAATTATGCCATTCTAAGTATAGTTTTGTCTTGACTTCATTAGACATTAATTATGTGCCACTTTCACAATAAGTGTCCCATTCTCTTTCGTTAAGGAAATTCTTTGTTATCTTAATAGTTGGTTAGGAAAATACTATATATTGTTCTTTGTACAAACTTGAAGGTCTCTTCACCCATTAGGCTTCAAGGTACTCCATCTCACATTGCCTTCTATTACTTTGTTCATTTTTTTTATTTCATTTCATTTCATATTTATTTTTTTCACATACACTTGCTTTCTTAATGCAATTTCGTCAACATGCACTAATTTCTTATAGTTTGTTTTTGAAAACCACAAAGCCTATTCTTTGGTGAACAAATAGGAGCATGGCTTTTCACTTCCTGCATAGCTTTGGTACGTTCAATCTTCCAACTTTCTGTATTGCTTTTTCATCACTGGAACTCTTATTTCTTCTTAATGTTTTTTAGTAAGTACATGGCCATCTACATTTTTTCCTTGCTCATATATCATCTAAAATTCTTATCCCCTTCCCAAAATATTATTTATTTATAAACAATCTTTGTGCACTAAGATATAGTCCAATCATAATTAAAGCCTCTGATCATTTTACTTTTTGAAGTTCATGTTAATAATAATTTTTTTTTTCAAAAACACGATTCTTTTTTAAATTCGATCATTCCAATATTTTCTAAAAAATTGTTAGAGAAGATTACGTTGTCCTACTAGAAAAATCTCACATTCAAATTATTTTGTTTCCATTTCATCTTAGAGCTAGTAACAATTAGTTTATCTCCTATATTGAATCTATGTCTATTTAACAAATCTTTAATGAGTGAAAAATAAGTGTAGAAGTTGTTGAATTTTTTTCAAGATTTTCTAATCAATACTTGGACATAAAGAATTAAATTCAATAGTGCAAAAGTTTAAGTTAAGAAGACAAAAAATATTGTGGAAGGAGGAATAACAATTTTATTTACTTTAAATGCAAGTGTCTTGCAATATACGCATTTAAAGTTTTTGAAATTTCTTCCATGCATTCTTCAACTTGTCTAGTACAATATTTTCTAGCTTAGAATCTTCTTCAATTGAAATATTTGTAGTGCTCATTTGGAATTTTCAATTTCTAATTTTTGTAAATATTTGATTTTAGTCTAAGAATTAAGTTTTCCCAAAGAACACACTCAGTTTTCATTCATTAATGAAATTGTCAACTACAAGGTGGTTAAAAATCTAATGAAGAATCAAATTACTAATACCTTTGATTAAATTACTAATACCTTTAATGGAATTGAAGCACAATAATTCTAGTAGTGAGATTGTTTACTAGATCAAATGTAACCTGGTCTATAATTTTTCTTTGTAAATTTCCTAAAGTTCTATTACAAAATGAATACTATAAATGATTTTTCTTTAAAAATTGTCAAATTGCCCCAAAACAATATTGTCTATAATTTTTTCATTAGTCCAAATTAAAGGTACAAAAGCTTCACATGCTGACAAAATTCATAGAAAAATTTACATTTTTTTAACTAGCTATTTTTTTTTGGGGGGGGGAGCGGATTGACTTTCAAACCGCTTTTAAGCCTTTTGATGAAACAATTTTTTCTCCTAGCTCCATTTGAAATTTATATTTTCTTTTCCAAAAATGAATGTCTTTATCTATCTTGAAAATAAATTTCAAAAAGCCATGTCAGAAGCTGAGGTAGCACAAGTCTAACTTAAATTCCAGAAGTCCTTGACAAGGACTTTGACACTTACAGAGTTAAATTCTATCACATCTTGAATTTTTATTTGTCCTAAATCTTTATAATTGTAATCATTTTTATAGTAGTCCTATGCAAAGTCATAGAAGTGGATGTGTTTATTTTTAATTAATAATCCGATGTTTTTATTGTAGAATAAAATCATTTTTTTTTCTTCATTTTTTAGAATAAATACCATTATGGAGTCTATAGTTTCCTATTAAATTTTCTATTATTTATGTATCCCTCTAAGAAATTCATGAAAAATATTTTTGTTCTTTGATGTATTACGTTGTATAATCATTTACCTTTCATTCATTCATATGTGGTTTTTTCCATGTACTTTTTAGACACTTCAAGTTGCACATAGAAGCGATGGCTGAAAATGCCAATCCTTGTGCGTCTCATCAAACTTGTCCATGCCAGCAATGTCCAAATGTACTTCCTACTCTTCGGTATACAAGTTTTGTATTGTTTTCTCATCAAGTTCCTCGCTCTCAAACGTTATACTCTATTATCCCACCTCAGATCTCTACAACTTCAGGATTTGAGAGTGTGCCTAGCCATATGTTGAGTGGTCCATGTCCGCCCCCCATGTGTCATTTTGGAGAGTCCTCTCACATAGGTCATGTACATGTGTTTGTACTTGGTAGTTCTCCCTTTCCATTTTCAGTCACTAATCCATCTTCATTTCCATCATTTGTACCAACGCCTACATTTTCTACCCCATTCAGCAGTACATCTTCTAGTGTATCACTGCTTCCAACACTTGTAGATGCACCCATGACTTCTAGTGATGATGACATTGTCATCAATGCCCTTCATGGAGTGAGTGATTTTTTTGCAAAGTTCTGTGGGGGAGGATTGAGAGGGGGACAATCCCTAGTTCTAAGTACAAGAGTCAGAGAGCACATTCAGTATGCTAGCGTAGGTGGCTACTCAGATTGGAGGAGGAGAGAGTGGTGGATGGGAGTCTGTTTTTGTGCATTAGCGGTCACAGTCACCCCTTTCCATTTGATTACTGAGGAGGACGTGTTAGAGTCCATCCGATATCAGGGACTTGCTGATAGTCGTTCTAGACGACTGGGACTTGATTGTGCTATACATGCATGGGCTATATGACCTCATGTAGAGGGTGAGGTTGAGCGACAGGTCTTGCAGAGGATCCAAGAATGTTTTATTTCAGAAATATTTGCTCTTTTGATGCTTGACTCTGGACTCACTCATAAATCCTTGCAAGCGCTGAAGTCTCTTGATGAATTCCAAGTTTTCAAGAATGTAACATCTCAAAATGTCATTGAGGAGTTCAGGGTACATCCTTAACTATCTTTTAATTTTTACAAATTCTATTTTTTAGAACTCATTGAATTGTAAATGAAAATGAGTTTAACACTACAATGTACAATTTAGAGAGGATGAATGTGAACATGATTGTTAAATAACAAGTGATTTAAGATTGTAGATTTATGCTTGTAAAAATATTTTAAAGTTTTTTTTAGGTCTCAAAATAATACTATCTTACTGGGATCTCGACTAGGATTAAAATACAACTATTTGATATGTAAGATGGACAAAAATGAAATTAAAGGATTGACTTCTTGGTGTGTTTATTTTTTTGTAGAAATTCAAGAACGATGCTTTCTACAACGGTTTAGACTGGCAACGTACAGATGGAGTCACATATGGTATGCAAGTGAACCATGTCAGCACATGGATGACCTATATGGTTCTCTTATATGAGCGGAGGGTTGCTTCTATTTTGGAGGGGGTTGTCTTCTTTAAACTTGCTATAGACTCAAGATGTCACTGGACGTGCGGTGGGCAGGTATTTCATCTTCTACTTGAAAGCAATCATTGAAGTTGAAATTCCACATGTTCAATGATTGCAAATGTTGATTATAGTATATCATACTAATGAAATAATACTTATTGTGATGTGAAGGTTTGTGAGGTGTTCTTGGAGTTGCTACATGACAGAGGGTTTTTATATTGTACATCCATTGCCAAGTACAAGGGCAAAGACTCAGATGGAGAAGTTATTGCCCACGTGGATAATAGGCAAGCTTTTCCAAAAGGTGGGTATATTTTTGACCAGCTCTCCAGTATTATGCGAGATGGTATCATTGTGGATGGTCGGCATTTGCAGGTTTGACTTTTTGAGTGCCACGACTTGGCTTGCTCCTATGCTCTTGTCTCTCGTGGAGCTGCATTTGCTCTTGGTACAAGTTTTTGTCTATGGTTTATGGTGAAGAAGCTGGGTTCAATTCATGTCACAACAAAAGTTCAAATATGCTCCTTGGACACTCTACAATCTGTAGGCCAACAATGGCATATGAGTGCATCTTTGATTCATGTATGTCATCTATCCTACTTCCTTGTGATTTTTCCTATTCTAAAATTTTGAGTACATTGAAGTATTCATGTTGTCTTTGTCTCTTACATTGTTCTTTCTATTTTTGAATTGCAAGAGTTGAATCCTTGGATTCCACATGACTATCTCCTTGATGCTCCATTGTGGCCTCACATTATGATTTCTTCGGATCAGAGGACCATGTATTTGATGGTGGTGAAGAATTGGCCCATGGATCATGAAAATAATGAAAAGGTACATCTTTGAATTTGTTCTATAATTTTCATTGAATATCACATGATTATTACACATTTTTATAGATTAACTTAATTGTTGTATATATTGCAGATTACTCCACCACATATGTTGGATTTGGTTTACTATACTCGTCATGCTTCTATTTGTACTATTTGAAAGTTGTCTCATTTGGAGCGTTTTGCATAAGACCTTGATGCTATTATCGCAGTTCATGAGAGACCTTTTTGATTTGACAGACTATGGAGGATTTTACAGGTATTCCTCCTTTCCTTTAA